>VDFB02086081.1:305843552-306060707 GCA_007258455.2 Sequoia sempervirens | reverse complement strand
CTTCTTCCAAATACCTTGAAATACTTTACAGTAGGAATCTTTCCATACCACAACCCATAGTGATTTGTAATTAAAGAGCTACAAATAATTTGCACTTTACTCTCAACTACAGATTTTATCCAGATCCAATAGAATTACGTGGTTATGAATCTTAACCATTGAAATTACAATAAAAAAATTCACTAATACTTTATCCAGATTCAAGAGGCATAAACTAATTACTTAATTATTGTAAATAGGAAACTCAAAGAATCAAAATACTGAAAGAATTATAAGCAAAAGAGAAGAATAGAGAGATCACACTTGATAATGGAGTTCACTCAATTTGAGCTACATCTCTGAGTCCGCTTCACAATGTTGGACTGCTTTATTGATATCGCCAGGCAAGAACCTTCTTACAATATCAAGCTTCCAAAAACCCGCATAAAACTCCTCACAATCTCTCACTCTCAATTTTACAATTTTTGGTGTGCAAAAACACCCTGTAAATTCTCCTCCAAACACTCTCCAAAGTTTTCTTACAAAGACATAAAAATTTCCTCAAACACTTGAATTCAATTTCAAAAGGCCTATCACCCCTTTTTATACATAAAATAAGCCTAAAAAGGCTTAACCACCATAAGAAATAAAATAAAAAATATCCCTCGTTTACAGAAAAGTTCCATTTACTTCTAACCCCTTTAAGGAAAATTTAAACAATCTCCCTTATTTACAAAAAAAAAAACAATAACAACCATTTTTAATTTGTTTATAATGCCCTTGTCATTTCTCCATTTACGGGCTATATTGGTTTGGGTATTTGTTTTTATTAGATTATTTTATTTTATTTAATAACCATTAAAGGTTATTTTAGTTATAATTTTTTATGAGATTTTGTTTTAATCCCACCAAATCCACTTGAGATCCCATCAAATCCACTTGGGATCCCACAAAATTTGATCCCACCAAATGGATTTTGTGAGATAAAATAAGCCTCCACAACTTTATTTTCTCAAAAATAAAGCATGGTACGTGAATTTTTTCCACATCACCTGCACCGGCCACATCATCATCCAGTCAACTACCGCTTCAGCATCCAATCAACTGCCACGTCAGCATCTAGTCAACCTTCAACTTTGACTTGTGATATCTTCTGCGTACAAGCTCAAATTTTGACGAAACAAACATCATTGGAAAGGTCTCAATGAGCTCTTCACTTTGATGTTGATTTTGATGAATTCTGAGATGATCATTTTTTCCACCTTTTTTTGGCCCCCTAGTTCACTAGTTTGACCAATGTTTGACTGAGCATAACTCTTGCATACGACCTCCTTTTGATGCGGTACAAGTTGCATCGGGATCGTGTCAGTGAGATCTATGCGATGAGGCTAACTCCATGAGATTTTAAGATTGTGAAATTTTTAGGTTTCCTGGATCCACCTGGATCATTCCTCCCCATTGAGAAGTTTTTGTACCACCAAAAGTCTATTTTTACATATAATTGAAGTGGGAAATTTTTCCTCACTTTTCCAGTATCATTTGTACTTCCTTTTTGGAACATGTACATCTGACTCATCATAACAACAATCAAAACTGCACTGATATTGTTAAGTACATTAGCCATATACACATCTACATTTAGTGTTGTCGCTACCAACCATACACTGCTAAAAAGTAGAAGGTTGAATAACAAAACTGAATTTGCAGACTAGAAAAAGAATGTACCAACATCATGCTTTTCTTTCATAACTGGAAAAACCTTAGAATTATATATGCTTTTATGCAATGACACTTCTTGTGGTACAAACATAAGTGCCAAATTATTACTTGCATTAACTACCCTTTTCAATTGTCCCATTGTCACAAAAGATTTATTAGTATTAATTGAATGAGAATGCACAATGTATTTAATTCCAATTCCTTCCTTAAACAAGTGATATTGATTATGTTCCCTGTAGAAGATTTCTTTTATATCATATAAGTACAGGCTACCCAACACAATCCCACAGATATCAAGTGGAACCACATCAAATTCAACCTCATCTATAAACTTAGATGTTATTGCAAATCTTAAATTGCATTTCTTAGTTACTCACAATATGTTATCATTCCACACCCAACCTAATGGATAAGGCTTTGTTTTCAATCCCAACTTTTCAACAACTTCTTCTAAAATTAGATTAAATTGGGACCCACTATCTATCAGTGTATCAATCTTAGTGTTCTTAGAAATCACCCTTATATGAAACAATTCACATCTTTTGCTATCTTCAGGAACAACATGACTTTTAGAAGTAGAAGCACATGAAAAATCAGTGGCAGAATCATTACCAACAAAAGCTTTACCTTTCAAACCCATAACTGTTATCTTTGTTTCGTCATCAGAATCTGATCCAAGATCCTGAATGATAGTTGTGGCCTTTTTCTTTCCTTTACGATCCTTAAACCACTTTAGTTTCAATTCCGGATGCAATTTCCAACACTTTGCATCTTCGTGCCCTTTCTTCTGACAATGTGAACAAGTAGGATTTTCACCTTCCTCTTTCTTCACAGTAGTTGCTTTCCTCTCCTTACCCTTCTTATTGCCTTCAGTTGGAGGAACAAATTCCTTCTTTGAACTAAAACTTATGTTCCTTTCACCTGCTTCAATATGGGTTGCTTGTACACACACTTCATCAAAGTTAGATGGATTAAACATCAAGGTTGTATGTTTCAAATTTGAATGCAAGCCACCTATATACTTTAATAAAGTCTCTTGTGTATAAAGAGGAATGCCAAGAGTAAGTGCTTTCTTCCTAAACACCTATGTATACTCTTGCACCATTTGTCCTTTACCCTATCTTAGATTTTTCCAATCCATAACAGCTTGTTGCATATAACCCAGAGGATAAAACTGTTTCTTTAAAGTAGAAGTAAATTCATACCAAGGTGAAATGATTTTACCATGCGTAGCAAGATCATCTTGAATCTTACTCTCCCACCAAACCAATGCTTCCAAATACCTTTAAATACTTTACAATTGGAATCTTTCCATACCACAACCCATAGGGAGTCTTAGTGTTGGTAGCTTTTGCTTGAACTTGGCTAAACACATAAACAATAGTGTGAATTGCTTCTCTCTAGTAAACTTCTGGTATACTTGCCTCAATGATCATCCTTCTAACAGCTTCTTGAATTTTTTTGTTCTTTCTTTCAACAACTCCATTCTATTAAGGAGTTTTAGGAGAAGAAAATTGTCTTCTTATTCCATGTGCTTAACAAAACATAATAAACTCATTGGAGGTGAATTCTCCACCTCTTTCAAACCTTAAGAAATTGATTTTCATATCCATTTCATTTTCAACCATAGCTTTGAATGCTTTGAATTTGTCTAATGCATCAAATTTCTCTCTAAGAAAAGTAACCCATGTCATTCTAGAGTAATCATCAATCAAAAGCATAAAATACATGTCACCTTGTAGAATTTTCACCCTTGTAAGACCACAAAGATCTATGTGAATCAGATCCAGTAGTCCGGTAGTAGATTGTTCCTTTGACCTAAAGTTGTTTCTAGCTTGGTTTCCAAACTAACAATCCTTGCAAATGGCATTAACAGGTTTTGTAATTCTCGGTAAATCTCTCACAGCTTGTACAACATCAATTCTCACAATATTTGTCAAAATTCATGTGACACATCCTCTGGTGCCATAACCAACTGTCATTAATATGAGACATAAAGCAATTTCCATCAACACCCTTAAGTTGATAAATATTTCCTGCAGACTTCTTTCCAATGGTAATCACTATTTTGGATCCTTTCCTTATTTCACATTTCTCATGCTTGAACACAAGATGATATCCTTTACTACACATTTTTCCAACACTCAAAAGATTATGCCTTAAACCCTTAACATAGTAGACATTAATCATTATTATGCTTGTCATCAAAACTAACTAAACCTATCCTACAAATCTTAGCACCAGTATCATCTCCAAACTTAACTAAGAATCCATCATATTTTTCAAGTTTAACAAACTTACTTTTGTCACTGGTCATGTGATGTGAACAACCATTATCAACAACCGAGTAAATCTTTTCTTGTTTAGCATGAAGAGCAAAGATCATGTCAGTACCTTCAACTTTCTCTGGAGCAATTTCCTTCACATATATTTTAGTATTAGCAAGAGTATATTCATCTTTTATAGCCAAGAACAAGCATTCATTATCATCAAAATATCCATAATTAAACTCTTCATCAAAAATACCAACATCTTCATTTACCTAATATGCTTTCTTGATCATATTTCCTTTGTTTTATTTTCCTTCTCTATGTTTATTCTTCTCAACTCTTTTAGGACATATTGAAGCATAATGAACAATTCCTTCACAACTAAAACATTTGAAAGGTAACTTACCTTGATACTTACTAGAACCCTTTTTCATTCTTCTTACAAAGTTAGCTTCCACTTCATCTAAGTTTTCTTCATCCAGATCTTGAACTTTTGTAGCCCTTAAAGTAGTTTATGTCTTTGATCGATTTCTAAAGCTAGGATTTCTCATTTCAAATGATGTTAGAGTACCCAACAACTAATATTTAGTATAGGTCTTATAATTTACAAATTCCTCAATAGCAGATACCTTTTCACTATATGGATCAGGGAGAGTTCTGAGAATCTTCTTTACTATCTTGGATTCATACACTGTTGTGCCAAGTCCTCACATTCTGCCTACCAGCTCATCCACTCTTTTTACATAGGATTTAATGTTCTCATCTTCATACATTCACATGATCTCAAATTGTGCCTCCAAATTCTACAACTTTTCTTCTTTAACCTTTTTATCTCCTTCATGCATGGATCTTTTCCAATGCATCCCAGACCTCTTTAGAAGTCTTCAAATTTACAACTTTAATTAATTCAAAATGTGAAAGACTATTCTTCAGAATAATTTTTTCCTTATTGTTCACTTCATGCACCTTGATCTCATCAATAGTACTAGGACCATTAGTCGGAGTTGTGTATGGAGTCATAAGCTTTCTCAACATCATATCCACAGTATTCCAAATACCCTTCCATTTTTTCCTTCTAGAAAGTGTAGTCAGTGCCATTGAACTTAGGACACTTGATAACTATCTTGTTCGCCATCCTAGACCTTCCTTAAGTAGTTAAGCTCTTCTCTTAGGAACCAAGCTATGATACCATTTGTTGAACAACACAACTAAGAGGGAGGTGAATCAACTGTAGAAACTTTAACCTTTAAATATTTCACTAGATGTTAGATCAATAGCCATTCATAAATCCTTTACTTTGCTAATGTGATTAATCATTAAGTGTAGAAGAAAAAACTGAAAGAAGTAAAACCATACACACAATAACACTAGATTTACGTGGAAAACCCAATGAGGGAAAAACCACATTGAGGATTAGCTCACAATATAATAAATTCCAAAACCGAATACAAAGGCTCACTATCATAAGGCTCACTGCCAAGATAGGACTTACTTGTCCAAAATAGAACTTATTGTCCAATGAGGGCTCACTACCACACAATTATAAAGAAAATAGAAGAGAATTGTCACAAAAAGAAAACTATCTCAATGCAACAGATATTTCCACTACAATTCGCTCACACACTTGCAAACTCACATAAAATGATGTTGAATGCCTTTAGGTCACTGCCTTTAGAACCCTAACATGAAATTCACACTGATCTACTCAAACTCACATCACACACATTATCTCACATCTATCTTGCATCTAACTTTCATCTATCTTTCCTTTCATCAACATCTCAACTTGTACTTATACCATCTTCAACCTTGAAACCCATCCAAAGTCGGCCACACACCATTTGTATTTAAAAATTCAAATTAGGTCAGCACCAAAAAATTCTACGATGGAATTAGAATCAGGGAAACCCAAAAATATACTTAATGAGGGCCTAAATAAGTCCCAACATGCATCAACACTCTTCCATGAACTTTGTAAGTAGTTTTTAACTCAAGGTCAGCCAACACTAGTGTAAAACACATAAAACAATTAAGCACACACATCCTTAACATGATCTAATCTTTTTGAACAATAAATTTCACTTGAACACAACTTGATTAACTTGCTTTCAGAACCACAAGTCTTGAAACCAAAATACGGAGAAATCTAGAGCAACTACATTTCTCCCAGACCTCAGCCAGACACACCAAAATGCATAGTCACATATTGGTGAAGATATCTCACATTGTACAACAATCTAGAAGCCCAAATTCTGGATACAACAACTACCAACAACCATGATCAATGTGTCTGAACCACACAAGCATAGAAGCAATACGAAGCACAACCCGAAGCATACACAGAATACCTGCAACCTTCTTTATTACAATTTTCTCAATATCCTTGACGTATATAACCAATAACCAACTTTCATGACATAAATGACAACAACTAGTCAACTAGCTAACATCAATGGCAAACCTTCATACTTGCAACACTCACAATAGTTATTTCATAGTCAAGGTGCTTGTGTAGGATTACAATAAGGGGATCATACTAGTTTAATATTTAAAATGGGTGAGTTAAGGGGGAATCAACAACTAATTGAGTTATAAATTGGAGAACCTTTGAGCATGTAGAAGTAGTTGAAGATTTAAAATAGGTGAATTTTGGGCTTGGTTTGAGTTCTAAAGGAAATGAATAGAGTGGAAGTTTTGATAAAGTAAGTGATCAAGAGGAATTTAAGTAAAAAATTACTAATCAAAGTTATTCAAGATGGTAGCATCACTAATCAAGACATAGTTAGGTCAATATAATTATTAATTAGGATATTCATGGTGGTTAAATTGTTGATCTACAAAAATCAGGTGTGTGAGTAAAAGATTGTAGAGGAGAGATTTAAATAATAAAAAAATTGAGCATGAGGTAGCTAAGAGATGCATCTTCTAATGCATAAATCAAGTAACAGGTATAAAGAGGATGGTTGAGTAGAGGACCAATGATGAGAGCAATTAAGAATCATGGTTTATGGTCAAAATAATGAAGATGATGGCTATATTAGATGTGCTATAGAAGAAAATAACACAAAAGGATAAGGTAGTTATGCCAAAGGAGAAGGAAAGTGTCAAGACACCCATATTTTAAGAGGAGAAAATATTGAGGAACTAATATGGTTGGTATCAGAGACACGGATCATTATTTTATGTGAAGGAGGTTGTGATAATACTATAAAAGGTTGGAGAGAGCTCCAATAATGGAGACAACATAAAGGCAAGGTACGAGTGTAGAGTTCAGATAACATGGTCTCTAAATTTATGGATTAGATGGTGCACCATACTTTTCTGATTTGTAGATCCTTAAAACCATAGATCTAGGTTTTGCATCATCTTCTTTTGCATTGCATTTAGGGTTACAAATTACATATTTGCATCATTTAAATTCATAAAAATCCAAAAACATTACATACATTTTGCATAATAGATTGTATAAAAGTCTGTTTTAGTCATTACGATCAAAATTACACTCAAAAAAATTGTCATTTTGTTCATACATTGTCATTCACATTGCATTTACATTTTCACTAAATTTCTAGAAATACTATCACTGAAGAATTTGTTTGCAGTTAGGAATAGTGAGCTTAAATATTAAGTTAAACACTTAGAATTAAATTTTTCAGACACCTGTCCAAGAACTCATTCGCCCAAGGGTGAACCTGTCCTTGTACAAGTGATTTTTCAAAAAAAATCACATTGTTTTGCATTATCAGTCTATTCTAGCTTGCAAAAGTCTATTTTGAAATTTTGAAAAATCATTAGTGCATATGCAAGAAAAGTGTCATTTTACTTGATTTGTTGCAAATTTAGGGAAAATTGTTGCATTTTTAGTATTGAAAATCATCATATCTGTAGGACAATTGTTTACATTTCTAAAGCATTGCATAAGTTGGATATGTGAATGCTGAAAATGAAAAATAATTGAAACTTTAATAAGATTTAAAGCATTTCCAACAATACATCAATAAATCCTTTCCAAATGAAAACACATGCAAAATGAAAACTAAACTATTAAAAAAACTAAATCAAATGCCTTCAAAGAGAAAATTAGCTCCATTGTCATCCTATCTACAATATCTTGTCTTTGCTCTCAGATTTTTACAGCAAAAGCACAAGAGGCTATGTAGAATGGATGTGATCACATGAAATTGAGTTTCGCAACCAAAATGTGTATGCTTTTTGGTGAGAAGAAGGGGATTTTATAGATGAATTCATAGGGTGAATCCAAGTTATAGGAGAGATGTGGGATAAAAAAGTGAGATGGAGAAATGCATGCAAATGGTAAATAAATGAAATGGATAAATTAATGAATATGTACAATATTTTAATGGTTTAATGAATTGGATATATGATTATGCAAATGATCAAATGAAATATGCAATGAGTAAAAATTATCATGAGGAAATTTGTATGCATCAACAAGATAGATTAGTTTTCATTATTGCACAAAATTAAAACTTTTGATGTTAGCATGTCTCCTTTCAAAGATGTGGTTTTGGTATGGTTAAGCATGGATTGCATAAGTACAATATCCCTACTTATGAGTACAATCTAGGACAAATAAATGAGGTCATTAACAAACATGATAGCCATCCTCCCAATATCTTTCCTAGTTATGAGAGTACCTTAGCGCAAGAGAATGAAATTGTTGACACATTCATTAATATCACTTTTCCTATCCTTCACTCAACCCCTAACATCTATCCTACTTGTGAGAATTTTTTGGTGTAAGAGGATGCAATCAATGACAAACATGACAATCGTAATTTTCCTTCTCCCGATACCTCTCCTACTAGCATTGATGAAGGTATCTTGGTGTTAGAAGATATAATCATTGAAAATCATGAGAAAATTGTTTGTCCCTCTCCAAATGCTTCTCCCACTTGGGAAGATATTGTGCAACAAGAAGATGATATCATTGAGCCATTTCTTTTGAAATATCGTAAGATTTGATGCATAGTTGAAGAGGCTAACGTCACCTTAGATCCCCCCTCATTAGACATTCATCAACATTAAGTCAAATACGTTGAGGTTATAAATGCACATTTGGCCATGAGATCTCCTTTAATTATTAGACCTTCAAAAACTCCTTTTGGACCTCCTACAATTCCTCTAATCATTGTACCCCCTAAGATACCTTTTGAACTTCCTAAGATTCCTTTAGTTATTAGACCTCCTAAGCCACTTCTCATTATAGGACCACCTCAACACCAACCAAAACCTCCAAGGAATATCTTAAATTTTTCAAAACAACTTACCAGTAACAATGTGTCATATCAACCAAGTATACTATCACTCACATATGTAACACAAGGAATAATAGGAAACCACAAACCATTCCTACATCAATACTGCTTCCACAACCCATTTTTCCTAGTGCCCCTCATTTACCTTCGCATAGTGAAAAGGAGTATGATCTTGTGGAACAACTTCGTGACACTCCTACTAAGATATCCTTGTGGGATTTGATGCAAGCATCAACTCTTTACCATGGAATGATGAAAAATGCTTTACAACAAGTTGCTATACCTCCTTTTGCACAACCAAATGATGTGGTCGCTTAGATTGAGAATATAAATCAACCTAATTTGGACATTGTTTTTCATCAAAGTGAGCTACCTCCATTGGACATACAATAAAAAAATGATGCTTTGATGATAGTGGCTAGCATTAAAAACATTGGCATTAAGCATACTCTCATTGATAATGGTTTGAAACTTAATGTTTTTAGTGTAAACATTTTGGATAAACTTGGAGTGGACAAGACTAAAATTCAACTAGTTGAGTTGTCTATTCATGGTTTTGATAATGTGGGAAAATAATTGCTCGATGTGATAAAATTACCTATTAAAGCTAGTAGGGTTATGTTGCAAAATCCTATCCATGGCATTCCCCATGATCTTTCATATAATCTTCTCTTGGGTAGGCCATGGGTTCATGAAATGAATGGATTCCCTTCAATGCTTCATTGTATAGTGAAATACACTTACAAAAACAAGGTCCACATGATAAAAGTTGATCTTGAACCTGAGAGTTGTTTACAAATTGAAAAAGGAATGACAAATCCTCTTACAACATTTACACCAACTACAAAAGTGGATCCGATGCAAGAAGAGGAGAAAGAGAAGTTTTTTTCATCGATCATAAAACTAATGGATGATGATTGGGGTTCCTTAGATTTTACACCTACATTCATGGTAGAATACAAGATAACACACAAATTAGAAAAAGAGAAAGAAGCTGCCATAATATCAACACAATTTGATTCATCAAAAGCAAGTGAGTACAAATTTTAGCAAAGAGGAGGAAAACACAAATTTAACATCTACATATGATGAGTGTGATCATGAGAAACCACCTTCTTGAAAAGAAATGAAAGCACTTTATGAAAGAGGTTATGAGCTTTTGAAATAACTTGGCTATAATGGAAAAGGATCTGGGATTAAGGAAAAAGGTATATGTGTCCCTATCGAACCTAGTGCGCAAGAACAAACAAGAGGTCTTGGTTATTGTCCTTCAAAAGAAACGAAAGCATCAAAGAAACCTTCAATTGATATCAATGTTATCACACAAAACACCCCTAGGAAAAATGTACATCATGGTCATGATATTGCTTCATCTTAAAACACATGTTTTAATGATAATTGGGGTTCATTAGATTTTACACCCTCCTTTTTGGGAGAGTACAAAATCTCACAATCTAAAACTAAAGAGTCTTGTGTATGTATGACACCTTCTAGTAAGCAATAAATATCTCTTTTAAAAAATAAAATAATGCCCCCTACTATTGATCAAGATACTATCTTTTCGAAGCTTCTCAAAGCTCACTTGATTACTCTTCCTCCAAGAACATGAAAGAAATTTTATAACAAAAGCTCATTTTGTGCATATCATCTAGCACATGGTCATTCTACCAATGAATGTAAGGCCTTGAGTAATAAAATTCAACATCTTAAGGATTTCCGTGCTCTTCCTTGCGCTGATGCACCTACTTCCTCTAATTGATAATGATTTTCATCCTATCATGTTTCTCATCACTATGTGGCAATGGTATCTTTATGTTTTTTTCTCATTGCTATTCATGGTGGTACAATCTTAAGTGAAACCATATTTATCTTGATAGAAAAATGATAGTCCTTGGTGGTTGTCTTTGTCTCTATGCTTGGGGGGCCAAGATAACTAGTTTTTGGAGGTGTGCATTATTTTCAAGGATCCCCTCTTTCTACTTAAAATACCAACATAGCAAGTATTGTGACATTTTAAGTGGGGGGAATATATTGGCATTATTTCATTTTGGCATGAGTTTCATTTAGATTTTGACATTTTGCTTCACTTTTTTCATAGTGGTTGATCTTAGTGTAGCATTGGTATAACATCTTGATCATTTTGTGGCACCTTATCAAAGTTATCAGGGAGTATAAATTTTGGTATGGTTGACGTATGGGATACCTATAGACCTGGTGTGACTTTCCCATCTACCACCTTTTTATGAGTACACACCTTGTAGACCTAGCGTGTGTATCTCATCTTTGTCTTAGGGGCTCACCTAGTGTATATCGGATTGCACTAGCCCTTATGAGCATATTTCATGGCCACCTAGCATAATACAAATTTCTTTCTAGTGGAGCCATGTGTTTCATAAGTGATTTTACATCCTTGTGAGAGCATCATTTTATTTTGACAGGACATTTGATGGATGACATTTGGTATTTGAGACAATGTAAGGTTGGGGTCTCTTTACCTTACCGACTCGAATCCTTTTAGTACTAACCTTGTGCTTTTTTGTGTGTTTTTCATGTCTTCTCCATGTTTACATTGTGTTTACATTGTGTTTGTTTCCATTTCATCATCATTTATATGTTATGTTGTGTTCATGTTTTTTTATCATGTATGCTTCATTTTTCTGACATGCATGTTTGCGCATCTTGGACCTTGCTACTTCATATTGTACATGTGTGTGTGTCCCTTTGTGCCTATGTTGGTTTGCCATAGGATCTTAGAATTTGGGGGTTTGTGCAACCCCCTTGATCCTTTGCCATCCTATCTCTTTAACATTTGTTCACTTGGACCCCTCTTAACATATATTTGTCTATGTTAGCGTGAGTCTGAGTGTAATTTCATATTCTCAGTAAAGTGGGGGCTAAATGTAGTGTAGGAAATTGTATACCTTTACAATTTCACATTATGCTTGGGTACCTTAATTCATTGGACTTAATTAAGCCTCTAATTGACCCCATAATGTCCTAAAATTATGCATTCCATAACCCATTTGCACCACTTTTTAATAAATTTCAAGCATTAAATAAATGGATTCATCTAATACTTTTCCCTCGATACCTTAAATTCTGGAAAATAGGACTAGGACTCATCCACCCAATGGGGGACCTATCCCACTAGTCCATTTCCCTTCGAATTTGGATATGTCAGTCGTGGAATTGTAGTATTTGAATTTTCACTTGCAAAGGTCGTCTATTGGGATCTAATTTTTTGGATATTAAATAAAAACCTATAAATACATAGCTTTTTTATCATTTGACATCTAAGTTGCATGATCTATCAATCCTATGAGAAAATATTATTTTCAAGATCATTCAAGAGCAACATTATCAGTCATTTGGAGCAGTGATCAAGATCCTAACATCATGCCAAAGTTCATGTGTGTTCATGTCATGTTTTAAAGCTAACATTGTGATGTAGGTTTTCAAGCATTCAAGCATCAAATCAAGCAATCAATCAAACCAATCAAGCAAGATCCAAATCCTTAGAGTGATGTGTTTGTATTCAATACTCCAAGGGTAGCCATTGAATGTTTTGTGAATTGTAACAAGCAAGTCTTCATTCATCATTTCCTTCCCTTTGTCAATATCTTTCTATATAGGTTTAATTACCAAATCAAGGTTTGACTAAGGAAAACCCCCATTCATACAAAATAACAAAAAAAAATCTCCTCTCTTTGTGTATGTGCAGATTTGTAGGTGAAGAAAATTTGAAGAGATCTCAAAGGAATAATTTTGCATTGTTACATTTATTGTCATCATTTTTTTCAAGCCACAGAAACTCAATTATAGATTTTATTTCTGACTTTCCAATAGTGGGACCGGGGGCAAACGAAAGCTCATATCTTGCACTAGAAGACCCAAAAAGTTGATCTGGAAACCTACACAAAGACCCATTCAACCAAGGTAAAATGAGTCCTTGTAGGCACCTCAAAACTATTTTTTTAAGCATATTTGTCATCCTATGCATTTCCGAGATCCATTGGTAAATTGTTGTTTCCATCAATCTGTCTTTGGGATCTTGCATTTTTCATATTAGGGCGTATAGGATCATTAAGTTAATCATTTCAAAATATTCCTAATTAATCCCAATCCCCCTTAGGATATAGATCTAGGTTTGATTGAGTCACCATTAAGGTTGATAGTCAAACAATTCACCTTGTTGATCTATATCAAAATGAAATTTATACAAATGTGGAAATGGCCCTATGTTATGAATACTAATCTTAGAGTTGTCACATTTTTATATTTCAATTAATAAAGGATTATATATAGAAATGAAATATAAGTTGTATGTTATGCGGAAGAATACAATAATTTGTATCCTACAAAGGGGTTAAGAACTTAGGGGATGATGAATGGAACAGGGGAATCTTGAAAGGGATCCCAAAAAAATGTGACCACTAAATTTGAGTCTTGATTAATCCACTAGGGATGAATAAAATAATTAATTAAATTATGAATTGAAAATACCCGTGGAAAAAGGAGATAACAAGAATCTAAGATATGTTATGAAATAAATTCATAAGTTTGTGGAAATGAATGTAGAGAAAAAGATATTAAAACAAATTTAGGAAATTCACTTGAGAGGTACTATAAGAGAATGGAAAGGGTGAGGGATACTAAAATAGAGCATGTTAGGAAGGCTTCTATTGAGATATTGAGGATGTTGAAATTTTTGAGATTATACTGTAGACATGGAAAATGTATTGATTTCACTTGATCCTGATTACTAACACCGCTTCGTCCTGAATCATCTTCTTTGCTAATCATTTAATCGAATAATATGTATTTGATTAAATTCATCACATTTCATCTCTTAATTAAATAAATCATTATTTGTTTGTTTAAGTCATCATCTCCTATTGATTAAATAGATCATTTTATTTAATTAATCCTATAGTCTCCCTTTAATTAAATAATTCACTTTATTTAATTAACCTCTAAAGTTATTCTATTAAATTAAATAAATCAATCTTTATTTGATTTAATCTAACATCATCTCCTTTTAATTAAATAAATCAAAATCTTTATTTAATTAAGTCTACATCATATTCCTCTTATTTTGATTTAAATTAATCCAAAAATCAAAATCAAAATGGTCAAATCAACTAATCTCCTTTTAAATTAATCAAATCTTGATTAATCTTAATCTTAATCACCTAAATCCTTTAGATTTTGCAACTTGCTCGTGAAAATCATTTCAATTAATTTATTAAATCCTCAATTACTTTCAAAAGGGCATCAATGTTGGAATATTCTCCAAATTTGAAAAATCCCTCCAAAAGGGTTTGTACATCCAACAAGGCATTTAAACCTCTTACATGTCCTTTTTCCTTGAGCCAAGTGATATTAATTTCATTTTCTCCTCCCTCCAACATGTCATTTCATCCATTTTGAAATTCCACCTAATTGCATTTAATTGCACAATGACCAAAATGTGCTCCACCTTTGTCCACTCACATGTTGAAAAGTAGCATTTGGTCATTGGTTGGTGTTTGATCCCATATCCATCCATTTTTCCTCATTCTACATCATTCTCATCTATAAATAAGAGGCTCTCATTTGGATTTTGGATCCAAACTTCATGCAAAGACATTATCTTCAAATTTTGAATTTGCTCATCCATTGTTCATCCATCTTCATATTTTCATAGCTAGGTTATGCAGGAATTCAACCAAGGAGCATCAAATCTTCATCAAATCATCACTCAAGCTTACAAGTGATTGGGAAAGGGCCATTTTCCACATCAAAATGGCACCAATTCCCCCATGGGATTGAGAGTTTGTTGCATTTAATAATATTTGATAGTTTTCATTTGTGTTCTTCATTTCCATTTCTTGTTTTATGCATTTAAAATAAATTCTATGGGGAATGTTGATTCAACTTGCATAATGGACTAATTGTGTGATTTTTTGTTGTTTTTGTGTAGGTCTAACATTGACATTCACATTTTGGTGCTAGAAGGAGGGCTGACTTGAATATTTTAACACGTTTTTCTTCAAAATTTTGTGGTTTTTTTAAAAAAATTGTGTCTATGGGAAAACAACATCGCTGACAAAGAAATTGCACCACTATTAGTCCAGTGGCGCCATATAGCACCGCTATTAAACTCCAAACTGCAACCCTAAGTCATTCCTGCCTAGAAATTTGAATTTCAAATTGCGATGTTGGGCCACTTTTCTCTCGCCAAAATTCTAAACTCCAAACAAAGTCGCTTGGTTGAAACAACGTCGCAATCACACTCACTAGTTTTGTTGCAGAGCGTCGCTATCAGTCTCAGTGACGCTATACAGTGTCGCTGACTTCTTCAAACTGCACCGCCTCTGCAAACAGTTCTACTGGAGTTGGGTAAAAGGCACTTTTCATATTAATTTTAACATGTGCTTTTTTATTTTGGCTACTTTTGACTACTAACTAGTTTTTGACCTCTGTTTTTGTAGTTTTGACCATTTTTTGTAGGTTGGCTTGATCGAAGGTGAAGGAGGAAAACGAAGACAAAGGCTTCTCTATGGCATTATCATTTCATTGTATCAAGTGTTTTTAAACACTTTGGGGAGAAATTATAATCCCTCTTCTAAGGATTTTCTATCTTTCATGCTTTGAGGACTCAATAAATTTCATTTGGGATCTAAAAAGAACAACACAAAAGGATTAAAAAGAACCTTAGGCAACTTAATAGATTTTTTTTACAGTTTAACAATTGAACAAGCAACTTACATATTTCCTTTTGGTGCTTAAAAAGAATCCAATTCTTGCTTTGAGGGATTAAAAATGAACATGTGCTTTTATGTTTTGTAATCTCTTATCCAAAGTAATATCATCTAAAAGACGTATGCGCTTCTCTCACGCCTCACAGCAATCTTTAGAATCGAAAGGCTTTTTGTGATATTAAGTTATATAAGTGACTGCCTCCACACTTCAATTTGGATTCTTAAAATTGAACAAAATCTTGCGAGTGTGGGTGGAGTATATCGCATGAGAGAGGAGTATATCTCATGTGTTCTCTCTTTGTTTCTCAACAAAGATCGATCAAACTACGGATGTGCTTGCTCGCTTTTGTTTATCTTTAGAGGGCCTATATTGTGGGAAAAAATAATCACCCAAGGGAATGAACCAACCAGGAACACGCTAAAGCCAAGTGACTTCCAACATGTATATAAGTGTGGGTACTTGAGGAAAGTTCAAGTATCATGAGGATTGTTCCGACAAGAAGGGTAGCAATGGTCTCTTGTCATATGGATGATCCTCCATGAACGGAATGCATACACTAGAACCCTTTGTCTAAAAGACCAAAATCCTTAATCTATTTGTTGGTGCAAGAATGGTCGTTCTAAAGCCACTCCATATTTTTACGACTTTTAGTAGAGATGATAAGTATTCCATGGGATTTTCATGGGTACTGATGCTCAACTAACTTGAGAAGTGTGTGTGGTGGAGGGGAGCCAATGTGGTCAAGCATCTAATCATCTATTAAGAGTAGGCGTAGTTGGATTTATCCAAGTGGGGATTCAACAAATATTGTCTCAATATCCATAGGGTTGTGCATGTTCTTGGAATTAAAACACTTTGCTTGGATCTTAAACATTGGAAAATAAACATTCAAACACGATTATCAAATTTCAAACCCTTTAGTAAGCAAATAGCATCGAAAAAATTCAAGTGTTATTGCTTGTTCTATGGATTCTATCCTTAGAGGCTTCTAATCATTTCAATTTACATCTCAATTTGCTCACTAAAGTCAACAATAGGAAACTTTTTCCTTAATTTCCTTGATCTCCACATAATGGACTTTGTGGGATGAGAAGAAATTAGGACATTAGACATTTAGTTTGAAAACCTAATCAAGAATTGTGTGTGGTAAAAATAATCCATTAAGCAAAGCTAAGAAATAATTGAACCCCACACATGTGCTCTTCCAAATGATTCCCCAAAAGATCAAAATATGAAAACCAAAGTCCAAAGGTCTTAGTCAAAAAGCTCACAAGAAAAGGTTGTTTATGCTTTACGAATTTAGAGAAAGATTGACCTTCAACTTTTACAAACGTGCATCAAGGAACAATCCAAATTTGTATTCATTTTACTATTGTCAAAATCAAAGTCTTTTTCAAAGGTTTGAGTATCTCACATAGGAAGTAATAGCATGTTCTTCAACACCTTGGTCTAGTAAACTAAGTCTCTCTAAGTCTCTTAAGAACAAAATCAAAACTCTTATACATCCTTCAAACATCAAAATCAAATTTCACCCCACAAATAACTCTTGGAAATCTTGAAAAAATCCTCTATGCTAAAGTTTGGACAAATCCTCTTGAAATCAAAAATAAAAACAAATCCAAATCATCTTGTTTGACTATGTGTGTGTAGATGAATCCTTCTTTGCACACTTAGTCAAATTATCATCTTGTGGAAAAGTTCACTCTAAGACAACATCCAACCTCTTAGATTTTATGAGTTCATTATCCCAAATCAAATCAAACCAATCCAAAATCAAATCAAACAATCAATCTGAAAGTCCTAAAGTGTAGCATCCTCCTCAAGGTTTCCTAAGAGTTCCAATCATTCACCAATCATTCATATCTCATCATCTCATCACCATCCTTTTTATCCTTAGTATCTTAGACTTTCTTTTTTGTACCTAAAGATTAGTTCAATCCAAATAATTATAGGTTCATCTCTTACATTCTTGAAAATTTATTTCTATTTTATGGTTCAAACTAGGTCTCAACACAAGAAGAACATGGAAACGAACAAATAAGCATCAACTTCGAGTGACCTAATTCAAACCACTTCCAAAATAAATCTCGTTGGGTCTAGAAATCCCACACTCAATCTTCCTCTATCATCACAAAATACTCAAGAGGAAGGCCAAGTGGAAGACATCACCAATAATGTCTTAGGGATGACACAAGATGAAATCATTGAAATGGTTCAAAATCCTAAAACTCACAGAATTTTCAATACCATGATGAGACTCAATCCCTCCCAATACATTCATGAATTAGCTAAAGAAGGGGATAAACTCCCTTCTGATTATGATGTGATCCCTATTGTGGAGAAACCTCTTGGGATCATGCCCCCGATTTCATCCATGCCCACAATCTCGTCCACACCTCCATTTCAAAGAATCACTCAAAGCATCCCACAAATCACATCATCCATTGCTCCAACTCAACCAATTGTTAACAAGGGGAGCTCATTACTCTATGTATTACAACCACACCCCCTTGTGAACAACCAAGATTTTTATGTGAACACTATCTTGGGTCAATTTGTCCCATTAAATCCGTTACACCCACATGGTTTGCTCACCTTTCAAGACCCCAATGACCCATCATCATCTTTTCACGCAACACCCACATATCCTCTCAACACACAAACCTCTCTCCCTATGACTTCGCAAGGAGGAGGTGGGCTATTTGGACCAAGGGGCATCTTTGACCCTTCATCTTCATTTCCTTAAGGGAGTACACCCATTTTTCCGCCGCTTCCACCTTTTCCATTAACATCCACACCACCTCTTAGTTTGGGGTTACCTCCTTTACCACCACTCAATCAAATTCAAAGCAACCCCTAAATCATAAATCAAAACATCATATTGAATCCTCCAATCTTGCCATCGATATCACAACAATAGATGGCAACCATCCAAGCAACCCAAGCAATCACGACACCATCCATAAACGTGGTCTCTCAAGGACTAAGCATATCAATTTCACCATCTATCATACAAGTCCCCACCATCAATACGACTATACCTCACATCACGACAACAAAAACCATCCTAAATCCACCACCACCATCGCCACCAAGACCAAGTGTGGCCAATAAATATAGCATCACATTGCAAGCAACTCAACAAGCCTATCAAAAGGCATATCAGCAATTTCAAGCACAACAAGCCCAAAACACGCAAGTTGCACAACAAGCTTCTCAACAAGCCCAAGCAGCTCAAGCTGCACAATAAGTGCAACAAGCACAACAGGCTGCTCAAGCCCAAGCCTTATTACAACAATAGTAAGCTAGGCCCAAGCTACCTAAGCTGCACAAGCCACTCAAGCCGCACAGGCCGCACAAGCTTCCCAACAAGCGCAAGCTCAAGCTCAGGCGCAAGCCCAATACCAAGCTTAGAAAGTGCAAGCGCAGGCTCAATACTAGTCACAACTACAAGTAGCCCAACAACAAGCATATCAGCAAGCCCTGTAACAATACCAAGCACAGTAAGAAGCAACATTACTAGCCCAACAACAAGCATTTTTGGCACAACAACAACATGACCAACAAAAAGCATTGTTGGCACAACAACAACAAGACCAACAATAAGCATTGTTGGTGCAACAACAGCAATACCAATAGCAAGTGTTGTTGGCACAACAACAAATGCAAGCATATCAGCAAACCTTGATTGCACAGTAGAGATTGCAACAAACTCCCACCAACATACCCAACACTCCACCCATCACTCAAACACATCGACCACTTCAAAACACATTCACTCCACCCCCTGATCCATAAGATGACGTAGCGACACAAATCAAACTACTCTCACAACAAGTGCTTGATCTTCAATCAGGGAAAACAAAAAACACACCAAGCAACTTGTGTCCCTATCCGTTCAACAGGAGCCTTGCAATGGTACCATTCCTAAAGGGGTTTGAAATCCCTAAATTTGACAAATATCATGGGACAAGAAACCCTGAAGATCACATCATGGAATTCCAAGTACATTGCATGGAGGTCGCATATGATGATACATATTTGATGTGGCTATTTCCTCAAAGTTTGGATGGTCCCACCATGGAGTGGTTCTCCTACCTTCCTCCTCACATCAAAAAGTTCCAAGAGATCACAGACGCATTCACAAAAAACTATGCCTTCAATATTGGTATGGATGTTAGTCTAGAGGAACTATCTACGCTTAAACAAGCTAAGGGGGAATCATTCACTTCCTTCTTGCAAAGATGGCAATTCAAGGCTAGAGGGGTGAACCACGTTAAATTCTCTGTGTTATGTTTATTCTGTGTATGTTTATAGTTTCTCTGTTTATTAATTAAATCTGCATTTAATTGTTAGATATCTGCCATCTCTAACCCTAACAGGGGGGACACCAACACATCAAGAAAATCAAGACAATCACCCATCCACTAGCTATAATGAGAAACCTCGCATGTGAGAAAGAAAAAAAAATGTCACTAATGACGGTGTGGTGGATGCTAAGGTCGTAATCAATGCTCCAAAACAAAACATCCAAACCTACCAACAACCACAAGGCAACAATCGAAACAACACGTAGGCTAACACGGTATCACAACCACCCAACAATCAAGTAAACAACTTGAATAATCAAGGGGAACCACCCCCATGAAACAAAAATCCCCCCAAGCGGAAATACACTGCCCTTGGGGAACCAATTGAAGCAGTCGTGAAGAAACTGATAAACGAAAATCTCATCAAAATTCCCACTTATGAGAACTATCAAGAACCCCGAGTGAAACCACCATGGTACAATGAGAATCACCTTTGTGATTTTCACAAAATCAAGGGGCACACAATAGCCAGCTACATGAGGTTGAAAAATCTAATCCAATACCTCATTGATGAGAAGATCATAAATGTTGAGCAACCAGCTGGGAATCGGGACTTAAAAATATACATGAATCTGATGTCAGATCATAACCAAGGGAACAACTGTGGAAAACAAAATTATTCCAATGTGAACCATCTGTATGATCATGTTGTCGCATCCATTGATGAAATGGTCACTGATGTTAGTATCAAAGGAGCCAAAGTTGATTATGGAGTCACCACACACAATAGAAAAGTCACCATTGTTGGGTCATCACAGCCACCTAGGTGGAGGCCTCCACCTCAAATCCAAAATTTGTTTCTAATGGCTACAATGTCCTAGACTAGCTGAAAAGAACCCCCACTCAGATCTCCATCAAGGATTTGTTGAAGATATCACCCACCCATAGAAAAATCCTAGAGGAAGCATTGGCTTCATCTACCATCTCCACGAATCTTGATGTTGACCAATTCCAAGCTATTGCTAGAAATATCACTACCCCAAGTCTCCTAACATTCTCCGATCAGGACTTCCCCGCCAAACCATCTCACAATCGTGCACTCCACCTTGAAGTCCTGGTTCATAAAAACAAATTCAAAAGGGTCTTGGTGGATGGAGGTGCAAGTCTAAACATCTATTCCCTCAAATTAATAAAAAATCTAGGGTTCTTGGAGAATGCCATTGAAAATGGTAAGGACATCACAATCAAAGCATATGATGATTAGGAAAGAGTGTCTCAATGGTGCAGTCACGATAGGAGGGTCCTCAAAGAGAATGATCTAGACTGTGTAGCAAGAGTAACACAACAAAAAGAAGCATAGAATATGGAGGAAAATTCATATAAGAACATTCTCATTAATAGAAATCTTGGTTACATTCAACTGGCAACATTCGAGCTTACAGATTCAGCTCACAGGCTTGATCAAATATACAACAATCTAACATGCTCCTATATGCGAGCTGAGCTCTTACAATTTGGATCAATCTTAATCCATTGAATCAACTAATAACTCCTCTACCAAAAAAAAATTCCCTTTTCCTAATGATCGATTGCAAGCTTTATACTATATCCGTGATCCTAGAAACATCCACGTCGGCCAAAGATCATTACATTTTCTAAGGAAAGAAAATATAAAAGGTGCATGAACAAGTCGGCCTCAAATTTGAATTTCTCTTCAACAGGTGCGTAAGAAAAAGTGTGGACCTATAACAAAGGTCAAGGACACTCCAAGGAACAATTAAAATTACATTTTTAAGATCCACAAGTCACAAGAACAATCCATGAATGATCAGATTAGCTGCTAGGCTTGAAACTATTTCGGTGTCGGTTCAAGAAACTGTCAAGAATTCTCGAATTGATAACTTGCTAGAATCCAATCACACTCAAATCTTGGAACAAGGAAAAATGAACATGTAGACAATGTACTCCAAGACCCACAAGGTCTATTGAGCAAAGATGATGAATCCACCAATCATGAACTAAGAAAGAACAAAAAAGTAAGAACAAAATTGAAAGAAAATATTTTTGGTTGATGCAAGATTGCCAAGAACCAAGGATGCTCTTGCATCAGACATCCAGGGTTAATGAAAAGTGAGTCCCTCACTTAGCAGGGGGCCAAAGGAAAACCAAGATGGTCTACCTCAACCTAAGAAATCCACAAAGAATCTTCCACTGGTCTACCCTTCCACTTCACAAGATATTATTTGTACTGTCTTCCACGAGTCTTTCTCCTATCTCTAATATCCAAAATGTCCTCAATCTCATTTGACTTTTGTTTAGGAAACTGATCCTCCAATCCTACTATACTTTCCTCACTGTTTCCTACTTCATAATACTAATGTAGGTCTGCAATGTTGAATATAGGCAATATACCCATGTTATCCAGTAACTCCACTTCATACGCATTTCCTGAATCAAACTTCTTCAAAATCTTACAAGGTCCAAACTTCCTTATCTTCAGCTTGTTGTATGTACCAACTGGAAGTCTCTCCTTCCTCAAATATACCATCACTTCATCCCTAACTTCAAATTCCTTATGTCTCCTCTTTTCATTTGCCCTCTCCTTATACTTTTGGTTCATGTATTCCAGTTGTTGTTTCACTCGAGTATGCAACTTCTTCATGTGTTCTTCAAATTCTTCTACTTCTGCACTCATCTTATCTTTTGTATTGATGTCTCTTAAATATGATATTCCTCTAGGGTGAACTCCAGTAACAATCTCAAATGGTGTCTTTTTGGTACTCCTGTTCACTAAATTATTGTAAGAAAACTCTGCTTGTGCAAGGACTAAATTCCAACTTTTGGTCTTCTCTCCAACCAAACATCTCAGCAAATTCAGTAAACTCCTATTCACTACTTTTTTCTTTCCATCAGTCTGTGGGTGAAATGTAGAACTGAACTTCAAATCTGTCTTCAGCTTCTTCCAAAGTGTCCTCCAAAAGTATCCAACAAATTTAACATCTCTGTCTGAAATTATACTCCTAGGCAATCCATGCAATCTGACTACCTCTTTGAAAAAAAAATCTGCTACATGTATTGCATATGTTGTCTTCTTACAAGGTATGAAATGTGCCATCTTAGAAAATTTGTCTACTACCACAAATACAGAATCATTACCTCTTTGTGTCTTCGGCAATCCAAGTATGAAATCCATGCTTATATCCTCCCAAGGTCTTTTCGGAACTGTCAAAGGCTTATACAATCCAGCATTCTGACTACTTCCCTTTGCAACTTAACAAACTCGGTAACTCTGCACAAATCTACTAACATCTTTATGAATTTTCGACCAAAAGTAATTCTCACTTACCAATGCTATTATCTTATCAATTCCAAAATGTCCTGACATTCCTCCACTATGCTTCTCCTTCACTAGGTTATCCCTCATTGAACTTCAGGGTATACACAGCTGATTACCTCTTAACAACATATCCTCCTAAATGAAATAATCTAGCCACTGGCTTCTATCCTCCAAAATAGGTTCTCTACAAGCTCTCCAAGGTTTTGCAAAATCTGGGTCTTCTTCATACAAGCTCTTCAATTCTCCAAAGCCTAATACCTCCACTCTCATCTTTTTCAGTAAATTCCTTCTCTTACTCAATGCATCAGCAACTCTATTTGACTTTCCACTCCTATGCTCTAGAACAAAAGTGTAACTCTGCAAGAACTCTACCCATCTCATGTGTCTCTGATTCAACCTACCCTAACTATTCAAATATTGCAATGCTTGATGATCTGTATACAACACAAACTCCTTAGGCAACAAGTAATGTCTCCACTTCTTTAAGGCTTGAACTATGGCATAAAATTCCTAATCATACACAAAATATCTTCTCCTAGCATCATTCAACTTCTCACTAAAATAAGCTACAGGTCTTCCTTCTTGACTCAATACTGCTCCAATTGCATTTCCACTTGCATCAAAGTCTACTTGAAATACCTTATTGAAATCCAATAAATCCAACACAGGTTGTTCAGTCACCTTCTACTTCAACAAATCAAAACTTTGATATGCTCTAGATGTTCATCTAAAATCCTTCCTATCTCCTCTCATTGTTTATGTTATAGGACTACAGATAGACAAAAATTCCTAATGAATTTTTAGTAGAAACTAGCCAATCCATGAAAAGATCTTACCTCTCCAATACTATCAGGTGTAGGCCACTCAATAATTACTCTTACCTTCTCAAGGTCCATCTTCAATCCATCCATAGATATCACAAATCCTAGATATACCAACTCCTCCTTCATGAAACTACACTTCTTAATGTTTACCAGCAATTGCTCTTCTTTCAACCTCTGCAAAACTTGTCTGATATGCAATAGGTGTTCTTCTCTACTACTACTGAAAATCAAGATGTCATCCAAATACACAATCACAAAGTTACCCAATAATTTCTTCAATACCTCATTCATCAACCTCATGAAAGTACTCGGTGCATTTTTCAATCCAAAAGGCATCACCAACCACTCATACAGTCCTTCATTTGTCTTAAATGATATTTTCCACTTATCTCCTTCTCTTATTTTGATCTGATGATATCCACTCTTTAAATCTATCTTTGTAAAGTACTTAGCTCCACTCAAACAATCGATAATGTCATCCATCCGGGGCAAAGGAAATCTATACTTCACAGTAATCTTGTTAATAGCTCTAGAATCTGTACACATTCTCCATTCTTCATCCTTCTTAGGTGCAAGCACAACACGTACTGCACATGGACTCAAGCTTTCTCTGATCAAACCCTTCTTCAACAAATCTTGCACTTGTCTATTCAACTCCTTATTCTCTGTCGGTGTCATCTGGTGTGTTGCTATATTAGTAAAACTAGCTCCAAGAATCATATCCATGCAATGACTAATACTCCTCACAGGTGGTAATCCATCAAGTACATTATCTAAAATGATCTAATATTCTATCAGCAACTCCATAATCTCTTTCGGGTGTTCTTCTATATGCTTCAAATCTTTAGCCTTCTTAGGAACTAAGGCATAACACACATTCTCATGTCTCAATCCATCAAGGAAACTTCTTCCATCAACCAAAAAAACCCTAGCATTCATACAAACTTCAACTGTAGGAACATCTTCCAAGGGTAACAAAATCTGCTTCATCCCATTAGCAACAATAGTATATATATTCTTCTTTCCATCATGAATAGTTTGTCTGTCATACTGCCAAGGCCTTCCCAAAAAAATATGACATATATCCATAGGCATGATATCACACAAAACTTCATCATGGTAATTTCCTATCTTCAATTTCACTAAACAATGTTCACTTACTAGTATCTTATGCTCGTCCTGAATCCAAGCAATTTGATAGGGCTTCGGGTGCTTCAACCTTTCCAACTTTAATTTAGTCAGCATCTCTTCAAAAACTAGGTTCTCAGAACTTCCACTGTCAACAATCACTTTGCAGCATTTACTATTCACCTTACATCTTGTCCAGAACAAATTCTTTCTCCAATTCACTTTGACATAATACTCTCCTATTCACCAATACTTCTCCATCTTCAGGTTTATTAGGTGATCTAGCATGATTTTCCTCCACAAAGGTTGTTCTTCTATTGTTCTTTATCTTCCTTCTTGTCTCACTCTGATTACATTCAAATTCTCTATGTCCTTCTCCACCACATTTATAACAGGTTCCTCTGAATACCCTTTTGTTCTTTATCTTCCTTCTTGTCTCGCTCTGATTACATTCAAATTCTGATAAAATGAAGAATTACACAAAATTTTATCATGCAACTCACAACCAATACTAAACAACAAAGAAAATATGTGAAGGAAATAACCTTCTATTAAGAAAATAAGGAGTGTCTGTGTTACAGATCTATAGTATTCATAAAAATGAGTTACAAAGTCTGAATAATGCTCTTTCAGCAATTGCCTCACTCAGAACTGCCTTACAAAAAAGGAAAAAATGCCATATATACAACCAAAGAGTGTCGGCTCCTGCCCTAGGGTTTCTACAAAAATGAGTCGGCACCTGAACACATTGGCCCTAGAAGCACCTTGGAATGAAGTCAACGAGGTATTAAATGCACATCCCCCTCTATGTCGGCAAGAGATTGCTCCAGGGATGTCTTTAGATCTTTTACAGCCATCGTCATTAACTCGCAGCCTTCGAGTCCGCCATTAATATTTCGTCAGAGCAAGGTCATTTATGTCGCTCCACCTTTTCCAGCTAATGCCCTAGCTGTCATCGTGACTCATGGCCTCTTCTTCTTCAGCCTTCTTCTTGCTCCAGATCTTTCTTCAAGTCGACCCCCTTCGAGAAGCAGCATCAGATCTACCTGTTAGATTCAAGCGCCACTACTTCACCGAGCTGACCCACACCGCACACATTCTCGATGGTCAAAGGTTGCTTCCGTAGAATCGCATGTCACTGAGAGATTAATCGCGTCTCCTCAATGCGAGCACATCATATAGTAGCTATCGGCATAGCTTAGGATTGTCGGCGGGAACTCCTATCGAGCTGTGGGAGTTAGACCGATATCCTTTTCTGTGGGCAAGCTGATCGCTATCGGCAAGACTCCGTTCTTTTGGTAGGACCTAATAGCGAGCTCCTTTCTTCTCCCTGAGCTCACTTTATTTTGGCAAGACCTGATTGGGTCGGTGAGACACTATGCCGAAGGCAAGATCCTTCAGCGAACTCAACCTATTGTCGGGGAGACTCTTACAAGTCGGGGAGACATCATAGCGACGGCACAACTTTCGCTGAGACCACCCCGCTATCGGCAAGACATCACTCTGATGGCCAGACGTTATGGCGATGTCAATCATGTCGGTGTGACCCTTCACATTGGCGATACTTCTAGCGAACACAACCCACCACTCCGGGCTCAAAAATTTCTTTCGGTGAGACACCCACGTGTCGGCGGGATCTCATAGCAAGGTCCTCATTTCTTGGTGAAGGCACTCCTTTCTTTTGCTGAGACCTTTCAAAATTGGCGGGATCGGGGCCAAGATGGAACCGGAACCAGGATCGGGGTAGAACGGGAACAAAAGAAAAAATAGACGAATCCCGATGGAACCGGGATCGGGACCAAATCCTCCCCTGAAACTTTCCTCAAGTTTCAGTTTTAGATTCCGACCTGATCCCGCCCCTGAAAAAACTCAAAAGAAGAGAAAGATGAGATGGAAGAAAGAAAAATGGGAGAAAGAACCCCCCGACAAAATACGAGGAACCAAGGAAAAACAAGACTAGTGGAAACGGGACCGGAGTCGGAACGAGGGCAAGACCAAAGAGTCGGCGAAACCGGAACCGGAACCAAATCCGGACCTGAAACTTTCCTCAAGTTTCAAGTTTGGATTCCGTTCTGATCCCGCCCCCAACAAGACTCAAGGCATGAAGAAAAAAGAAAAACACAAGGAAGATAGAAGAGGAGGAGACATCCCCCGTCCACCGGCAGTGAAAAAGCAGAGAAGAGAAGAGCGGGACCAGGATCGAAACAAAAATAGAAACAAGAACCGGAGCCCGAGTTTGCCCAAAACACAACAAAAAAAACAAAACGGAGAAAAGGCAAGGAGGGAGAAACAAAGGGAAAAAACCACCCCATGGTCAAACGCAAGGTCAAAGAAGAAAACGAGATGCACACAAGGCGGAACCAGAACCGGAACCGGAACGCAAATGGAAACTAGAATTTTTTGGAAAGTTCCAATGTTTAGTTTCGATCTGACTTTGCCTTCGACAGAACAAAAAGAAAAAGGCACAAGGAAAACAAAAGGGAGGACCCCCCAATAAAAATGAACATCTACACGCTGGGGTCAACCTTTGTCGGAGCCATATTTGATCCACGTGCCGAATAAAAGTATCATTTTCCCCTAGAGCTGCACAAGAAGCAAACAAGTTAGAAGGTATGCAACCTTGATGCAAATGTTCCTTCAGTTGGCCTTTGAGAACACCTGAAAGCATGGGATACCCTGCCTGATTGAACCTGTAGGTGAAAAATGGGTAACATTTATGGCGACCTTTGCTGGATGTTTTCCTGCTAAACAAGCAAACCAGTAGCCTAGTCCAATCCATTGGGCATGGAGTCATTGGGAAAAACTCAGAAACAGACCTAGAGCAGCCTTGTGCATGGTTGCAACTCACTTGAGACTCATAGAACATAACAAGTTGTGGAAAACTTAATGAAAACAATAAAAACTAAGGTGGAATTATTTACCATGCTGGGATAGCAGTTAGGGAATGAAAACTACACCTATTCTCTATAATTTTAACAACTATGTACAGATTTAGGTCCATACCTTAGAAGCAACGTTTGAGGTGAATCCCATTCATTGGGATTGGTTCCACTACACCATCCAACCTAGATAGCTGGAAAGCATTATGCTATTTTTCCTCAGTAATGACATATGGCCCAGCCCAAAGTGCATCAAATTTGGAGTGCTTTCCAGGCTTGCTTTTTAATTCGTCCCACTTTAGCACTATGTCACCTTCTTGAAATACTCAGGGAGATTCCTTTTTATTGAATGACCTTTTTATCTAAGCCTGATATTGTTCAATCCTTTCCACTGCTTCAGCTCTGAGTTCTTCAAGCTCAAATAATTGAGCTAACCTTACTGTCATAGGCTCCTCCTCAATCATATCAAGCTAGTTTACTAGATCGAGGGCTGGGAGTTCAACTGAAATGGGCAGTCTTTCCTCTTTTCCATACACTAACATGTATGGAGAAAGTCCTGTAGACCTTTTTGATGTAATCCTATCAGCCCACAAGGTTGATTTTAGCTTAGTGTGCCAGGCCTTTTGATTGTCCTCCATAGTTCTCGTAATGATCCTTAGGAGGTTCTTGTTAGTGGACTCAGCCTGTCCATTGCCCTATGGATAATAATTAGAGGATGTACTTAGATATATACCATTTTTGATAGCCCAGTCAGAAATTTTAACACTCACAAAAGCAAGGGCATTGTCTGACACAATAGAATCTGGGAACCAAATCTGGTAACTAGCTCTTCATAGAAATTCAAGACAGCAGATTCATTAGCTTCTTTGAGGGCCATAGCTTCAATCCATTTTGAAAAATAATCAGTGGTTGTGAGTATCCATTTGTGCCCTGCACTTGATGGCGGGTTTATAACCCCAATGAAATCCAAACCCCATTTCATTAAGGGCTGATCAATTTGAATCGGTTGCAGTGGGAGGGCTACCAGCTTCTCTTTTCCAGCAAAAATAGCACACTCTTTGCACCTTATTACCCATGCAAGAGTGTCTTTAAATAAGGTAGGCCAGTAATAGCCTCCTTTCATTATTTTAAGAGTGGTGGCTCTCGGAGAAAAGTTTCCACCAGCTGACCCTTGATGGAATTCATATAATACTCTATCAACCTGATCGGCTCCAATACATATTAACAGGACACCATGGAAATCTCTTCTAAATAGCACACCATTTAAAAGAACATAAGGTATGGATTGCAGTCGATAATACCTTCTTCTGGATCTAGTCAGATCATGAGGGCACTCACCAGTCAATAAAAAATGTGTCATTTCTGAAATCCAACCAATAGGAGCAGGTATAGCAGTGTGTTGTCCATCTTGGAGTGCTAAAACAAAAATTTCCTCCTCCTTTACACTGTTGTTGCTGTCCTTAGTAAGTTGTTCGCAGAGACCTCTCCCTCTTATTAGTTTGGTAACCTTTATTTCAAAGTCATACTCCATCACCTTAGTGACCCAACCAACTCTTCTATCACTCAAATCTTTGTTTAATAAAAACTCTTTCACACTTGGATGAGCAACCATCAGTATAATCTTGTTATTGGAAAGCATGTGCCTAAACTTCTTTAAGCATCTTATGACAGCAAGAACATGTCTCTCTACAAAAGTGTACTTGAGCTCGTAATCTTTGAGTCCCCGACTGAAGAATGCCACGGGTTGTTCAGATCCTTCATCATTTCGCTGTACAAGTATGGCTGAAAGCGAATCAACATTTCCATAGGCATACAAAATGAAATCTTTAGAAAAGTCAGGATTCAGAAGTGTAGGTGCGGTTGCCAATGCCTCTTTTATAAGCTCAAAACTTCTTTTCCCATCCTTAGTCCAGCTGAAAGGTACATTCTTTCTCAGCATGTGAGTTAGTGGACTTAATAAATCAGCAATGTCAGGGATAAACCTCCTAACAAAGTTAATCCTACCAATAAAACTCTGCAAACCCTTCTTATGCGCTAGTAAAGGAAGAGCTAAGATAGCACTTATTCTTTCAGAGTCGTTAGTAATACCCTATTTAGATACCACATAACCAAGCAATCTTCCTTCATGAACAACAAACACACATTTTTTGGGATTAAGTGATATCCCGAATTCCCTGCATTTTTCAAAAATCTGCCTCAAATGATTCAGATGATCCTTAGCCTCCTTAGAAAGAATGGTGATATCATCAAGATAGACTAAGACTATCTTGTACATTAAACCCTGAAAGGCCATATCCATGGCCTTTTGAAAGGTTGCCCCAGCACTAGATAAACCAAAGGGCATTTTCAGATAGGCCATGGTTCCCCATTTTGTGGTGAAGGTTGTTTTGTACTAATCTTTCCTTTTTACCAATATCTGGTTGTAACCAGAATAGCCATCTAATAAGGAAAACCTTTCAGACCCTGAAACTACCTGAAGAATCTGCTCCATAGAAGGCAGAGGATGACAGTCTTTTAAGGAGGCCCTATTTAAATCACAGAAATCTACACAGAGTCTTATTTCACCATTTTTCTTTCTTACTGGTACTAGGTTTGAAACCCATGAGGTATGCTTGATGGGGAAAATAATGTTGCTTTCAATCAACTTATCTAGTTCCTTTTTCATCAAAGGTTCTAACTTAGGATTCAAGGGCCTCTGTTTTTGTCTAACAGGCTTGACATTAGGCTCAAGTTCAATGGTATGTTGAGCGAGCTAGGGATTAAATCCCTTTAAATCACTATATCGCCAGGCAAAAATATCATTAAATTCTTGACAAAGCTGAATAAAAACATGCTTCTCTTCAGCTGTACATACCTTGCCTAACTTAAGAAGCTTTTCTTTGAAAACTTCAACTTCTTCATAGTGATCTTCCTAAACTTGAATACTCCCCTTGGGCTTTCTAGCTTCATCATCAGTATTAAAAATAGATTCTAAAGTGACCAGGCCTTTAGGCAACTTTTTATTTTTTAGCTGAATAATCTGGTCACTATACTGGTGTTGTAACTTTTCCTGATTGGTATGTGAGAATTCAGCTTCTTCTCTTAAAAATTTGACAATCTGTTGGTTGCTATCAAAGACTTGCCAGTGCATATTATTATCAGGCACAGCAGGCCTAACTAAAATCTTGATATGCTGATTAGTTTTATCACTGCAAATCTCCTTTGGAATATCGTGTTCAGCTACTACAGCAGCTAATCTATCAGTATGTTTATTCTGAGCTCTAGGAATGGAAATCAGATTAAATGCCTCAAATCCCTCTAAGAGGTCCCATACCCTATTCCTGTAAGACCTGAGTATATTATTTTTAACAGCATTAAGCTTTCTCACCTGATTGACAACCAACTTGCTGTCACCATAAAATTTTAAACAGCTGATACCCCTCTGTCTCGCCCACTCCAAACCTTGGACTAAAGCTTCATATTTAGCAAAATTATTAGAACAGCTAAAAGAGAATCTGAAAGCTTGATAGTACTTCTAATCTTCTAGTGATACCAGCATACATCCACCACCAGTACCTACTCTACTCCTTGAGCCATCAAAATACAGCTCCCATAGATCATTTTCATGCTGCTCACTATGTTGTTCCTTGCTCTTTTCAATATTAGGCACAAAAGAGTCAGTCTCATGCATCATATAAACACCGATGTCAACCTCTTCCAACTACTTACCTGTGCCCACCTCATGAGCTTGGGGTGCCCACTCTTTAGGAAGAATATCTGATGTTCTTTCTATTTGAATCTCAGCCTCTTGAACAGCAGGCTGCTCCACTTGTTCACTTGTAACCAAGTTGGCATTGATAGGAGACGAATTGTAAGGTTCAACATGAACCTTGGCTATGGGTTTTGATTTAACAGTGGCTCTAGTGCCATATCTAGTTCTGAATAGCATGTGAGACCAATCAGAGGATAGGTAACCACCTATCTTGGCCATAAAATCCCTAGATAAACAAAGGGAAAAGTACGGGGGCAACTCAATAATGTATATATCCTGTGGTATTGCAAAATTGGGATAGGCATGTAGAGTTAAGCTCAAATTTTTAATAACCCCTACTATGTTCACATTCATACCATCCAATTGCACTACCCCCTTTTCTAGTGGCTCATATTCAATTCCCAACTTATCGACAATTTGTTTGGGCATAATTGAACTACTAGCCCCTGAGTCAATCATACAATTGTGAACCATATGATCTCCTATGATTAATGACAAATAAAAGGGAGGTGGCTTGGCCTTAGCAGCTTGTTGTTCTTTATCACCAACAGTAGTATTAGCCAATGCAACCTTCTCCTTTTCTACACTAGGCTCATCTGAGATACTTAAACCAGATAAGGCTGATTGAAGCAGGTCCTTTTGACCCAGAATACTCAGAGAATCCCATATTGACATGGGTACATTAATTTTCTTCATATGCTCCAATATATTAAAAGATGTAGCAAGTTTAACCTGAATTTTAGGGGGAACAACATTACCTTTAACTGAAGGAGTCTGGGCTGATAAATCAGACTGTAGGTTGATTACCAAAGGCTGGCCCCTTGGTAGCACTCAGATCTGGTCAGCTTTTGACGGGTTAGGAGCACTCTGATTCTGGTCTGGCCCTTGTTTCAATTGAGTCTGAACTGCATTAGGTTGATGTCCCTCATCTATTGCCCTCTTCTTACTGCGTGTATTGTCTGCAATTGAAGAATCGGCGTGGACCACTCCACAAAATTCTTCCCCCTGCCAGTTTAGGAATGTAGACTCATGTGTCCATTGCTCTTGCTGTTGTACTTAAGTTGTTACAAGCACATTACTGTTCTGAACCATTAAGGCTTGGTTAAGCATCCCATTTACATAGGTGCTCTGATTATGGGGTTGATTACACGAAAATCACCACTCATAATCCTGGACTAAGTTGTTTTGGACAGGGGCAAGTTCTTTGGAAGTGCTTGCAGCATTAGAGTCATAAGCTTGATATGGCCTTGGATTAGAAACGGATCTTTGGCCCTGATTATAAGGCTGATAAGGTGGCCTATTAGTCTGATTATGTTGGTAACTAGACTGAAATGAGGGATGATACAGCTTAAAACCTTGATTTTTTTGTTTTCTTAGATTAACCATCTCATTGCCAAAGGTCGTTAGAAGGCCTTTAATCTCATCCAGTTCGTTAGACTGAATTGGAAATGTGTTTAATTGACCATTAGGCTGGGTATCAGGTGCTAGCAATGCGAGTGAACTTGGAATAACAGCCAAAGGAGGTAACTGCATAGGGGTCGGAGGCTGAAAAGTGGGAAATATTGGCATAGGTGGTCTTGGGGCAATTTTACCAGCCTGTATGAGGCTATTTTCAGCTCTAACAGCTACACTATATGCTGCAGGAAGTGTATCACCTCCCATCGATTGAATCATTATAGAAATATCACTATTTAAAGCTCTTAAATAGTATAAAAATGCATGATTAGCGGTAGGTCTTACTGTTTGTGGGATTCTATCCCACGTCCTTTGGAAACGATGATTGAAATCTGACATAACTTCATGTGGAGCTCTTTTGATTGTAGACAGTTGCTCCACAATGACAAGTGGTCTGATTAATCCTCAAAAAACTTGCACAACCGGCTGCCTAACTCATCCCATGTTGCAATGGAGTTGACAGGCAAGCCTCTGAACCATTATAAGGCTTTCTCTTTAAATGACGCTGCCAGCAATCAGAGCGCAACATTTTCTTCAATCACATGGTGAACAGCACACAAGTTGGCAACATCTTTTATATGCTCTGTTGGGGTGGTATGATCTTCCCCATAAAAATATGGCAGACCCCTTAAGGCAGCGACAGGAATTTCATCATGCTAGGTCAGATTCAGTGGGCTACCTTGGTTAAAAGCAACAAATGGCTGATTTCTCACTGTCGGAATCATTGTCGCTGGGATATTCTTAGTAATAACAATAGGAACAATAGTATGTCCTCTAATAGCAAGATTTGACTTGGATCTTCTTAAATAAACAACAGTCTTCTGAACCTTCTGGATTTCTCTCCCCCTTCTTCTAGGCGGGAACAACTACAAATACTCAAAAACAGGCGAGCTATTCCTCGTCTGTACTCTTCTCATGAGCAGTAATGCACTAGAACTGTTAAATCTGAGCTTGGAGTCACCAAGTGTACTAAAATTCATCTCTTAAGATTGCAATTTCTGTTGCACATACCAAACAGCAGTATGATAATTTTGATTTGAGACTGAAAACAGCTCTCTGTCCCACCGGGCGTGCCAAAAACTATTGTCAAATAAAGTCGTACCCTTGCTAAGCTATCAACTGTAGCAACCTATTGACACATGGGAACACTTCAAGGTTGTGGGTGACCTGGGAATGAAGCGGACCTCCAGATTACGGGCTGGTTCCCCTTAAGATATTTTAAGAAAAATTGAAGAATGATAAGGAAAAGAGTAAGGATATACTTGAAATTTAAAACCTACCATTAACAGGTGATACACCAAAGATAAAAATATGAGAATACTGCAGAAAACTCACATAAAATCTCAATAGAGCTAAACAATCTCACAATACAGAGATTTATGTTTATAAAAATGAGGTTATGTAAGGTTACGACTGTTCTAATGCTTAACACAAGGAAAACAAAGATGTTTTCACATATATAAATGCAATAGAAAGAGATCACTAACATAAACCAACTTTATAACATAATATCCTTTGCATCCAGTACTAAAGTAATTTGATAAAATGAAGAATTACACAGAATTTTATCATGCAACTCACAACCAATACTAAACAACAAAGAAAATCTATGAAGGAAATAACTTTCTATTGAGAAATAAGGAGTGTCTATGTTACAGATCTATAGTATTCATAAAAATGAGTTACAAAGTCTGAATAATGCTCTTTTAGCAATTTCCTCACTTAGAACTGCCTTACAAAAAAGGCAAAAATGCCATATATACAACCAAATAGTGTCGGCCCCTGCCCTAGGGTTTCTACAAAAATGAGTCGGCGCCTGAACATGTCGGCCCTAGAAACGCCTTGGAATGAAGTCAACGAGGCATTAAATGCACATCCCCCCTCCATGTCGGCAAGAGATTGCTCCAGGGATGTCTTTAGATCTTGTACAGTCATCGTCATTAACTCGCAGCCTTCAAGTCCACCATTAAGATTTCGTCAAAGCCACTTTGAATGCCCTACGGCAAGGTCATTTATGTTGCTTCACCTTTTCTAGCCGATGCCCCATCCATCATCGTGACTCACGGCCTCTTCTTGCTCCAGATCTTTCTTCAAGTCGACCCTCTTCGAGAAGCAGCATCAGATTTACCTGTTAGATTCAAGCGCCACTACTTCACCGAGCCGACCCATGCCGTGCACATTCTCGACGGTCAAAGGTTGCTTCCGTAGAATCGCATGTCGGTGAGAGATTAATTGCATCTCCTTGATGTGAGTACATCATATAGTAGCTATCGACATAGCTTAGGATTGTCGGTGGGAACTCCTATTGAGCTGCGGGAGTTAGACCGATATCCATTTCTGTGGGCAAGTTGATCGCTATCGGCAAGACTCCCTTCTTTCGGTAGGACCTCATAGCGAGCTCCTTTCTTCTCCCCGAGCTCACTTTATTTCGGCAAGACCCGATCAGGTCGATGAGACACTATGCCGAAGGCAAGATCCTTCGGCGAATTCAACCTATTGTCAGGGAGACTCTTACAAGTCGGGGAGACATCATAGCAACAACACAACTTTCGCCGAGACCACCCTGCTATCGACAGGACATCACTCCAACGGCCAGACATTATGGTGATGTCAATCATGTCAGCATGACCCTTCGCATCAGTGAGACTTTTGGCAAATACAACCCGCCACTCCGGGCTCAAAGATTTCTTTCGGTGAGACACCCACGTTTCGGTGGGATCTCATAGCGAGGTCCTCATTTCTTGGCGAAGGAACTCCTTTCTTTTGCTGAGACCTTTCAAAACTGGCAGGGTCGAGGCCAAGATGGAACTGGAACCAGGATCGGGGTGGAATGGGAACAAAAGCAAAAATAGACAAATCCTGGCAGAACCAGGATCGGGACCAAATCCTCCCTTGAAACTTTCCTCAAGTTTCAATTTCATATTTTGACCCGATCCCACCCCTGACAAAACTCAAAAGAAGAAGAGAAGGACAAGATGGAAGAAAGACAAATGGGAGAAATAATCCCTAGAAAAAATACGAGTAACCAAGGAAAAACAAGACTAGTGGAAACGGGACCAGAGTCGGAACGGGGGCAAGACCAAAGAGTCGACGGAACCGGAACCGGAACCAAATCTGGACCTAAAACTTTCCTCAAGTTTCAAGTTTGAATTTCATTCTGATCTCGCCCCCAACAAGACTCAAGGCACAAAGAAAAAAGAAAAACACAAGGAAGATAGAAAAGGAGGAGACATCCCCCATCCACCGGCAGTGAAAAAGCAAAGAAGAGAAGAGCGGGACCGGGATCAGAACTGGAACAGAAACAGGAACCGGAGCTCGAGTCCGCCCAAAACACAACAAAAAAACAAAACGGAGAAAAGGCAAGGAGGGATAAATAAAGGGAAAAAACCACCCCATGGTCAAACGCAAGGTCGAAGAAGAAAACAAGATGCACACAAGGCGGAACCGGAATGCAAATGGAAACTGGAATTTTTTGGAAAGTTCCAATGTTTGGTTTTGGTCTGACTCCACCTCTGACAGAACAAAAAGAAAAAGGCACAAGGAAAACAAAAGGGAGGACCCCCCAATAAAAATGAACATCTGCATGCTGGGCTCAACCCTTGTGGGAGCCACATTTGATCCACGTGCCGAATAAAAATATCATTTTCCCCTGGAGCTGCACAAGAAGCAAACAAGTTAGAAGGTATGCAACCTTGATGCAAATGTTCCTTCAGTTGGACTTTGAGAACACCTGAAAGCACGGGATACCCTACCTGATTGAACCCGTAGGTGAAAAATGGGTAACACTAATATGATAGTCAGCAGGCATAAACTTTGTCTTCAACTTATTCACCATCTGATCCCAAGATTTTTTTTATTTTCCTCTTCTTTTCCTATCTATCTGCAAATGTTCCCACCAAAGGGATGCATGTCCTCTCAACTTTGTACAAGTAAACTTCACCTTCTTATCTTCAATGGTACCTTTAAATTCAAAATAATTTTCCATCTCTGTAATCCAATCAAGCAATTCTTCTAAATCCAACTTACCAGCATAATCCGGTGGATTAAAATCGAGTTTTGTATTCACTTTTGTTAGGGCTCTTATGAATCTCTCCTCTCCCTGATCTAGGCTAGGTTCCTCTTCTCTTCCTTCTTCTTGAACTTCTACCTCTTTGTTAATCACATCGTCAACTGGTCAACCTCTTCTCTGGGCTATTTCAACTGCATCTAATCTGGCTGCAATTCCTCTTAACATCTTCGTTACAGCTTGGTCTACATTTCCACGTGCTCCATTTCCTCTAATATTTCTTCTTCCAGCAATCTTTACAAAAGTCCTCTGCAATTGCAAGTCGGATCTTCAATCCGCCACCCCACAAAAAATCTTCAACAAGACTCCACAAATTTTTTTGACCTCACATGGATCGAATCTCACTCTGACCAATCTGGTGTAGTCACGATAGGAGGGTCCTCAGAGAGAACAATCTGGACAGTGCAGCAAGAGTAACACAACAAAAAGTAACACAGAATATGGAGGCAAATGCAGATTAGAACATTCTCAATAATAGAAATTTCGGTTACATTCAGTCGACAACATCTGGGCTTACAGATTCGGCTCACAGCCATGATCAAATATGCAACAATCTAACATGCTCCTATATGCGAGTTGAGCTCTTACAATTTGGATCAATCTTAATCCACAAAATCAACTACTAACTCTTCTACCAAAAAAAATTTCCCTTTTCCTAATAATCGATTACAAGCTTTATACTATATCTGTGATCCTGGAAACATCCACATCGGCCAAAGATCATTGCATTTTCTAAGAAAATAAAATATAACGGGCGCATGAACAAGTTAGCCTCAAATTTGAATTTCTCTTCAATAGGTGTGTAAGACGAAGTGTGGACCTATAACAAAGGTCGGGGACACTCCAAGGAACAATTAAAATTACACCATTAAGGTCCACAAGTCACGGGAATGATCCACGAACGATCAGATTAGCTGCTAGGATTGAAACTATTCTGGTGTCGGTTCAAGAAATTGTCAAGAATTCTAGAATCGATAACTTGCTGGAAAATAATCCAATCACGCTCAAATCTTGGAATGAAAAAATGAACATGTAGCAATGTACTCCAAGACCCACAAGGTCTAGTGAGCAAAGATGATGAATCCACCAATCATGAACTGAGAAAGAACGAAAATGAAAGAAAATATTTTAGGTTGATGTAAGATTGTCAAGAACCAAGGATGCTCCTGCATCACTCAAGGCACTATTTAGCTCCCTATTCAAGTAGGGCCCACCATTATGGAAACCACATGTCAGGTCCTTGACCTTGATTTTCCTTATAAAATTCTCTTGGGATGACCATGGATCCATGGGGTGCAAGCCATCACATCGACCTCCATCAGTGCAGCAAGTTCCCATATCAAAATCAAGAGGTCACGATTCACAGTGATCTCGAGCCCTTTGCCTACTGCAAGAATCTAGAAGAAAAATACTATAAAATTCCCCATGTCCCAAAGAACGATGAAGGCCCTACCACTTCGTGTGTAGACCCTGCTACATTAGCCTCCACTTCTGAGACAAACACACCCACCATCTCCAATATATCTGAAATCAAGGTCATTATCCAAGACAATGGGTGTGGGGATTATAGAATAAAAGAAGAGTGCTTGCATCATAGGAGAGTTGCCTCAATCTCCTAGGACTCACGGGCAACCCCAACCAGTTGAAACATCATCCCATACCTTCAAAGTAGACCTTTCTAGATTCAAAATTTGGGGGGATCTAAGTCACGAAATAGTAGATGAAAGAGACATATCCAGTCTCCTATATCAAGATGAAAGGCCTGTGCCTGATCTTCTAATGGATGAAAGCATCAAAGGAGTACAAATGATGCTCAGTATGGGCTAGGATAGAAATAAGAAACTTGGGCAGAATGACAACAACCTATTTGAACGTTTTGTCACTAAGAAGCGAATAAGAAATCTTGGTCTCAGATGTACCCCTCTGAAGGTTACCATACTTGGAAAAGTTTTCTCAGTTAAAAAGGTCAAAACTCTCCCTCAACTATCAACAACTGCCCTTCAATTACCATAACTAGCTTGCCTATGCTTTTCAAATATTTCTCCTTGCTCATGATTAGTACCTTGTATTTTGAGTCAAACCATCAAACCCATGAAATAAACCTAGTCTATCCTCAACTCATTGATTACAACCAACGAGGACCACCAATTCTGGACACTTTCAAAAATGATGAGGCGCTCTCAGAATTCATGTAATTATGGGATATGGGACCATATGGAGATCACAAGGTTGAGTTCAACATCATACTGGACACACAGGCTTATTATGGGGAAACAATTGAATCCTTCAGTCGCAAAAGTGAAAATCTGAGAATAATCTCAAGGTCTTTGAGTGAAAACCACACTATGGAACTCTCTGACTCAAAAAAAGTAAAAAAATAAAGGACGTATCCAACGGTGAAAACCTCTCTAAGGCATTGGAGGATGAAGGATTCAATCTTCCCCTCAGTGTTATTCATCAGGAGAAGTTAGTGGTCTTAGTAGAGAAGTGCAATATAGTCAACCTAGGAACAGAGGAACTACCACACATAACATTCTATGCAGAGTCACTTCTCACAGAAGAACATGAACTTCTAGCTACATTACATGGACCTATACCGACATGCCTGGGCTTGATCTAGAGGTTGTGGTTCATCACCTAGTTGTATACCCCGAAGCAAAGCTAGTGATACAAAAGCTCAAAAAGATGCATCCCCAGATAGCATTGTTGGTCAAAATGGATTTGCAAAAGCTTCTAGATGCAGGGTTCATACGAGCAATCGACTATCCAGAATGGGTCTCAAACCTTGTACCTATTTCAAATCCCACTAGGGGCATCCGCATTTGCATGGACTTCAGAGATCTAAACAAAGCATGTCCCAAGGATGACTTTCCACTTCTGAACATTGACATGATCGTGGATATGACGGCAGGACATGAGATGCTATCTTTGATGGACGGGTTCTCAGGCTACAACTAGATCATGATAGCTAAAGAAGACCAACATAAAATGGCTTTCAATTGCCCATGGGGGACATATTGTTGGAATATGATGTCATTTGGGTTGAAGAATGTGGGGGCTACCTATCAGAGGGCCATGACACTAATATTTCATGACATGATCCACAAAATTGTGGAATATTACGTGGATGATATATTGTCAAAGTCAAAGAAAAGACGAGATCACATAGCCGCATTGGGCTCCATCTTCGATAGGTTAGAGGAATATAAAGTCAGACTCAAACCAAAGAAGTGTGTCTTCAGAGTACAGTCAGAGAAACTCTTTGGGTACATCGTTTCCATGAGAGGAATTTAAATAGATCCTACTAAGGTCAAGGCCATCCTCGAAATGGAGGCACCTAAAACACTGAAATAGCTAAGGGGTTTACAAGGAAGACTCTAGTCCATCTGTCGATTCATAGCACAACTAGCAGACAAGGTTGTCCCCTACTCTCATCTACTCCACAAGGGGGTAGCATACAAGTGGGATGAAAAGTGTGATCAGACATTCAACAAGATCAAAGAATACTTACTCACACCACCAATCCTCATGCCGCCAATTCCAAACAAACCTTTGATCTTATACATATCAGCAATAGTGGCAGCTCTCAGCGCTCTCCTAGCACAACACGATCAAAATGGAAAAGAGAGAGCTATCTATTATATTAGTAGAACTATGGTGGGCCATGAACTGAACTATACATCCATTGAGAAATCTTGTATGGAAATTGTATTTGTAGCACAAAATTTCAAACATTACATGCTATCCCATCAAATAAAGCTCATTGCAAAGATAGACCCCCTTAAATACTTTCTTTCCAAAGCAACGCTTACAGGGCAAACAACAAAGTGGTTTATGATCCTCATAGAACATAGCATTGAGTATGTGGAGCACAAGGCCATCAAAGGACAAGCAATTGCAGATCAGTTGGCAGACGCGTCGATATACTCAAAAAACCCACTTGTATCAGAGTTCCTAGATGGATCAATCTTCAACCTAAGTGTAGTGGGTCACTGTAAAATGTACTTTGATGGATCCTACGCAAAACACAAGTCAGGAGAAGGGATATTCTTCATCAACCCACAACAGTATTGCATTCCAAAATCATGCAATTTTTTGTTCCCTTGCACAAATAACATTGCAGAATACGAGGCTCTTGTCATAGGGCTAAGAATTGTAGTGCAATGGCAGATAATGGCACTTAAGGTCTACAAAGACTCATAACTCATAATCAACCAAATCAACAATGAGTATCAAAAAAAGATGACAAGTTGACTCCCTACAAGAAATTGGTGGAAAGTCTTAAGGATTTCTTCATTGATATCACATTCGAGTAGCTACCAAGAGCAAACAACAGAGTGACAGATGAAATGGCTACAATCGGATCACTCCTAGATGTCCCACGCAACATTCCAAAGCAATAATTTCTCGTAGAGTAGCTTCTTGTGCCCATATTTAAAGTACCGGAGTCTGATTTTTTGTGAAAAATCATTGGTCCCGGTGATCCCCAGTACCATGATATAGACACTTATCTAAGAATAGGATTCCTCCTAGCCGACATAACCCTAAACCTCAAGAGAGCCTTTGTCAGAAAAGCATCTTGTTTTGTCATCCTAGGAGATACCCTTTACCGTAGAAGCATTGAAGGAACCCTATTACATTACCTAAATGTTGAGGAGGCATTGACTGCCTTAAATGAGGTACATAATGGCATTTGTGGTTCACATTCGAGCGGTATGACCTTAGCCAAGAAATTGTTGAGGATAGGGTACTATTGGCCTACAATGGAAAGAGGAGCACATGATTATGTCAGAAGGTGTCTACAATGTCAACAACATGGGGACCTCATCCATGCACCAGCTCAAGAACTCCACCTGATTATCACACCTTGGCCCTTCTCATAGTGGGGGCTCGATCTCATCAGAAAAATCACCCCCACCTCATCCAATGGACACAAGTTTATCATTACTGCCACTGATTACTTCACCAAGTGGGTGGAAGCCATCCCCATGACTTACATCATAGGAAAGCAGATATCAAAGTTCATCCTAAACTACTTAATTTATTCTTACGGTGTCCCTCAAGTCATTATCTCAGATAATGGGACACCTTTTAAGAATTAGGATGTTCATGACCTATGCCAGAAATTCAAAATCCAACATTATTTTTCCACTCTGTATTATCCCCAAGGAAACGGCCAAGCTAAGGCTACAAATGAGACCATCCTAAAAATCCTCAAGAAAATGGTCAATGAAGTCGGTCATGATTGGAATCTCCAATTGAATCCCGCCCTATGGGCCTATCGAACAAGCATCCACACACCAACAGGTGCCACCCCATTTTCCCTGGTCTACAGATCAGAAGCCATACTCCCCATTGAGATCAATCTCCCATCCCTAAGGATATCATTGCAAAATCTCATCATAGATGAAGAATACCAGGTATCACAACTGAATGAGATGGAACTACTAGATGAGCAGTGCATGGATGCCTTAAACCATTTGCAAGTCTACCAAAATCGACTCAAATGGAGCTACAACAAGAAGATCAAGAGTTGAACTTTCCAAGTTGGGGAGCTTGTGTTGAAGGAGAACTAGAAGAACATTCCAAATCTAGATGGCAAGGGAAAATTTGAACCCAATTGGTTGGTACCTTTCGTCATCACAACAAGCTACAAGTCAGGGGCATATCAGATATCAACACCCAAAGGGGAACCTCTATAGGAGCCCATGAACAACTCCCATCTCAAAAAAAATTATGCCTAATCCTTCCAAGGTATAAAACCAAAAATACAAAAAAATGAGAAAATGTCTTGAAAAAATGGTCACCCTGATGAAAACCTAGCAAACAGGTGTCTTAGTGACAACAAAAAAATCAAAAAACATAAAAATCCAAAAAAATATGAAAAAGGATTAAAAAACAAAAATCATCCTCTAGTGAAAACCACTTCGATGGCACTTTAGGCAAGTACCTTGGTGAAAACCTAGAAAACAAGCACCTTGTGTAAATAAGTACTTTCCATCCACTAGGATCTCCATGACTCATTTTACATCATCCATCCATTACGCTTCCATCATCCATCGCATTCCATATCTCCATCCATCACCCATCCACATTTGCACCATAGCTTGGGCATGTGCTCATGTCATGATCCCTCCTAGTACTACTCGGCCCATTCTTAAGGTCAGTTTTTCCTACCTATATCGGAGTAGTCTATTGCTTCACACTGGGAGCATGTTCTTATTGGATTGGATTCGTGTACATTCTTGAAGTCTTCAAAAAATCCAAAAATCCAAAAACATTCATAAAATCAAAAAATCCAAAAAACATTCAAAACATTCAAAATCTAAAAATAGGTCAAAAAGTTAGTCAAAAAAGTCAAAAATAGAGTCGTCTTGTCAAACTACGGGTCTATGAGCTCTTAATGTAAGAAAGGTTGATCTTTGATCATCCCCCGAGACACTTAGGTCAGTCCTTTAGGAGTCCGTCATAATAAACTGGCAATCCATTTGTTCATTTCTCATCAATAATCGAGTCGGTGTCAGTTGAACTACGTGGTCTCTGCGTGTATAACATAGGAGGAGCTAATCTAGTTGATCAGCCCCCAAGGCCCCTAGGATAGGTCTTTAGGTTAGTCTCTTGGTCAAAATCTCAGAAAACCCCAAAATAGTGGAAATTTTGAAAATCAAAACATTTGCAAAACATCTTGAAAATACCAAAAACAGCCTCAAAACATTTCAAAAACTTCAAAAACATCCAAATATTTGAAAAAATCCATCCATCCCCATCTCTCTTCCACCCAAAATAAACATTCACTCATAATAAATGGTCACCATCTTCACCCTTTGGTAAAACAATCAGAGACAAGTCTACCAGGTTAAAAGTGAAAACTTAAAAGTCGAAGTCTCAAGTCTAGGTCAGTAAGTAAACAAGTTAGTCAACTCTTTGTGTCAATAGCCTATCATCCAATCAGTCCCAAATCAATTATCTGATAGCATCATGTCCTAGGATGCAACCTTCCTACAATGCACATCAACATCAGGCATCACTGTAGTTTAGTCTTGGCTAGAGGTATTGAATAACATTAGCTTGTTTGTTTACTTTATCTTTGTCTTTTGGCTTATCTTATTGCGCTCATTTCAATGACCTCTCGATGATGTCCCAAATGAAGGGACTTAGAAAGAAATAAATGGGGCAACAATCAATATCTTTTATTTTTTGTTCTTTTTGGATATCCTTGTAATATAACCTTGGTCATGCATGCTTTGTTTGGGTGTAGGGAGGGTGTTTTAGGTGTCTTGTTGACCACATAGGAAGGCTTCCCTTTCTATGTTTTGGTCTAAGATGTTTGGAATATCTGAACTGCATTTTGAACAAGGTTTCATGTGTCAGGTGTGAATAGGAGTACTCCTATCTAATTGTCGATTCAAAGTCCATCACACTAGGTGCAACACCATCCCGGTTCTTTATACCTTGATGCATTGTGCCTATGTGTATTATCAAACATAAGGTAAATATCCCTTTTAAAGTCCCAATTCCTGGTAAGAAAATCATCATCATCATCTTTTGACTTGTTGGATTCTCTTCTTTCTTCTATCTTCTTTCCATGCTAACATGGTACCATGACAGTCAATCATCATCGCTATTGCACCCATCCTGCATCCACAAACCATCAGCATAATGCACATCATATCATGACATATACAAAACACATATCATCTAACATGCATTGCATTTCATCATTTGCATCATAATATAGATTGGTTATTCTAACCATTTCACGAACCATACATTTGCATTCATTACATAAGCATAAAAGAACTATCACATAGGCATTATTAACTCATATCATGTACATCATCAAAGCATCCATTGCATAATCACATATACATCATAATATCATTCATTTGCATACGTTACATAATCATATAACATCACATACATATCATTTGTTTGCATCATCATATAAGCATTATCATACCATGTACATCATATCATGTCATATACATACACATCATTATAAAATGCATCATCACATCATATCATGTGCATCATCATGACATCCATAAATGCATCACCATATCATACATAAGAAAGATATTGAAAAAAGAAAAAGAATATGTCATGGCATCTCATGATCATAGCAGTAGGTACATAATATAGATTTTTTAGTCTAAGCATTCACATATCATAACATTTGCATTATCCATACATCATCATAAAAAGGCATAGAAAAGATACTGAAAAATAAATACATCCATAAATCACTGCATCACATCATAAACATCATATAGAAACATACATCACATTGCATCACATAAGATAGAATCATTGCATCACATATAGACCATCACATATAGAAAGTAAAAACATCCATCTATAATGCATAAATAAGATAGGACACATCATACATCGGATTAAATCATCTCATATCATATATATCATCAAAATAATAATACACTATCACAGTACAAAATCAGGATCAAGAGTATATATCAATCAATATACAATTGCCCATAGGGCTTTCAAAAAATGAGCTCGTGGATCTCAAAAGAATAGTGAATGAGCTAGCCCTGCTAGCTACTCCCCTCACCACCCTGCCTCTCCCCGTGACCCTTTGGAGGACTGTATCCAGTCTACTGTGAAAAATCTGGAACTCATGTTGCTCGAGGCACTGCCTAGTGATAATGCACTAGATAATACTCAGCCTCTCGTATGGCCTCTCGGTATGCCCACATGGATATTGTACTCCTGGAGGAGGATGCAACCATGCTCTCCAGCTGCTATCGTTGGCCAATCTCCTGTGCCGCCTGCAGCTCGATATCCTGTCGCTATTGGATAGCTTGATCTCTCTCGGCTATCAGGGCCTAGACCTGTTGTCTCGCCTAGTCCCTCTCTACTGTGAGCACCTGTATTTGAGCCTGTAACTACAAAATCTAACTGTCCCTCGGGTCTAGTTGTGGTGGTGGCTAGACTGGTGGTTGGTCCTGATGACCATCTCTCGGTGGGTTCGTTGCCTGTCTTGGTCTTGGTGACCATCCTTGGGTTGATCTTGATGCCCATCTCTAGGGACATCCCTCTGATCCCTATGCTGCTCTGGCTGTCGCGGAGGTGTTCCACCTGCTCCTCTGCCTCCTCCTTTTCCCCTTCCACCACCCCCATCTCTATCTTCATCACTGTCCCCTCTACTTCCTCAACCCCACCCTTGCCCTGCAGATCGACCTCTGGGTCTCCTCCGCAGAAAAAGTGCACTAGGTACTGTCAATCTCACTAGTGGACAAAACCAATCTTTATATGCCTAGGTTGTCCCTGGGTCTGTTGGTCCCTGATCATAAGGCCATGACCTAGCCACCAGTTGTTTACAATAATTAACTACCTCATCTACAAGAATGGTACTACCCCATGTTGTCTCCCTCATAGTACGTACAAATATGGCCATGTACTGGTCATCGGGACGGTCCTATGTATCTCCAAATTGTCAAGCAACTCAATCTAGCAGATATTGCTCTATCATCATGTGCTCTTTTCCCTACATCAAATGATCTTGCCTGGTGAAGAAAAATTGTTGAACATTATCATACCAAGTGCACATGCTGAGCCAAGGCCTCCAAGTAAAAACTGTCATCTCGTTGATGACCTACCGCCAATACTGAATGCCTGCTGCCCCTGTGTGCGTGAAAGTAAGTGCACCCTTGTATCTCCAGATGACTAGGTCATTTGGCTCCATGTCGACAAGGGTGAATTAAGGGTAGAGCACTGTAATTTGCTCCTAGGCCCAAATATGCAACAATGTAACTCCTGATCTGATGGCCCTACTATCACAGTATGTAGACTCATGAAGAGCATGGTACAGGGAGGCCAACATCACTGGCCCCCAATCAAAGCACTCTCTCCATTGGAGCATCCACTCCCAGGCAAGACCCCATCTCAGGTTGAAGTATCAACTGCGTCGATCTGGTGCCACGAGTCTTGAAATGATGGTAGCTACTATTAATCTGAAGGATGGTACTACAGTCCTGTACCACTCTAGCTAGATCTGACCCTCTGAAAAAATGATCTCGTCCAAGCCCATAATCTCGTATCAGACGTCTCTACCAGCATCCACATCATAGATGACTCTCTCTTCGTGGATCGACAATCATAGAATATTCCACATGTCCTCCAGGGTCATTGTGGCCTCACTTGTGGGGAAGTGAAATGAGGACGTCTCACTATGTCAGTGCTCCACCAATGTTGTCATCATGCCAAGGTGTGTCCTAATCACTAGGGCATACGCAACATACCATAATCTAATCGCTCTTAGGTGCTCCTAGAGTACCTCGTGTAAAGGGGGATCCTGAGTCAATTTTCTCAAGATCGAGGACCTGTGCTCTTGTGAGTGGACTGGCTCCATGTCCTCCTGCATCAGGAAAGTCACCGCGTCAAGTTTTGTAAAATAATCGAGATCCTATTTGGAGTTTTTGCGCTTGAAACAACAAATGTGTCGTTGTTTGCATATGCAGCGTTGTTTGAAACTTCTAAATTGCGCCGCTGGAAGCCTAAAAGTTTTAAACTTCGCCACCGTTGTGTAGTTTGACAATGTTTTAATTTGACCCCTAGACCTAAATTTCAAATAGGACTGTCGTGGCACAATTTGCAAGTGTGGTGGGCTTTGTAACCTAAACCCTAAATTCTAAACTTCGCCACCATCACACAACTCTCACCAGTGGCACAGTTTAAGCCTGTGCGGTGCCAATTTAAGGTTTTCAACGGCACTAAACAATGCCACTTGACTTGGTTGACCTCTAGACCCTAATTAATGCACTCAAAAATTTAAAACAAAGGTTGGGACAAGATGACATACCGTTGGTCCTGTGTCGGGAAGCCTCTGGTACACTTGCACGTGCTCAGAAATGTGTTGTGAAAGCATGCATTGCACCATCTTGATCAATCTTCAGAGCTCAAATCACAAGAATTTCTAAAGGCTAGGTGTGCAAATGAATTGGAAGTGGCCCCTTGAGGCCTATTTAAGCCTAAAATTTAGGGTTTTTTTACCCTGTTTAGCTGTCCAACTAGGGTTTTGGACCCCTGAGCCCGTTTTTTCCCAGCTGAAGGTCATTTTGCATCATTTCTTTTGCATTTTTGAATGTTTTTGGCATCCCAGAGCCTTTCTGGACCCATCAAGCACCTTGTCCTCCTTTTTCATGAGATCACCCAAAAATTAAAATTTCCGTCGCATCTCTCGAGTGGGCAATATATCAGCATGTTTCTTCTCACCAGAGCAGCAGTGGGGCATTTTAAAAAAATGAATTTTGATCACGAGGTTATTCTTTGAACCAATGCAGCAAGTACATTGCTTCAAAGGGGGGCAAAATGTAGACATGGAAAATGTACCGATTTCACTTGATCCTGATTACTAACACCGCTTTGTCCTGAATCATCTTCTTTGCTAATCATTTAATCAAATAATATGTATTTGATTAAATTCATCACATTTCATCTCTTAATTAAATAAATCATTATTTGTTTGTTTAAGTCATCATCTCCTATTGATTAAATAGATCATTTTATTTAATTAATCCTATAGTCTCCCTTTAATTAAATAATTCACTTTATTTAATTAACCTCTAAAGTCATTCTATTAAATTAAATAAATCAATCTTTATTTGATTTAATCTAACATCATCTCCTTTTAATTAAATAAATCAAAATCTTTATTTAATTAAGTCTACATCATATTCCTCTCATTTTGATTTAAATTAATCCAAAAATCAAAATCAAAATGGTCAAATCAACTAATCTCCTTTTAAATTAATCAAATCTTGATTAATATTAATCTTAATCACCTAAATCCTTTAGATTTTGCAACTTGCTCATGAAAATCATTTCAATTAATTTATTAAATCCTCAATTACTTTCAAAAGGGCATCAATGTTGGAATATTCTCCAAATTTGAAAAATCCCTCCAAAAGGGTTTGTACATCCAACAAGGCATTTAAACCTCTTACATGTCCTTTTTCCTTGAGCCAAGTGGCATTAACTTCATTTTCTCCTCCCTCCAACATGTCATTTCATCCATTTTGAAATTCCACATAATTGCATTTAATTTCACAATGACCAAAATGTGCTCCACCTTTGTCCACTCACATGTTGACAAGTGGCATTTGGTCATTGGTTAGTGTTTGATCGCACATTCATCCCTTTTTCCTCATTCTCCATAATTCTCATATATAAATAAGAGGCTCTCATTTGTATTTTGGATCCACAACTTCATGCAAAGACATTATCTTCAGATTTTGAATTTTCTCATCCATTGTTCATCCATCTTCATATTTTCATAGCTAGGTTATGCAGGAATTCAACCAAGGAGCATAAAATCTTCATCAAATCATCACTCAAGCTTACAAGGGATTGGGAAAGGGCCATTTTCCACATCAAAATGACACCAATTCCCCCATGAGATTGAGAGTTTGTTGCATTAAATATGATTTGATAGTTTTCATTTGTGTTCTTCATTTCCATTTCCATTTCTTGTTTTGTGCATTTCAAATGAATTCTATGGGGAATGTTGATTCAACTTGCTTAATCGACTAATTGTGTGATTTTTTGTTGTGTTTGTGCAGGTCTAATATCAACATTCACATATACTATTAGAAGAATAGTTAGTAATGATTAAGTATACCAAGAGGGTTGCTACTAAGGACATTGAGAATCTAGTAAATGTAGATAATTCGAAGGAATTTTTAGAATATTTTAACTATGGAAATTGGTAATATTTCACAAATAGAGGGATACATGATAATTATATTTCTCAATCACAAATATTGATTTGAGTAACTAAACAATTGTCTTGATAAAGAAAATGATTACCTAATTATATTGAAAAAATATATTAAATAATTGATGGATCCAATGAGTCATTAGGAGGGCTTGGAATTTATAGTGCTCAATTAGAGTGTGGAAGTAGGGATGCTCCACCATTTGAAAATTTGACTTATCAACCTTATTTTAACCTTGAACTACCAAACATAAGGGTCATAATTAATGATGGCTTTGAGGGTTTATTGACTCTATTTATAAAACTAAAACTTATAGAATTTAGTGTAGAACATTTGGATAGTGTAGTAAGTAACAATAGAGAATTATAAAGAGTTAATACTATGGAGATTGAGAATTGAGAAAAGGAAAAAAGGATGCAAAAAAAGAAGAGTTAAAATATTACACCCCATGTGTTATTACCTATTTACTATTGCCTTGTTTGGTTAAAATGCTTTAATATATGAATGTGTTTTGTATATGGATCTTGATGTATAATGTGGAGAATGAATGTGAAATTCAATGTGATGTTTTAAATTTTTTGAAGATAAAATCTATGATGCATAAAAATGTATTATTATCGGCTAACTAATGTTGTAATTTACTAAGTTGGATGTAGGAACATATTCAAACATTCATAAGAGAGGGAGAGTGTCACTCAAGAGAAGAAATTGGTCTAGTAACCCTTAATGAGCCTAACTGAGCATACACATGTACTCACATACTAGTTGGTCTAATTTGAGTCAAGTTAAAGTTCGAGGAATTGGTAAGTGATCTTTAGTTTTGGTTTGGGAATGTTTTGTATCATTTTATGGCTTCATTCTTTGAATGTTCTTGATTGGGAAAATGTTATTAAGTATTTATGTCGAGTGAAAGTCCTTCCTTGTGTGTTCATATTTATATAAATCAATGAAGTATATACATAGAATGTATGTATATGTATATATGTACATGTCTACGATAACTCATACAGGTGAGTAAATATGTGCATGAGTATATGTAGGTAGACATATCTACGCATGCTCATGAATGGAATTACCCATATGCATGGGAATACCAATTGGACGAAGGTGACATACACACACACACACTTCATGTATATAGATCAATTGATGAATATGAGAATATATGTGTTTATGTAAGGCTATTAAAATAATGTTGTATATATGTAATGTATATATATTAATATATATGTATATAATTACGTATATATATATATATATATATATATATATGTGTGTGTGTGTGTGTGTGTATGTATGTATATATATATATATGTATGTATGTATGTATATATGTGTGTGTGTGTGTGTGCCAATATTGGAATGGTGTGATGGTTTAGAGGTGGCATTGTTTTTCTTTCCACCAAGGTTCAAACCCCATTGGGGTGGTATTGTTGAGTGGTTGTATTGGGAATGAGGTCCCCCGTTTGTGACCTCACCGGTTCATAGCTCAAGGTCAAAAGCGTTTACCTCTTGAATAAAAAAAATATGTGTATATATGTGTGTATTTATATACAATTATTTTGATATGTTTTTATATATATTTAATTGAAAAGTAATATATATTGTTTATTATATTAAAAATGTTTTGTAATAAACAAAGCACATTATCTTAGCATTGCCATATAAGTAAATATGGCTAAAGTTTAATATGTTGCGCATAAAACATGAGGAGAATAATTCAAAGAGACTTATGCATTGCATGCAAGTAAGAATACTATTTAAACATTGCAAGTAGAAATGAATATAGATTCAATATTGTTGACTAAGTTTTAATTGTGCATAAAGAAAAGGGCACTAAAGTATGAAGGTGGCGCCAAAATCTATAGAATGTGGAAACCAATAGAAGTCTAAAACCTATGCCATATCTAGGTAAAGCCATAAGATAAGCACAAAACTCAACCAATGCAAAGATGACAAAAAAATTGTGAAGGTAGTTGACTTGCAAATCAAATAGGAAACATGTAGTAATGTGTCGTTGCGCCTTGACTCAGTAAAAGAGTCGAGTTGTCACAAGAATGAAGTCAACTCAACCATTCTATGAAATTGGAGATAAGAGCATTGTTATGTGTTACAGTTTGAGAGTTTAAATCAGCTGAGTTGATGCATGTGAATAGGAAGGTAGAAGATTTGTTAGCTTGTTTGTAGCATTATGATGCTCAAATTTAAGTATATATAGAGGTGCTCTCTCTACCATTTGTTACACTTTTCATTTTGATTTCTATATTGTTATTCTACTATATTTAGAGAGCTTTGAGAGTTAGTGAGTTGCTTTGTGGTTTTACAATTAGAATTGTTAAGAGAATTAGAAAGAGGCTAGAAGTGGAAGAGAGGTTCAACTTAGAAGAAGTAGCAAGCAAGCTTGTGGAATTGAGCTATGAAGGAAGAAATGTCAGTTGGAGCTTTTAATATAGGCATGTTGATTTCTATTCCTTTATTATTTATGTTTGAAAGGTTATTTGTTATGAATGCCTTGTTTGGAAATGATTGATTTAAATATGTGTTAAGATGCTTTGGATAAGCTTCCATGTTTCTTGGTTGATTCTTTGTTTGGTGAAACCTTTCTATTTGGATTATACTTATATATTCTATATTGGAATTTATATGATTGTGTTTCTATTTATATTATACGTATTTTTTCAATACTATACATATGTATCATGAAATGTGAAATGTGGTATGTATTGATGTTTTGAAGTACTTTAGATGGAAATGTTAGTTGGAATAAGTGAATAGCTTAGTTATTCCTGGGTTAGAATAATCCATGGGAAAGGGTGTAACCTAGTTCTAGTCAAGTTATTATGTCATCACTTTCTTCTTTTTGGGACGTATGTTAAGAGTATGAATGGTCAAAACTAAATTGAGCTAGAAAGGTGGGTGAGTGTGTGACCTCCACTATAAATTTTGGGTGATGAATACTTTGGCCAAAGTAGTGTAAGTAGCCATTGTTTACATTGTCAGTTCATTGTGATATGGGTTTGAATACTAGGCAGGGATTGTCATACATGTAGGTTGTAGCCATTGTATGGTAGCTCTAGATATGTAGGAAACAACACCATGCTCTGGGAAGGCTAGGATTATGAGGTTACCAAACCAATCTCTTCATCGAAGGGTAGGTCCATCTTACCAGTTAGGTAGATGTGTGGGGGACCACAATAAGTCTGTGGTTGGTAGAAAAGTTCTTGAGTGATGTTTCCCCTCATGCAATTTGTAGCCAAGATTTGAGGAAGGATATTTGGACTATTCGTATCTCTATTTTAGTAAGCTCATAGAAGTTGTGTATGTAATCATGTATCCATCTCTATGGAAATTATAAATCAGAAATATCATCTTGAAATTATGTAATGTAAAATCATTACTTGTATTATTAAAATGATTCTTTGTTATGCAATGGGAAAGTTTGAAATGTTTATGTTTCAAATGTGCATCTTGTTATTCAAATGAACAGAAAAATTTTATTGCTTATAATATTAGTAGCATAAACTGTTCACTTGTGGGTAAAACATAGTAAAATTATTGGGTAGAATAATGGGCATGCTAAATAAATTATATTTTAATATCCTAGCTATTGCACAATCAATACATTTGAGAAAGGATGTGAGAACCCTATATTATTGGATAAAATGTCTTTAAATAACAAAATATCTTAACACATTAGAAATTTGGTACCTATTCTAAAGATTGCATAGTTTGTGTGTTTAGATGACTAAGAATCCTTACACACCCATCTAGAGGTTTTGAATCACTAAAGGTGAATTGATTATTTATGCAATGAATTTATTAGAGAAATCTAGTAGATATCTTAGCACGATTGGCATATTAAGTTGAAAGAGTTTCATATTGGCAAGGTGGTCTTATTATATGACATGGTTATTTTTAAAGGCACCTTAGTAAGTTGAAGGTACATTGGTTGTGGCCTTTCATTATCAAAATCATAATAGTACAAGGTGTAGTAAAGTTGGAGACCCTTGATGGAAAAATGTTGCCAAGAATGGTTAATGATAGTTGATTCAATCCATACTCCATGTGCTCATCCTATCACTTGTATGATAGAAAGTAGTTTAGGATTTTTAATTTTAGTAATTTATTTAATGTATTATTTTATAATATATGATCCATCTTACACATTAGAAAGAAATTATGTAATTATGTAATGTGCACATAAAAGTGTGAGATTATGTATTTCTAATAGGTTATTCTCAATCTGCATAAAATGATTCACTAGTTAAATAAAGATAAAAAGATCTTACAAATGTGAGTAGTGAGTTTGTGTAGGATAAAATAGGGTGTGCACTCTTATAAATATTTAGTGAGACATGACACAAGTGAATATGGTGTTTGGGGAAAAAAATTAAAAATATTGAAATGTTATACAATTGATTGGGTTTCGTCTAAGAAAAAGTGCACATATATTTATTGTACATGTAGTCTATAAGGTTGGGACTATGCAATATTTAGAGTAGGGAGAAAAAGATTTGCACAAGGATAGGAGAGAACACTAGAATGATAATGAACATGCAAGGATCATGTAAATGATGAATAGATCTAAGAATTTTTTAGAGATCTACAACATCTACTTGAATGCATGAGGTTTCTTATTACATATAAAATTAGCATAATTTTTTATTTGATATGTTAACAGGAATAAAATTATCTAATGATAATTGATACAATTGCATAATGAGTTGGAAAGGTAGCTATCAAGTGAGTCTAATTTGAGGTCTTTGAATCATCTCCATGAGTGAATGGATTTATCATCATGTTATAGTAACACGACATTATTGGGCTATAGATGAAGTATAGTTTGTGAATGCATGCTAGGTTAGTGCACTTGAATAATTAGTTTGAGAAAAAAATTGAGTGTGTATGAGTGAATTGGTCCTAGTTGCAACATAGGAAGAATTGGATGTTGTCTAGTAGATATAAAATACATTATCATGATAGATAATAAATGAATAGAAATATATGGTAGCATAGATGTCAATTATTAATGAACTTAGATAAATACAACAAACATTGATAAAGTAGATATTAAGCATGAAGGATAGGTTGTAGAAAATACAAGACAAAATCATGATTACTAGGACAAACATTAATTTAAAATCTCTATTATTTTGACAACACAATGGATTCCTATATTAATTGAACATCATACTAATAAAGATGTTGCTAGACATTTGTTAACCAAGAATGTGTAGCTCAAAATAATGATAGAATTCTAGCAATAAATAATTATAAGAAAATAAGTAAATAAATAAAGATAGTTATATCAAATGACAAGGATGATGTCAATAATATCAACATGTACAACATTATAAATAGATAATGTATAATAATAAAATTACCAAAAAAATCTTCAATAAATAGTAATAACAATATACATTCATCATACAAGTAATATAAAATCAATAATAGCACTAATATCTATAATGTAATATTAATGATAGCTTACAACTTTTTATGCTCTCCTCAAAGTTTTTTGCATTCCACTACCTAACATAATTATATCAACCTTAATGTTTTTGAATCATTGCTTGAGCCATTTTTAACTCTTCTAGTTACATAATTAGCGTGAGGCACTAGTCATAAAATAAGTAGTTAAGGAAGAGTGAAGGTAAAAATAGATTGTAGAAAGGGAGATTAAATATGTAGAAGAGGCATTGAAAGATGAATAAGAGAATAATAAAGTAAAATAAGAAGAGTAAAAAATAAGAGGAAATGACATGAGGAAAGTTGAAGAATTAGAAAAGGAGAAGTGATAGATTGAAAAGTGCACATAAGAAGTTAGAATCAAAATTAAAGTGATTAAACAATTAGAAAAATTGGTGTGCATGTACTTACCACCACTCAAAAGACATTTATTTTTATATTGGGTGGTTTAAATGGTTAAGTAATTGATTCACACTAATGAATGTAGATTTCCCATTCTCTAGACAAAAAATCTCTAAGAGGATTTGGTGGATGATGTTTTACACATCATCAATGAGAATATATTGAATCTCCCACAAGAAGTTGCACAACAATGAGATGTTGAAAGTATCACGCTCAAGAAGTTGAATTCAATATTGAGTTTATAAGTTTGTAGAATATCAACAAACTCAAGTTTGATTTTACTATTATGTATGCAATTTATATAGCTATTAACTAGTGAAAAAGATGAATTATTTAAAATTAGCATTATTATAGCTCAAATCAAGACATGATTGGAATTCATCCTTGCATAATGGAATGGATTATTTTAAAAATAGTTTTGGTCAATGTGCTTGAATTTCATGTAATTAGGGAAGCATCTATTTTAACATAAAACTATCAATTTAACTTTTTTTTTTGCATTATATTATAATGTCAAAGTATTTTTGTGTTCTCATGATAAAAACACATATTTGTATCAGGGAAGATGTTGGTTCCTAATTTTAACACATGTTGTCATAATACCTAGATTAGTAACTAAATGATATATTTTAGGAGCACATGGATAAGTATGATACATGTACATAGTTAGGGACATGAAGTAGTCATGCATGGATTGTATTCAAGGACATGTTGTATTTTGTGATACATGTGACTCATGTTTCATTGTAAGCAATTTTATGCTATATTTTAATTATGTATGATGATATTAATAGATTAGGTGAAGCTAGGGGACACAAACCTATATATACCACTCTTTTTATACTTTGATATAATAGTAGAGTATTAAATACTATAATAAATTGTGAATCATATTTAGTGCCAATATTATTATAGACAAATTGTTAGGATTTTTCTTATTAATTATTGGTACACCCATGGATAATTAGACACTATCATATGTCATAGCATATAAAGAAAAAAAGTAAAGGGTGAAGTAGCATACTTCAATATATATCCTAGTACATGTTATATTTGGTTGTGAAACCACACAAAATACAAATGACTAAAGGAAAGAAAATAAGTTTAGAATTGAAAGAATAAACTATATTATATTTAATAAGAAATATAAATCATCTACAATAAGTGATTACAATATGTGTTACAGGTGAGTATATAAGATATATCATCTAGAAGACTAAAAACACAACCAATGTGAGGTTTTATGTAAAAATTACCTAAGTTAACTTAGCCTAGTGTGAAAAGGACTTAAGTAGAGAACTAGCTAAGAAATGAACTAGTTAGATAATATACATCATTGACACTAACACCCCCTATTAGTAAAACTTAGGGAGAATGAGAAGACATGCAAGGATGCAAAGATGGGTCCCAAATACAAGGATATGTTAGGTACCCATGTAGAAAATAATCCCTCATAAACAAGAAAAAGGAGAAAACCTTATGGAAACAAACTCCTCCCCAAAAGAGAGAGAAAAATAAATAAGTTCCCCCATGCAAGAAATAATCCCATGCATGGAAAAATTATTTTCAAAATAGAGAGGAGAAGAGAGACTACATATCCCCCCTAAATTAGTCAACTATGCCAATGGTAAATGTTCGAAATTGGATGTAGAAAATGGTCTATGGTCATTGAAAAATATTCCTCCCCTTATGAAGCAACAAAATTAAAGGTTTATATATGAGGTATTGCAAATATTAAAAGGAATATGAAGGAAGAAAGCTAAAAATATGTGCAGTCTCCAAGAACCCCATTTATCTCTATGTTGATGTAGAAAGGCGTCACATCCAAAGCAGTCCCAAGTATAACTAATGAAAGTGACAATCCAAAATCTAGTAGAGATGAATGTAAAATAGGATCCAAAGATGAATATGTATTCTCTAAAGATAAAGAAGGCTCCTCAAAATGATGAAAATAAAGAACAAGAGTATATGAATGCTCCCTCATAAAATTTGAAGAAGAATCAACTCCATCAAAGAGAAGATTCAAACTCAATCAATAATATCTTCAAATTTTGAAATGGACTCTACAAATAAAGATGAGATACTTGGTAGGAATAAATCCTAAATAAATATAACATGAAGACCAATGTGAACCTCATGCACCACTACAATGTAAATATTAGAAGAAGAAAGAGGAGTGGGAGAAGGAATACAAGGCTCAAGAACTAGATCAGATGTAAGAATACCTAGGTTCAAATAACCAAAATTCTCCTTAAAATCAAAGTCCACACTAGGAGTATGATCAATAGATAAAGAATCAGAGACATCATCAGGGCCCAAAAAATATTTAAACAATTTTTAATCATTTGTATGTAGGTTTGGTATAGTAGATGTATAACTAGTTGTTTGGGTTCCTTTAAGGATCGTGTCAAAATATAGAGATAGTATCTTGTTACATTCATGGAAAAGACATCAAGGTCAAAAATTGAGAATTTCAATGGTCAAAACTTTGAGTTATGGAGCTTTAATTTTGATTACCTTTTGGTAGGGAAATATAAACACATAATACTATATTCTTTAGTAAAAAACTACAAGTAAATTTGATGAGGACTAGAATAGATTGGATAAGAAAAGCTAGAAGTATTATTTATCTATATATTTAAAAATTATGTGTTAATGAATGTATTTGAAAAGAGACTTCTACTTATTCATTGTGGAATAATATAAGAACCTTATATCAATCCAAGATTCTTGTAAATAAACTCTTCTTAAAAACTTGTATTCCTTGAAGATGAAAGAGGGAGATTAGATGATTTATCATATTAACACCTTAATTTTATAATGAGTTAGTTAAGCATCAATAGAATTCAAGATAAAAGAAGAGGATAAATGCATTTTTTTGTTATGTTCCTCACCTAATTCATGGGATAATTTGATTGTGGAAATTAGTAGTAATTCTTCTTCACCAAAACATGAAGTGGTTTTTAGGGTCTTGATAAGTGAATAAATTGGGAGAAGATATATAGATGGTCTCTTTCATGATGCTTTGGCTGTAAGGGGGATCTCTAAGGATAGAGGGGGTAATAAGAAGGGTGGTGGAGATAAGAATTCCAAGAAGAAGGACATGTCTAAGTCTCCTAGTAATCATAAGGTGAAGTGCTAGAATTATGGAAAGAGAGGTCACATAAAATGATTGCAAGTCCAAGAAGAATGAAAATTCCCCTGATAGATCCTTTGGCGCTGATAAGTACAGTACTGATGCTTAAATTGTATCTATGAAAATTATTGGTGATGGTTCTCAGTTGATTGACTTATGAAAATTATACCACATGATTCCTCACATGAAGTGATACTTTGATTACAAGAAGTGAGATGAAGGAAAAAAATTCCATAGTGTTAAAAATTCTCAAAGGATAGTTGTTTGATGAAAGGTGAATGTGTCTTTCATGGATGAGATAGTGAGGAAAATCTTTAATATTTTATGTCTACTAGATTTGGGTAAAATTTTGATTTTTGTCTCTAGGATGATTGACTCTAGTTGCATGCTATATTTGATAAAAAAGGGTGTAAGTTGGTTAGAGGAAATTTTGTGCTAGATGAATATGTGAGACATGTTATTATGTTTATTCTATAATCATCAACATGTTACAACTCTATCTGTGTTTCTAAAACTAAATCAAGTTTTTGTGGCATTATTAATTGGGTCATATTGGAGAAAAAATCATGAAAACTTTGGTAAGTAAGAATATGGTGGAAGATATTTCAAATTGTTCTATTATATTTCAATTTTGTCAATATTGTGTTTGGAAAGAAAATTAGAGTGTAGTGTGTTTCAATCAATTATAGAGTAGGGAGTGTGTTGGAAGTGATTTATATTAATGTATTTTCTCCCATGGATTTACACTCAATTCTTAAGCCTTATTACTATGTCTCTTTCACTAACGATTACTCTAGACATGGTTAGGTATATTTTCTTAAAAAATTATGATGTAAATTTCTCAAGTTTAAAGAATTTAAAGAGCTTGTAGAAAATAAGAATACTAAGAATATCAAATTGCTAAGTTCAAATAATGGTTGAGATATTTTCTCTAAGGATTTTGAGGCATATTGCAAGCACACTAGTATTATTAGGCAAAGGATAACACCCTATAGGTCCTATAACAAAATAGAGTGATTGAAAAGTTGAACAAAACATTTATGGATGGAGTTATAAGATTATTCACCAATGCTAGCCTAGGACGAGTTTTGCACCAAGGTAGTTAACATTTTTAATTTGAAAAATAGGTCTCCTACTTCTATGCTTGAGGAGAAGATACCATATAAAATGTGGACATGTAAGAAGTCTATTGTAACACATTTCAAATTATGTGGTTGATGTAGGGACTTCTAGAGGCCATAACTTTTGACCCAAGAGTTCATTTGATTTGAAATTTTATGTGGAGGAGAATCTCAAAGAGTTGAGTCCAACCTTGATTGCAGCATGTCTCCACACTTTTTCAAGGTCATTTTCAACCATCTAAGGCCTCAAAATGGCATCTTTTATGTTTTTCCAATAATTTCCAAATTTAGGTTTTTTAATATTTTTCATGTAATTAGAAGTTTTTAGTTCTCAATCAGTCTTAATTTAGTTAGATGCAAATAATTGGAAATTTTTGACAACCAAACGAGAAAGCATGTAATAGTACTAAAAATAGATAGATTTTTAGGAAGGATTTTACTAGTTAAGGAAATTTTTTCAACTGGTGAAGATAGAATGGAATGAGAATGAAATAGAGTTATTTGAATTTTTTTGAGTACTTGTATTGGTGTTCGAAATAATATATTAATGAAATATCTATTGTGAGTGTGGTTACATCATTGGTTGTGATATTTTGGGCATGTTCCAAAGGAGAAATAATCTAATTTAGACTTCAAGAAAAAATGCATTTTCATTATGTATGGTGAGAATGTGAAAGGATACAAGCTTTAAAATTTGATAACCTAAAAGGTTCTCTACTCAAGGGACACAATATTCAATGAACTTAGAGTTTTTTTTCTAAAGATGGACATTTAAATGAAAAGGAGACTAGTAAGATGCATTTTGAATACAAACTAGAGCAAAAAATTGCATATGGTAATGAAAAAATAAATGGACACAACAATTTGGATGGAGAAGAGGCAATAACATATTCTAAAAACCTTGTAAAATATATGATATAGATTTAGAAAGAAATTATTTATTGGTGAAAATTATGAGAAGGCTATGCAAAAATAGAAATTACCTAAAAGGTAAGGTCCATAATTTTTTTGGTGTGTTTTTGCTTTAACTTATACTTATGATGAACCACAATCTAATAATATCTCTTCTAAAGAGAACAAGGCTTGGAGAAATGACATAAAAAAGGAGATGGAGACATTGTAGCATAACAAGAATTAGGACTTGATACATCTACTTGAAGGTATGAAACCCATTAGTTGCAAGTGGGTGTTCAAGAAGAAATTTATAATAAATGGTATATTAGAAAGGCACAATGTGAGGTTGGTAGAAAAGAAGTATTCCTAGGTAGAGGGAATATAATTTAGTGAGATATTTTCTCTAGTGGCTAAGTTTAATTCCATTAAGAAGTTATCTATGCTTTTGAATTTTGATTTTGAAGTGGAGTAGATGGATGCAAAGAAAAAAATCTTATATGGATATTTAAAGGAGGAAGTCCATAAGGTTTATCCTAAATAATTCAAGGTAAAGGGTAAATAGCATTTAGTTTATAAACTAAAAAAACATCTATATGAGCTAAAATAGTCACCATGTATGAGGTATCAAAATTTTGATTCATGTGTTCAAATTAGATTTTCCAAGGAGTGAATTTGATCTTGTTTACTAAAAGCATGTTCATAGTCATGTTTTAATCACTATTTTATATGTTGACACTATTCTCATCATTAGGAATAAATAGACATTGATGAGGGAACTCAAGGCTTAGCTAGTAAATTTGAGATGAAAGATATAGGTCTTACAAGATACATACTTGGAATGAAAATCCATAGGCACAAGGATATCAATAAGCTATGGATAAAATAGTAGAAGTATCTTGAGACTCTTATGAAGTGGTTCAAAATATATTTAAATCAAGTACGAGTAGCCTTTGACTAGTAGGCACTAAGTTGAGTTTGGAATAATGTCCCAAGTTGGTAGAGGTTGTGGATGAATAATGTTATATTTTTAAGTGTGGTAGGTAGCCTTATTTATGCAATTGTATGTACAAGGCTAGACATTGCCCAAGTAGTAGGAGTTCTAAGTAGGTTCATACCAAAGCCTAACATATAATATAAGACATGGGTTAAAAGTATTTAGGTATTTAAAAAGATATTGGATTACTATTTATGTTAACATAGTAGTAATGATAGAAAAATGTTGGACATCCCTGGGTTCTTCGATTTGAATGGGCTATATATTTGAATAATTGGAGATCAACTAGTGTATATGTATATACTCTATTTAGGGTAGTAGCAACTTAGCTAAGCAAAAAAAATAGTTACATTGTCCACAACTGAAGTAGAGTACATGGTGGCAACACATGATTGTAAAGAATTTGTGTGGTTCCAAAGGCAAGGTAATATTATTAGTTTTAAGATTCGTATAATATTGAATTGTGATTCTCATAGTGTAATTTTTCTAACAAAGAATCCTATTTACCGTGCTCTAATAAAAAATTAGATATACAATATCATTTTCTTTGGAGGATGGCTAAGAAAAATAAGGTTTAGATGGATAAAATAACAACCAAGTAAATATTGTTGATTCTTTGATCAAACCTACACTTGAGTACTACTAAGGTTTTGTGGTGTAGGGATGATATGGGTTTATCCCAGTCTCGCTCATAAGGTTGACTTCTTAAGATATTATAAAATATACTAGAGTAAATATTAAGTGGGACAATATGTAATGTGGCCCTAAATAAAATAATTTTTAAATAACATGTATATTCAAATTTTCATTCCATAAATTGCCCAAAAAATCACATTGATTAAGCAACAAATTTAGATCATAAAACTCCCAGATTTGTTAGAAACTTACCTAAACATTAATTATTAATCTTCAATGGATTATAAAAATTTTAAGATTGATTTCATTGAAATAATTTACTATGTAGATCATGGAAACTAAATAAAAAAATTACAGTTTGTGAAGAAACATCAAGCCAGAATAAGTTGGAAAATAACACAAATATTTTATTTGATCTTATAATATATAAACAACAAAGAATCTAAAACAATAATTTTCATAATAAAAATCTTTTGAGAAGGTTGAAAAATCACAAATATATAGGGAACACACATGAATGCAACAACATGTTCTCTGAACAAAAATTTAGGAAACAACACTTTTAGAATAGTCTTTCAGGAATTAGCATGACTAGACACAAAAAACTACAACACAGATGACTTGTAAGCCAAACACTTGAAACCACCAAAATATCCAAAAACATTTAGCTAAAATGCAATCCCTAGATGAAATTATCCTCTATGAACAAAGGGTTTTTTTCCTCCAACTGTTACCTAATTTTTAGCTTTCAGCTGAAATCAGGTAACTTAGTGTTTATTATTTTGATGTTTTTGTTTAAACATTTTAAAAGATAACCAATAGTCTACTAAGTCATCAATATGCATGAAAGGTATTTTCAAAGAAACAAATTACATTTTATTCCAATGTTGCAATTACAACAAATGAGAAAGAGAACCATATGTGTTACAAAGGAAATCTTTATTGATAATCATGAAAGTGCATATTTGTCTCACACAAACTGTGAGACTAACTTTACTTATTCAATGAAAATAAAGAAAAGAATACACATGAATAAGTAAACAAATATAAATGTGCATATAAGGAGAGAGACCAGTCATTTCCTGAGAATGACTGGTTCAAGGTGTGTTGTCTCGCACTGCTACTAATCTGAACTGCTTGTCCCTCTTAGCTCCTTATTGTTCCTAATTCCTACATCTAGCAATAGCAATGATGTTAGAGAAATGCTCTAAGCAATAAAAGATCTCAAACCTTACATGAACATTCACCTATGCATATATAAATTGATCTCTAGATGCATTAAACAAGCAACATACCATAAGTATCCCTGAAAACAAGAAAGAAGTGATCAAACACACCTATGACATGTTGTGTTTATCTAACTATTTGTTCCTTGTGCAGATTTAGGACAAGTCTTGTTACTATTTTGATTTAGTTAATTACATGTGGGGTAAATGTGGCTCCCACAAGGGTAGAGCTCAGCATGCTGCCTTCTAATTTTTTAAGAGGAATAGGAAATTGAGCAACTTGATCAAAGATATACATGCTATTAATGCATTAAATCAATATGGAATCACACCAGTTGATCAAATTTCATTATCAAACTCAAAAGATGCAACACATAATTTGAGTTGTCAAGAGTTTATACTTCATATTTTCATAATGCATCAATCATATGGTTGCCATCATGTCAAAGGAAGGTACATTTTGATGGACATGTCTTTCAATCATCTTAAGTGGATCCATGATCCATTTTATAAAAAAGAAGTGATTTTAGAGATGCATCAAGTTCAATCATAGATGCATCAAGTTCAATTATGTGTCTCTTAAATAATAAAGAAGGAATCAAGGCATGCTTGAAATCATCATGAAGCACATGGGGCAACAAGAAAGAAAAATCCAAGGTACTGTCAAGTCCCTTTCACCCTAACCCTATTAGACAGCCACATATCACATAGCATGGTGAGCTTTCAAGTCACCAACATAGGTGACATGTGTCTGCCCACTAGATTTAAGGTGAGGAGACAATGTTTAATTGTTACATCTGATCAAAAGGCAAGAAACTATAGTGGAAACCATGAAGATTGGGGCACAATTAGGACATCAACAAATCATGATACATCTCATAGTGGGTCAACAACAGTGAAAAGATCTCAATAGCTGGAAGCAAGAAGAAGCAGTTCACCATGCATTCACAATTCAGACAATTGTTTTTATGGTAGATGTTTTGAAAGGGCTTGCATAATAATTAAGGTTATCGTGATAGTCCTAGATAATTGATGACATATGCAGAAGAGAGCAATGTCTAATAGGAGGGGCAATACCATCATCTTAGGTACCATTGCCACAAGAAATTATATGACAACCCTGGCACGAGTTGTATTTTCTACCATTTCATTGGTTGCTAAACATTCTATGGAAATATTTGGTGAAGCATCTGCATACACATGAGAGCTTGTTTTGTGGGCACATAAGGAAATATATAACTTTGTCCAATTAATTAAGAAACATGTCTTATCCTTCAAAGAGAGAGCAAGTGGGCTTCAATCTGCTGTTGAATGGGTGGAAGTGGCAGTAAGACATTGTAGCTTGCTGGAAGGTCGGGGAATAGCATTAGTGTCCTTTTTAATAAGTATATTGGAATTCTTGCTAGAGCTATGCCATGTCTGTCAGGGGATGAATTAAACATGGAGTGCAATTTTAACTCCAAACTAAACCTAGCTAAAAATGAATCTCAACAACTTTTCTCTCTTGGAAAATGCCACAGCACTTGCAGATGAACTTCTACCACGTTCTATCTCAAAGTTTTTAATTCTAAAAGGTGGAAACTCAGATTGTCCAAGCAAGGGAAATCATATGATACTTAGAAGAGATGCATCACATTCAATAGACTGTAAGGACTAGAGATTTCATCTCCAAAGTTCAGTAAACGAACTTAGAGATCAATTTTGTCAGCAATATGTGTTGAATCTTATTTATTCAGCACAAGGTGACACACGACTAATTGCACAGAGGAATCAAGATCTGAAGAAAAGCTTGATGACCTTGGTAGCCAAGAATTTAAGGAAACAACATGATCATGAGAATATGCTTCACCAAGAACTTGATTTCATACCCTATAGTCCTTCAAGTTTGAGATCTAAGGCTTCTTCTGAGTGAGTAGCATTTTTAGAAAGCAATTTTTAGGATTTTAAAGACATCTTACATAAAACTACAGTAAGTTGAGCTATCTTCTGGATGGATTCTTGGAGGAAATGTTTGTAAGGCAACATGCATTATAAGTGCAATGATTGAAGATACAGTCACTAACACATAGAGAGGACTAGTAGATCTGTACAAGGTAGCCTTTTGATGATGATCATAGTGAACAATGGAAAAATGCCAAAGGAAGTCTCTTCCAACTTTTCACAATGTCAAAGGCAGTAAATGGATACCACCCAGTTTATCAAAGGAGAAAGGTAATTTTTTTATCCTTTTAATCAAAGCATAGACAAGGATACAATGAAATGGTAAACTATGAAGAAGTTGTGAGATGTATGGAGCTTTTTAGTTATACACATATTGTGCATTGGCATTGGATCATGTAGTATTTTGTTCTGAAGAAAAAACTGAAAAAATGCAAAAGCACTAGTTCATTCCTCATGGCCCAGGGTTGAGGAATTATTTTCTTCTAAAAGTAAGAAAACCCACTTGGGGTTTTTACACAAAAGTTGTAGAAAAAGGAAAATGGAGAAACAACAAAAAACCCACTTGGGTTTTTTAACAAAAAATGGAAACATAGAGGTAAACAAGGAGTAATTTCTTCTTAAATCATAAACCCATTTGGGTTTGTGTACAAAGTTGCAAATACAGAAACATTCTCAAAGCTATCATGGAGTTTGAAGGAAAACAAAAGTATATGAAAACCCTTATCAATTCTTCATGGTTGCGGCATTGAAATCAATTTTCTCCACAACAATCACGAACCCACTTGGGGTTTTTGCATTACAATTCATATACAGAGAATAATGGAACATTCCTTCTATTATTCATGTAGATGGGTGTCATTTTCTGGAGAAACACAAATTCTACAAAGGTTTTTTTTCCCTTTTTCGCACAGAAATGTCAATGAAAATGGAGAACCTAGCGCACACGGTCACAGCCTGAAGGAGCTTTCATTCATGAAAAAAAAAGATATCCATTATTTAAAGATTCAAAAGGTGAAAGTAAATGAAAACCCATGGCCTTAAAGGAGCATAAATTCTTGTGTTTGAAAATTTGGATCTCTAATGAAATCTACAGGAGGATGCAGGTTTTGTACAAGATATGCAATGAAAGTATTTTCTTTCTTCAGAAGGCGCCTTGAGACCCACAAAAAATTGTATGGCCATGGCCATGGGCACAAGGGTTTGCTTTTTCTTTACATAAGAAGTTAGGATCTTTAAAAAAAGTAACCAATTTTCGAGCAAATTCCAAAAATCAACAGAGAAAAGCTAATTCTTGTTTCATGTTGACAATAGAAGAGCTTGGGTTCAAGTTTTCATTCTCTGAAATAAAAGAGAAAACTAATACATGGGTCTGGTAAAAATCTCATCTGAGCTATTCAACTCATTTTCTTGTTTGGGCAAGCTTTTGTCACATAAAAACTTCCATTTAATCTTTAGAGAGTAACCTCATGCGGCTTAAAGGTATGAGTAACAATAGAGGAGAAAAATGATTAGAAATACTCTATAGGTCATGGCATTTTTGCCTTCAAATAGCTCCCAAAAGGTGAAAAAACATAGTTTTGATACAAAAGAATGCATTTACCTATGATTCCATGCATTTTTCATCAAAAACCAGTCAGAATCGGCCAAAAAACACCATTTTTTGTGCAGGCTTGAAACCCTCATGGCAGCAACATATCATTCTCCAGAATGCTCGATGATGAAATGAGGGCTTTTTGCCCTTGTTTTTTCCTTTTGTTATTTAGGTTTTGACCCTATTACTTGGTGGCCGATGGGATTTTTCCTATTTTAAAAAAAAATACAACACATTTAATTATGAAGTGGGGGTTCAATGCCATGACTTAGGCATTTCATGCCTTATGCCTTTTTGCCTTGTCAAAAATTTGTTAAGTCCTTCAAAATATGAGACATTTGAAATATGCCTTGCCCTTTGAAATATCATGATGCCTTGAAGACTTTCAAATATTCCTTCCATGAAGTGTGGAAGCCCTTCATGACCATAAAGATCGAATTTGGGCCTTTGTTTTGCCTTTGAAAAATTAGAATGTTGACCATGTGTGGCCTTGAAATGCAGAATGATGTAAGTGGAAATGATCAAGTGCCTTGGAGGTTTTTTGATCTTGTTTAATGATTTTGAAAGCATTTTGATATTTCATTATATTTTGCATCTTATTTCAAAGTATAAAGATATCATTTAAGTGATTTGCAAATCACTTTTATTATGTCTTTTTAATGCAAATGTAATGTAATTCAAAGAGGTGACGGGGCCCTCTTGTATTTTTCTTTAAAATGTAAAATAACTTGATTAAGTGGTGTATTATGAATCACTTAATCAATTTATTATCTTTATTGCTTTTTTGGAGTCTTATGTTTTCAAAACACACATATTGCATGGGTCAAGTCTGGGGGACAAAATGATGACTTGCAGACATGAGGAGAGTGTGTGAGTGGAGAATTTGACTATTTTGGAGAAACATGTGCTATTTTGGAGGTTTTTTGTCACACTTTTTGGATGGCTATGGTCTTGGCTTGACCTTGGACTATTTGGAGGACTTTTTGGAGTGATTTTAGAAGGTTCTTTTTTGGCCTCATTGCTGCATTCGACAAGAACCTTCTAGATGGACATGTGTGAGGGGTTTTGATGGGTTTTGCTTAAGTATCTTCATTTTGGCATTTTGGAGGGAGTTCTTTCTTTCCAGTAGAGTGATAGCCTTTATTTCTTTCTTCATTTTAGCTTTTGGAGTTATTTTTCAGCATGGAGCAGTATTGTAACTCAAATGGACTGTTATATAGTAACTTTGAATCAATATAATAGCATATTTTACCTTCTCATTTCATGTTTTTGATTAAGTAAGCAACATTTTCGGGGTGTTGTACCCTTCATAGAGAGCCACAAGGGCCAATAGAGTCCAAGATCAAAAAGTAACAAAACAAAACACTAAACCAAAAATAGACACGGACTAATAGCACTCAGACCAATAGCAAACCAACAACAGACTAGCTTGTATTCTCCTAGTTCTTTGACAAAAGCTAAACCAAATCATCACCGATCCACTCCTGGTGGTCTTTAGCCTTCTTCATCTCCATCTCTTCCTTCATGAAATCCGACAGGGTACTAGTGACATAGTGAACTAATTTGACCATGAAACGGGTCAAACCATTGAATATTTTGTCCATTTTTTCCATTCTTTCTTTTAGCACACTAAGCTCCTCCCCTCCGCCCATAGTGTAGTTAGGATCATTTTGCTCAATATCCAACGGTTTCGAAGAGTAAGAGGCTGAAACCTCCTTCTGAGCTTTACCCTTGTTGGGAATGGAAGAGGGACCTATGGCTTTCTCACCTTCTTCACCTTCTGACACCTCTTCAACTCTACTATCTTTGATGTCTGACAACTCCTCTTTAGTGTCCAAATCCCTAACCTACACTTTTTTCCTATTCTTTTCCAACCTGTCTGAGTGCTGAATAATGGCATCACATCCAATAACCACAATCTCTTCCACCACTGTATCACCCAACGAGTCCTTTCTTACAACATTTTCTCCTTTCTTCAGAGGCTCCTTCTCCTCCTTACCTTTCTTTTTCGAGGTAGGCTTATTGGGAGTCTTAGCAGGGGTAGACTTGAGGTCACATAGGCTCACCACTGCACTGGTTTTGGCAGCTCCCTCGATACCCTTAAGTTTTTTGGTAGCAGGTTTGGGTTTATTAGCAAGGATCGGGTGACTTTTCCTGACAGGTTCTTTTGATTCGGTTGGAGATAAGTTGGTCTCGGTGGGTGGCTCAATTTCCTCAATTCGGACGGCCAAAATGGGTTTTGAAGGGCATAAAGCCAGGTGAAAGTGGTAGAGTCTTAGGATAAGACCCTAGTGGAACAGCAGGGGAGTGGGTTCATTGGGATTTAAAGCAGCAAACTCCACACATTTTTTGACTGAGTTTTCAAGATCCATTAGCAGAAAAGGGAAAGCTCAATAAAAATTTATGCCTAAGATGATTTTACAAGGGAAAATGGTAGAAGTAATAGGTCTTGTACCTTCCTTCTAGCGTGACATATTTCATCCACACAAGACACACCTGGTTCCATGGCTGGGGAAGAGCCTCCCGTTCAAACCCAAACTGGTTGCGCACCGACTTCTCATCACCCACAAAAAATTTGTCCATACTAACATTGTCCTGGGTCTTCGAATGTTTAGGATGCTTCATGCCAGAGCTCTAGAGGCTCGTCACCTACGCAATCAATTCCTCATCCACCATAAAGGAGATGCCTCGCAGAGACACATGTTGATTCTTCTAAGAGTTGATGAACTGGGTCAACAGATTAGGGTCGTGGCCCACAAGTCTCTCCATCATAGGAGTAATGCCACCTTCAACACAAATGTGCCAGACCAGCAGATCTTTATGAAATTGATTGCAATTGTCCAGCTTCGTCTGCACCCTATCCCCCCATGATTCTGCACCGTGCATAGTATAACCAAGAATCCTAAAAAATAGAATGTTAGAGATAATTTCAAGGTGAAAAATCACCCTCACAATAAGGAATTAAAGCCATAAACAACAATCTTTAGGAATCAAGCCTAAGGACAGGTCACACACATGAGTTAATAATTTCCCTGTAACAATATTAACATAGGCATTAATGAGGATTTCTTTGCATAAATGGATAAACAAAAAGGACATGATCGGCAGGGAAGGATTGCCTTCCACGTAGCAAAAATACTGAAATCTAGGCAGGATAGCTGCAGAGCCATATTTAGAAATCTCTAAATTGATAGCAATTAGGGGTTGGTCAATTTAGTTATACTACAGATAGAAGCTATAAGGCGCGAAACCAAAATCGCAGATAAGAAAAAGCCAAAAAGGAGCTTTGTCTCATAATTACAAGTCACATCAAATTCAAAAACACAAAATTTGAAACTCTATGATCTTAAGAAAATCCTCATAAGGAGATTATGACAAGTATAGTCCAGCTTAGAGTTAATCAATCGATACTTGTCATAGAAAAACATGATTTGCTTATTCCAAATGGGCTCCATTCTATAGTTAGAAAAAATCCACTTGGTATCCATCCCATCGATACAGCTAATCATCCATCTCATCAAAATAATAAGACCACAAAGCCAAATGAAAAAGCTTGTGGACCCCCCAAGAATCCAGCGAAGCACATGTTGTATTTCCGTCATGAGTCAAGTAAGGGCTTTGTTCCTTCACTATAATACTATGAATATTTGGCGGAAGTAGACTTAAATCATGCCAGCATTTGGACAATTTCTAGTGGGAGCCAAAGTTGGCTAATGTGTTAGCCACTTGGTTCCCCTCTCTGTAAATATGACTGGCCACCTTTAATTTTAATTTTAGACACAAGGAACCTAATGTCAAGAAGAATATCCTTAGTGTTCCACCCCAACAGTCTATCAAAATTAATAGCATCAATAATGGACTTAGAGTCACCTTCAATGTGCAGGTTCTCTATCCCCAAGGAAACAAAAATTTGTAAGCCCTTTAACAACGCTCTAGCTTCCACTATCATAGAAGAATGGAGACCAATCCCCCTAGCATAACCAACCACCAACTTTCCTCTATGGTCCCTGATGAAACTTCCTATACTTGCTCTGCCCGGGTTGCCCTTAGCATCCCCATCAAAGTTTAGTTTAAACCAGCTCTTGTTAGGGGGTTTCCAAATAGTGGCTCTCCTAGCTAGAATTTTGGAGTTGTCATACGAGTTGGAATCCAGGTTATGATGCCAAGCTTTAGCTATGCTTATTTCCAACTTCGTGGGACGTTTATCCAGGGTTCTCCCTTTGAAGAGAGAGATATTTTCCTCAATGAGTCAAGCTCCTATACCAAACACCTCTTTCGGGTTCATCTCAGTGTTCCTGAAGATCCTATTGTTCATCTCTTTCCATAAGCACCAACATATAATGGGAGGAACTTGGTTCCATATTTCACCAGTTAGCGGATGGGTAAAGGGTCCAAACCAACTCAAAATAAAGGATGTAATGTCCTTGCACATAATCCACTATATTCCTAATATTCCAAAAGCCAGCTCCCACACCTCAGTAGCAAAGGGGCAGTGTAACAACAGATGATCAACCGATTCTTCGTTGCATTTACACAAAAGGTATCTGTTGGGGATCTAGAATCCCCTTTTCCTTAGATTATCCTGAATAAGAATTTTGTTATGACATACAGTCCACTAGAAGAAGTTAACTTTCGGTATCATGTATCTATTCCACACCTTTTTCCATAGACCACACCCTGATCAGTCAGCTGTCTGTAAGCAGATTTAACAGTAAGATCACCCTGATTATCATGGATCTAGAAGAAATCATCCCCACAATGAGAAGGGAGTATCCTAGTGAGAGAGAGTAACTCTTGCAACTTCTGGCTAGAAGACATAGATTAGGGGATAAAGGAAAACAAATGCTAATGTCATTCCATTTCCTAGCTCTCAAGGGTCCTAGAAAATAATCACTAATATATATACCAAACACTTGTTGAGCTCGACCCTTAAGGAACCTGAACTCGGAAGAATCCAGTGAAGAGTCAAGTAACCAAGAATCCTCCCAGAATCTTATTTTAATACCATTACCTATCTTCCATTTGATCCCATTCCTCATAAGGTCCTAAAGACTGCAAATACCCTTCCAAACCAAGGATCTCATAGGGTGGGCCTCTGAAAGGTAGTCAATCAATGACCGGTTCAAAAGGTATTTGGCATTCATTATCTCACACCAGTCCTTCCTATCCCTCAGATGATCCCAACCCACTTTGGCCATAAGAGTTTTATTAGAATTAGAAATGGTTCTTATCCTAAGGCCACCACAACTTTTCAGTTGACAAACCTTATCCCATTTAACCAAAGCGAAGTTTCTTTTTTTCCTCATGCCCGACCAAAGGAAAGACCTTTGGATTTTCTCAAAATTTTCAGCAATATATCTAGGTATCTTAAATATTGATAGGAAATAGATAGGGATACCTTGAAGAATAGTAGATAGAAGTTGAAGCTTACCAGCATGGCTGAGTAGAGAGCCTTTCCACCCAGCAAGCTTTCTTTAAATCCTTTCAAGGATAGAATTCTAAAACTTAGGAGTGACATCTTTGATAGTTGGGGTTTCCCAAGATAAACTGAGGGGAGAGAATGACTTTGACAACCCAAAACAACAATCACCCGATTTTGCAGGTTAAGAGTGTTGTTGAAGAAGTAAATCATGCTTTTATTTTAGTTAATGCATTGTCTAGAGCAAGCAACATAATTGTTGAGACAATTTTTCCATTTCCTGGCTTCCATCACCGAGGCTTTCCCAAATAGAAAAGTATCATCCACAAATTGTTGAATCATAGTTGGCTCAAGGGTGGAAGCAACCTTAATTCCTTTTATGGACCCCTCCGACAACATATTAGAGAATTTCCTGCTTAGCACATCCACCACCATTATAAAAAAATAGGGAGAAAGGGGATCTCCCTGTTTGATTCCTCTTCCAGCATGAAAAAACCCAAAAGGAGAGTCATTAACCAAAACATAGTACTTAACAGTAGTAATACATTTCATGTTTCATGGTATGTTGTTAGTGATTGATCAGTTTGTCTAGTGAAATTTATCTTTCCTTGCAAACTTGTCTCATGTTTAGGCATCTGTTTAGCAGAAAATGCATGTTAACAGGTTAAAAGTTGTGTTAGTTGTGAGACTTTTGTTTCCTTCTAAAAGTCCTTTTTAGAAACCTTATAAAATATTTATGTGAAATGCATGTGAAAGTGAGTTGTGTAAGCAGAGTTTTATGATATTGATTTGAATGCGAGAGGCTGTTATCAGGTCCTAGTTAGTTTTGGTGTATCACCTTAGGTATTTTCAGTTATGTTCATGTTTCATGCATTTCTTACCCTTTACCTCAGAAATCATCAGTTAGGTGGCATCAAAAGGGGAGCCAACGCATAATCTAGAGGCCTACTTTTGAATAGGACACCCACAACCTGAAAGCAGTCCCATGTTACATCCAAACCTGCTAAGTTCATTCATAGCTTGTAATTAGGGTGTAGATTTGGATCACTAACCTGCTTCTCAGTTCATTTCAGATTTGATTGCTACTATTTGATGTGTACAGTAGTACTCAGCCTTTTGGAGGTATTTTCTTTACATGCCTAGCAACTCCGAGAAGTTTAACTAGTTTTAGTATGATCAAGTGCTGGTTAGATTCAAGTAAATCTAATTTTTGCTCATTTTCCAACTTCTGAATGAATAAACATGTCCATATTTCATGGAAACATTTCATATCATCCATCATATCATGAAAATGCCAATTACCCACCATTCCATGAAAATCATGCATGTATAACCTCTTACTAGCCATACCACGCTGAATAGCTTGTTGGTTTTATTTCAAATAACCCTTTGACAACAAGTTACTAGCATCCTCATTATGTTTCCCACCCTCCCACTACTGCTCAATCACAATATCAGCCAGTATATGCCCAAAACCAGCCTCAAGGAGGATATCTTGTTCCAAAATAGCAGTCATGTTCTCATTCACAACCCCAAAATGCTAATGATATGGGGATTAGCAATATTGACAATATATTGCTAGAATTTTGTAGGCAATTGGATGAGATCAATAAAGAACGAGAGTATCAAATTTAGCAACAGGAGGTTGACATGCATCAAGAGGAATTAGCCTACTAGGCATACATTCAAGAGTAGGAGATGGAGATTCAAAGGAGACAACATGAGGGATGTCTGGAAAAGCAGATGACTGTGGAGGAATGCCAACCAAGGTATGAAACTCAGGAAACCCCTTCCTTTCCTAATTTCAACTCAATTCCTCCTGTAATGTTGAATCATCCTATGAGTGAAGAGGTTCCTAAGTACAAGTTCCCTAGCTTTAGACAAGAAGAACCTGTTGATCCATTGAGCAACCCTACCAATGAGCCTTCTACCCATAGGTTTTCAAGTTAGAAAGAGCCATCTGATCCACCCTGTAAGGTTCCTCCATCTATCATTCAATTGGAACCATGCTCTAACATCCAAAAAGCAAAAGAAGAGCAGACCCTTGGCCTACACTGCTCACTCAACATGGAGGAGAATAGGAGTGTGAACTTGTTGCATTTAGCTATGGAGGAATACAGGCTATAGCTGCAAAAGGTTGAATAGGAGAAGATTTCTCAAAAAAAAATTTGCAATGTTTTAGCTAATGATCCTCCTGTTGTTGTAAAAAATGGTGAAAATGTTCCAACAAGATAGCACAAGGCGAAAGTGAAAGTGGTTGTTGGAGAGGAGTAGTGTACAGCCATATTTGATATTTTTGAACATGTTATGCATGAGAAAGTTGATGTTGAGCTTTATGAAGAAGTGTACACTGATATAATTGAAAATTTTTGTTCAAAATTGGATGACAAGGAATCAGATATGCTAGAGGAGTTTGGCACTCATGCAAAACTTCAACAATAGGTTCACAAGTTTGAACAAGAAACTTCTCATGAGCCTGGTTTGCAATGTCTTATATGGTCTGATGAGCTTCCTTTCTGCTATATAGTAGAGCTTGAAGCTGATTTATCAGCTAAAAGTTTATTTCTGGAAGCTACTTCACTATTTGAACACTTTCTTGCCTTCATTGAAGAAGAAAAGCCTATTTTTGAGTACATCTCTTTGAGTGATAATGTGGACTTTAAGGTTAAACAAGCTAACTTTAAGAGCCTTCCAAGAGTTGATAGCTTGGAAAAGTTATTAGCTACTTTGGTGGAAGGTGATTGCTCATTAACCATGGAGGAAGAATCAACATGGTAGATCATTATGCAAGGTGAAGCCACAAAGCAGGACAACCATGAAATGTAGGAAGGAAGAGAAGCAGCTAGCAAGGGCAGTTCAACCTTTTTCATTTCAAGAGGTTGCCCCATTAGATATTTAGTCAGGTCGGAGGCCACTGAAGTAGCAGAGGTCATGCTTGCACCCAAGTATGAGGATGCAATTGATTTTGAAGTAGTAGTTGAAGGTGATCGAATTCAGCTCACCTGTCCAATTCAAGACAACAATAGGCATGATTGAGATCAAGGTGTAAGTGAGTTTCTTTACATATTTCATGAAACATTGCAACAATCTTTTGAATATCTGCATGTGTTTCATGTTCTTTCAGTAGTGCATAATCATGTAATGCATCAGTTGTTGATTAAAAAGGGGTGTTATTTTACAAAACCTGTCAATGGTTTTGTTTGACCATCTTCTTTGTTGGTTAGAGTAGGTTAGGGTAGTTTCATTTCAGATGCATTTTCAATTTTCCTTAAGTGTTGTTTTGCATAGTTAAGTAGTTTTCATTCTGTAGTGTTGGGTTTTCAATAGTTTTCAAAGTGTCTCTTGATGTTTTAGTGAGTTACAACAACTTACAAAGTTGTTTTCAAGTGGTGTCAGCCTTTAGATGACCTTGTGCCCAATGGATAAGCTTCAAGCCACTGGTCTCATGTTTAGTAGGAAAACATATAACATATGTTGCCAAAAATGTTACCTGATTTTTAGCTTTCAGCTGAAATCAGGTAACTTAGTGTTTATTATTTTGATGTTTTTGTTTAAACATTTTAAAAGATAAACCATAGTCTACTAAGTCATCAATATGCATGAAAGGGATTGTCAAAGAAACTGATTACATTTTATTCCAATGTTGCAATTATAGCAAATGAGAAAGAGAACCATATGTGTTACAAAGGAAATCTTTATTGATAATCATGAAAGTGTATATTTGTCTCACACAAACCATGAGACTAACTTTACTTATTCAATAAAAATAAATAAAAACATATACATGAATAAGTAAACAAATATAAATGTGCATATAAGGATAGAGACCAGTCATTGCCTGAGAATGACCGGTTCAAGGTGTGTTGCCTCGCACTACTGCTGATCTAAACTGCTTGTCCCTCCTAGCTCCTCATTGTTCCTAATTCCTGCATCTAGCAATAGAAATGATGTTAGAGCAATGCTCTAAGCAATAAAAGATCTCAAACCTTACATGAACATTCACCTATGCATGTATAAATTGATCTCTAGATGCATTAAACAAGCAACATACCATAAGTGTCCCTAAAAACAAGAAAGAAGCAATCAAACACAACTATGACATGTTGTGTTTATCTAACTATTTGTTCCTTGTGCATACTTAGGACAAGTCTTGTTACTATTTTGATTTAGTTAATTACAACATGTGGGGTAAATGTGGGTCCCACAAGGGTAGAGCTCAACATGCTACCTTTTCATGTTTTAAGAGGAATAGGAAATTGAGCAACTTGATCAAAGATATGCATGCTATTAATGCATTAAATCAATATGGAATGATACCATTTGATCAACTTTCATTATCAGATTCAAAAGATGCAACATATAATTTGAGTTGTCAAGAGTTTATACTTCATCTTTTCATAATGCATCAGTCATATGGCTGCCATCATGTCAAAGCAAGGTACATTTTGTTGGACATGTCTTTCAATCATCTTAAATGGACCCATGATCCATTTTATTAAAAAAGAGTAAGTGATTTCAAAGATGAATCAAGTTCAATTATGTGTCTCTTAAATAATAAAGAAGGAATCAAGGCATGCTTGAAATCATCATGAAGCACATGGGGTAGCAAGAAGGAACAATCCAAGGTATTGTCAAGTCCCTCTCACATTAACCCTATTAGACAGCCACACATCACATAGCATGGTGAGCTTTTAGGTCACCAACATAGGTGACATGTGTTTGCCCACTAGATTTAAGGTGAGGAGACAATGTTTAATTGTTGCACCTGATCAAAAGGCAAGAAACTATAGTGGAAACCATGAATATTGGGGCACAATTAGGACATCAACAAATCATGATACATCTCATAGTGGGTCAACAACAATGAAAATTTCTCAATAGTTGGAAGCAAGAAGAAGCAGTTCACCATGCATTCACAATTAGGAAAGTTGTTTATATGGTAGCTATTTTGAAAGGGCTTGCATAATAATTAAGGTTATCATGATAGTCCTGGATAATTGATGACATATGCAGAAGAGAGCAATGTCCAATAGGAGGGGCAGTACCATCATTTGAGGTACCATTGCCCCAAGATATTATATGACAACCCTGGCACGAGTTGTATTTTCTACCATTTCATTGGTTGCTAAACATTCTATGGAAATAGGTGAAGCATCTGCATACACATTAGAGCTTGTTTTGTGGGCACATAAGGAAATATATAACTTTGTCCAATTAATTAAGAAACATGTCTTATCCTTCAAAGAGAGAGCAAGTGGGCTTCAATTTGTTGTTGAATGGGTGGAAGTGGTAGTAGGACATTGTAGCTTGCTGGAAGGTTAGGGAATAGCATTATTGTCCTTTTTAATAAGTATATTGGCATTCTTGCTAGAGCTATGCCATGCCTATCAGGGGATGAATTAAACATGGAGTGCAATTTTAACTCCAAACTAAACCCAGCTAAAACTGAATCTCAACAACTTTTCTCTCTTGGCAAATGTCACAACACTTGTTGATGAACTTCTGCAATGTTCTATCTCAAAGTTTTTAATTCTAAAAGGTGGAAACCCAGATTTTCCAAGCAAGGGAAATCATACGATACTTAGAAGAGATGAATCACATTCAATAGAATGTAAGGATTGGAGATGCCATCTCAAAAGTTCAGTAAATGAATTTAGAGATCAATTTTATCAGCAGTATGTGTTGAATCTTATTTATTCATCACAAGGTAACACACGACTAACTACACAGAGGACTTAAGATCTGAAGAAAAGCTTGATGACCTTGGTAGCCAAGAATTTAAGGAAACAACATGATCATGAGAATATGCTTCACCAAGAACTTGATTTGATACCCTATAGTCCTTCAAGTTTGAAATCTGAAGCTTCTTCTAAGTGAGTAGCATTTTCAACAAGTAGTTTTTAGTATTTTAAAGACATCTTACATAAAATTGTAGTAAGTTGAGATATATTCTAGATGGATTCTTGGAGGAAATGTTTGTAAGACAACATGCATTTGAAGTGCAATGATTGAAGATACAGTCACTAACACATAGAGAGGACCAGTAGATCTGTACAAGATAGCCTTTTAATGATGATCATAGTGAACAATGGAAAAATGCCAAAGGAAGTCTCTTCCAACTTTTCACAATGTCAAAGGCAATAAATGGAGACCACCCAGTTTATCAAAGGAGAAAGGTAAGTTTTTGATCCTTTTAAGCAAAGCATAGACAAGGATACAATGAAATGGTAAACTATGAAGAAGTTGTAAGATGTATGGAGCTTTTTAGTTATACACATATTGTGCATTGGCATTGGATCATGTAGTATTTTGTTCTGAAGAAAAAACTGAAAAAATGCAAAAGCACTAGTTCATTCCTCATGGCCCAGGGTTGAGGAATTATTTTCTTCTGAAAGTAAGAAAACCCACTTGAGGATTTTACACAAAATTTGCAGAAAAAGGAAAATGGAGAAACAACAGAAAACCCACTTGGCTTTTTTCACAAAAAATGCAAATACAGAGGTAAACAAGGAGTGTTTTCTTCTTAAATAAAAAACCCATCTGGGTTTGTGTATGAAGTTGCAAATACGAAAACATTCTCGAAGCTATCATGGATTTTGAAGGAAAACAAAAGTATATGAAAACCCTTATCAATTCTTCATGGCCGCGACATTGAAATCAATTTTCTCCACAAAAATCATGAACCCACTTGGGGTTTTTGCGTTAGAATTCAAATACAGAGAATAATGGAACATTCCTTCTATTATTCATGCAGATGGGTGCCAATTTCTGGAGAAACACAAATTCTACAAATGTTTTTTTTTTTCACTTTTTCACACAGAAATGTCAATGAAAATGGAGAACCTAGCTCACACGACCGCAACCTGAAGGAGCTTTCTTTCACAAAAAAACAAAGATATCCATTATTTAAAGATTTAGAAGGTGAAAGTAAATGAAAACCTACGGCCTTAAAGGAGTAGAAATTCTTGTGTTTGCAAATTTGGATCTCTAATGAAATCTACATGAGGATGAAAGTTTCATACAAGATATGCAATGAAAGTATTTTCTTTCTTTAGAAGGTGCCTTGAGACCCACAAAAAATTGTATGGCTACGGCCATGGACACAAGGGTTTTCTTTTTCTTTACATAAGAAGTTAGGATCTTTCAAAAAAGTAACCAATTTTCGAGCAAATTCTTGAAATCAACATAGAAAAGCTAATTCTTGTTTCATGTTGACAATAGAAGATCTCGGGTTCGAGTTTTCATTCTCTGAAATAAAAGAGAAAACCAATACATGGGTCTGGTAAAAAACTCACCTGAGCTATTCAACTCATTTTCTTGTTTGGGCAAGCTTTTGTCACATAAAAACTTCCATTTAATCTTTTGTCACAAGACAAACTAATCAATCACTAACCAATACAAGTTTTCTATGCGGCTTGAAACCTTCATGGCAGCAACATATCATTCTCCAGAATGCTTGATGGTGAAATGAGGGCTTTTTACCCTTGTTTTTTCCTTTTGTTATTTAGGGTTTGACCCTATTACTTGGTGGTCGATGGGATTTTCCCATTTTTTTTAAAAATGCAACACATTTAATTGTGAAGTGGGGGTTCAATGCCATGACTTAGGCATTTCATGCCTTATGTCTTTTTGCCTTGTCAAAAATTTGTTAAGTCCTTCAAAATATGAGACATGTGAAATATGTCCTGCCCTTTGAAATATCATGATGCCTTGAAGACTTTCAAATATGCCTTCCGTGAAGTGTGGAAGCCCTTCATGACCATAAAGGTTGAATTTGGGCCTTTGTTTTGCCTTTGAAAAATCAGAATGTTGACCATGTGTGGCCTTGAAATGCAGAATGAGGTAAGTGGAAATGATCAAGTGCCTTGGAGGTTTTTTGACCTTGTTTAATGTTTTTGAAAGCATTTTGATATTTCATTATATTTTTCATCTTATTTCAAAGTATAAAGATATCATTTAAGTGATTTGGAAATCACTTTTATTATGTCTTTTTAATGCAAATGTAATGTAATTCAAAGAGGTGGTGGAGCCATCTTGTATTTTTCTTTAAAATGTAAAATAACTTGATTAAGTGGTGTATTATGAATCACTTAATCAAGATATTATCTTTAATACTTTTTTTGGTGTCCTGTGTTTTCAAAACACACATATTGAATGGGTCAAGGCTGGGAGACAAAATGACGACTTGCAAACATGAGGAGAGTGTGTGAATGGAGCATTTGATTGTTTTGGAGAAACATGTGCTATTTTGGAGGCTGTTTTGTTGCACTTATTGGATGGCTATGGTCTTGGCTTGACCTTGGACTATTTGGAGGACTTTTTGGAGTGATTTTAGAAGGTTCTTTTTTGGTCTCGTTGCTACATCCAACCAGAACCTTTTATATGGACATGTGTGAGGGGTTTTGATGGGTTTTGCTTAAGTATATTCATTTTGGAATTTTGGAGGGAGTTCTTTCTTTCCAACAGAGTGATAGTTTTAGCTTTTGGAGTTATTTTTCAGCATGGAGCAGTATTGTAACTCAGATGGACTATTATACAGTGAGTAACTTTGAATCAATATAATAGCATATTTTACCTTCTCATTTCATGTTTCATGGTATGTTGTTAGTGATTGATTAGTTTATCTTGTGAAATTTATCTTTCCTTGCAAACTTGTCTCATGTTTAGGCATCTATTTAGCATAAATGCATGTTAATAGGTTATAAGTTGTGTTATTCAATAGTGATGCTAGTTATGAGACTGTTGTTTCCTTCTTAAATTCATGTTTAGAAACCTTCTTATAAAATATTTATGTGAAATGCATGTGAAAGTGAGTTGTGTAAGCAGATTTTTATGATATTGATTTGAATGCGAGAGGTTGTTATCAAGTCCTAGTTAGTTTTGGTGTATCACCTTAGGTATTTTCAATTATGTTCATGTTTCATGCATTTCTTACCCTTTACCTCATAAATAATTAGTTAGGTGGCATCAAAAGGGGAGCCAACCCATAATTTGGAGGTTTGTTTCGAATAAGACACCCACAACCTAAAAGCAGTCCCATGTTACATCCAAACTTGCTAAGTTCATTCACAACTTGGCATTAGGGTGCAGATTTGGATCACTAACACCAACCACCTAAAACTCATGAGTTTTCCACAAGATCCATTCTCCAATGGGTTTTTCTCCACTGAAGAAAACACAAACACAAAGCTCTACGAGAAAATATCAAAGATTCAAGTTGCAAATGAAAAACTTCTAGATATTTGTATGTTTCATGCCCAAAATAGGCACCCAAATTCTAACGCATTCCTCCAAAAGATTCTTTAAGGTGGATACCATATTTAGGATATTCAATAGTTTTCATGTGTGTCATAATATTTCTTATAGCCTATCATAGATGCTAATTCAAAATTAGAAATTAACTAACACTATTGAATCTTGGAGTACTCACACCCCACGTATGTTGGCACCACAAAATAATTAATTATGTTCGAAGAAAGATTGCACCAGGACAATATAAGTATTAGATAAATAATATTTCCCAATGTGCCTCGTTACCTTTGACTTACTATTTTTGGAAAGTGGAAACTTACTATTTATAGTAAATGCTATTTGGGAAAAAGAGACATGACAAAATATTAAAACTTTGATGTGCTATTCACTCATAAATATTTTATTGTAATATTTCTTGTAAAAGAAGTTGGTGAACTTATTCTAAATTCATGTTTAGGTGTTTGATTACAAACTAGTAAATAACTACATAATTAGTTGTGGTGGGATGTGATAATCTGTAGTGAGTTTTAGATGTTGTGGTTTAGAATGGAGAGTTTTTTAAGATTGGTGTTTCTATGTTCCCAATCACAAGTCATTTGGAGGAGAACTCACAACTACATAATTTGTATAAGTATATCATTAGAGTTTGTATGATAGTGTAGGTGCAATTGTAATATTATTGGAGTACACACATTAATGATTAGGACTATGATGATATTCAAGGGGATGCTCAAAGGTATTGCAAGTAGCTAGAAGCAATTAGGAGTTTGTCAGATCTTATTATAATCTATGAATATTGTTTGGTTGTAGTGCAAGTAGACATGTGTGTAGTTTAGGTGAATAAAATTCAACAAACTTTGACCAAGTATGTGCAAGAATAAATTATTATGTATGATGATCATCCATACGGAGAATTCATGTTTCATGCAATGTATGAAATTTTGATGTCATGATATGATCTTGAGATGGTTTTGTGATTGTTGATAATACAAGGTTGGATTAGTTGGATGTTGGTTTCATGTGTTGTATCTTGAAGGTGTGAAGTCTTATTTGAAGGTTGTACACTGTTATTTTACATATTGAGAGTATATGTGAAAGAGGTCTATTGTATTAGATGTAACTTTCTTGAATAATATAATTATAAATATTATTTTTCTAGTGAGTTTTTCTTGTAAGGATTATCCACATAAAATTATGTCTCATATGTGCATGTGACTTGTGTATTATTTCCTATGTTTCCTTTAATGTTTCTTAATTGAATTGTATAAAAAACATAACTATATTTGATCACGTAAACTTAAGGTGTTCCAATATCTGAATCTATTACTTGACTATATTATGGATTGAACTACCAACATTTTGTACTTTTGTACTTTTACTTGTGCATTGATGTTAGTTTTAAACATCCATTCACAACCAAAGGGTTTTCTTCTAGCAAACAACTTGAACAAATTCCATGAATTTATTTTGTCCAAGGCCTCCTTTTCTTCATCTATGTTCTTCTAAACTTTCCTTTGAATTAAGTACCTCTCTAAAAAATTCTAAGATTATTATTGCTAAATGTTTTTGGATTAGATTGTGTCAGTATTTTTGCATCATAATTCTAAAATTATCATTAATGGAAGATACAAAAAAGTAGAATAAAAATTGTCAACTATACCTTTTTGGGTGCCTTCTTTATTGAGTAGATCTTCTCAAGATTGGAGTATAAGGTTCATTCTCTTTTATTAATCCATACATAAATTTGATTCTTTATTTTATTTGAAACTACACCTTTTTTGGCTATTCATTTTTGGCCTATTCTTATAGTTGAGTATTTTAAACCTCTCTATAGACTAAATTATAAGTAGAAACAATCTTATTTGTTTCTAGATTCCAAATATTATATCCTTTTATAACATGACTATAGGCCCAATAAAGATACTCTTCTCTACATTATAATTCACCTTTTTTCTTCTTTCCATTTGAACATGTATGTAAGCACCACAACAAAAAAACTACAATGTTGAAGAGAAGGATCCTTAAGTTATCCTTTTCTTTTATGAATTTCTATAAAAAAGAGTTGAGGTAAGTGATTGATTGATTAGTATTTACTACTTCTACCATTAATCTATGTTCTACAATTATAACATTGAGCATAATCCTTGAAGTTTCCATTAACATCCTATGCATTCTTTCTACAAATCTATTTTTCTATGGTGTATATGGAGTTGTACTTTTACCTTATTATTTTTCATTGTTTACAAAATAATTCAAATTCATTTGATAACAAATATCCACCATTATCTATATTCAATAGGTCTTTATCTTCTTCTCTACCTAGTTTTCTACAAGAACCTTGAATTTATTGAAAAACCTCACATTTCAATTTAAGGAAACATACCCATGTTTTCTTGGAGAAACCATCTATCAAAGCAACAAAAAACACATATTTTCCTAGTGATAGAACATGGAAAATTCCAAACACATCACTATATATTAACTACAAAATTAATTTAGCCATACCATCAACATGCAAAGAGTAAATGTCTTTCTCATTAACGATCATTTCTCTCATGCCAAAGCATTGTCTTCTCCACATACACCATATGTGTTCCAACCTTAGGAGAAAAAAGCTATCATATCTATCACAAATAGTGATTTCCTTAAGCTTAAACAATATCCTTGTGCTAACACCTATTACTCATACCATTTCTCTTTGAACCATCTTGTAGCTATGTCTGTTACATATTAATTACACACTTACATCATTCACTTTGGTCAAATTCTTAGCCAATCCTATAATATAAAAAACCCCAAGGAGGGTTTCTCACCCTTCCATATTTAAAATTTTGCTTCAATTTTCCACACCTTATGATCTTATATGATGATTTATTTTTGAACAAGACACCATTTCCATTATAACATTTATACTCACAAAACCACTCCTTGTGAAGAGTTATATGAAAAGAAGCACTCAAATCAATTAACCATGCGCACCATCATGATGTGTACTTGAAGACATCACTTATAAATTTGGGCTACTTCTCTAATGTCATTTATTTTAATTGAATATGTTGTGTATACATCCCTTGCTTCTTTAGTGAAGGTCCTTGTTTTACTTGAAGATGTTAGGTATGCGTCCCTTATTTTTCAATGGAGGTATTTATTTCTATGGAAAGGACATTGTCACGTGCCTTTGTCAACCTTTTAAATTCTAATCTAATTCTCATAATGCTCAATTTTACCATAATTCCAACATTTCTTCACGGGTCTTCATAGATTTTTAGATCTACCTCTTGACTTTGATTGTATATCCCTTGACATATTTTTATTTTTCTCTTAGGAATCACCTCTCACATACAATGAAAACTTTATTAAATCCTCAAGATTTTTCCACTTTTTACATTAATATCAAGGACGTGACTGCCCTCTCAAACATTAAATTAGATGTTCTACTAATGGCTAAAGCACGATCATCTCATGAATCTAACAAAGTACACAATAAAGGAATACACTTCATTTTAACAAATCAATTAAGGCTAATTGACTTACCACAATGTTGAAAGCATTCAAATGCTTTGTCCTAGAGTTACCATTATCCCTCATAAGAGAATGTATCTTCTTTCAAAGATTTTTCACTAGGGATATTGTTTGATATAAAGATCCTATTTTATGTCATAGAACTTTCTTAGAGCTAGCTTCTCCCAAGATATTCACAATATCAAATATGAAATAACAACTAAGTTAAACTTCTCACTTTCCTATCCATCTCATTTAATACTTTTTTGTCACACCTCAAAAAGCTCCTTTCTTGACATAATAACTCATTGATCTATGTCCACAAGATCCTCCAAGTCAAGCAAACCTCTAATTTGATGGTCTATATGTCTATTTTTTGCATTTTAGACCGTATATTACAACTTAAAAATTTATTATACCGTATTATTTGACTTGCTATATTTTTATATAATAGTAAATATGCCACTTAAAATTATTATTAAATTGTAAAAATTAATTTATTATATATATATATATATATATAAAAGTTTAGAATCTTTTCAAAGATGGAATAATTCTTTTTAATTTTAGTTAATCTTTTTAAAGATGGAATAATTCTTTTTAATTTTAGTTATATATATATATATATAAGTTTAGAATCTTTTCAAAGATGGAATAATTCTTTCTAATTTCAATTATCATTACTTTATATTAAATATAGTTCTTTCTATTTTTTAAAATATTTTTAACAATAAATTTAAGATTTTGAAATTTTTACTAATAATTATCATTGTTTTATATTAATATATATGATTTATAATATTTATTATAAAAATATATATTAATTCAAAATCTTTTCAAAATAAAATATAATTTTTTAAAAACTTTTTGAATATTTTAACAAGATTTACTTTTTATATGAATTTAGAATAAAGTAAATTTAAGATTTTTACATTTATTTTTAATTATCAATATTTTCTAATTTTATATATTTTTAATATATATAGGATATCCATATGAATAATAACATAACAAGAATTTTTAGTTTTTTCAACATTTATTCGCGAGCTTTGATTTTTTTCAAGATAATGCATTTATGTTTTATTGTGAGCATTTTGAAATTTTATTTGGCTTTTACAAATAATTTATGTTTTTAGATAGATGGATTTAAGGATTAAATTATAAAAAAAATTAGCATTTATTTTTGGCAACTTTGATTTTTTTCAAGATACAACATTTGTGTTTTATTGATGAACATGTTGAAATTTTATTTGGCTTTTACAAATAATTTATCGTTTTAGATGGATGAAGATAGATGAATTTAAAGGGGTGGTCAATTCTAACACCCAACTAATAATTTATTATTTCAACACATAACTATTTGATCATTAAAAATACTAATGTTTAACTGTACTAAATTTATTGTTTTTTAATGCTCAACTGGCTACTATTTGCATGTAATGATTATCTTAACTGGCAAGATTTCGGTTGATCTGCATGTTATTTTCCAAATAAATTATATTACAATCTGGACTAACACAACCATTTTTAAAGATAATTTAGGATCCTTTATTGATGGAGCAACACACAGATTTCATTGTGGTTCTAAAAACAAATAAAATAAAATAATAACAGTGCCCATAGATAACTAAATAGGGCAAAGGAAAATGGAAATACATTCTGATGATAGATCACTGAAACATTGATGCAAAACACTCTCACACAATCTAATCCAGAAATTGTTGTAATTAAATGATATGAATTGTGGAAATTTGATATCATTGAATGGAAATACAATTAAGGAACCCTAAACAACCATGAAAATGAGATCTAAGTGCATGGGCGAAAGCTTAGAGGCATTGATAGACAGTTCCTCACATTGAACATAAACAGGTGAGCTTGTGGCCATACATTCAACTCCCCAATATCTATATCTATTGAAATTATATGGATGACATAACCCTCTCTTTTCTGAATCACCCAAATATAATCCCCCCAACACAAATCGCTTTAGGAGACAAAGAAATGGGTAGTACAAAAGCTTCATATTTAGATCTCTAGTGCAAGGCAAGCTCATCAAACTCATAAAAAAAATAAAGCATGTATAATTGGTTTACTTTTACAAACCATTATCATTCTCCCCTTGTACATAACAATTCCCAAGGTTTGGTCCATTACACCTTGCAAACCCAAAGTATAAAGAAACTTGCTGTTGCAATCTCCATTCAGATCATGCATACCCACATATACCCATTTTTAGAAAAACAATAGATTTTTTTTATTCTGCACTAAAATGCTTGGAAGAAAGCTAATTGTCATACTTCCTTTCACTCTTTCACCCAAGTGAACGTCTCTAATTTCCCATCTTTGTTATGCAGATCTATAAATCAAAACAACAAATTTCTTTTTTCTTAGAAGATAAGGACATCTAATAATAACAATTATCTGATAACTCGCGTGCAACCACATCATCATGATATCTTTTCATGTAGAAGGAAATCCTGCTCTTTTTGGTTACCCTTGCATCTTCAAGACTATGGAATTGCATTGCCAATGGATTCATCACTCGAAGGGTTCCATTTCTCGTACAACTATAAACCAAGAGTCCCCCATCTCCATATCTGAGAAACCATTGCAACTCATGCATTTCCACTCTTGATTAAACATTTTGTTGAATCTTAGCCTTGTTCTGACATCAAAGAGTGCAAGCCCATTAGAAGACCGACTTGTTTCTTCATAACAATCCATGACCAACCACATTTGCATGTTACTCTGCTCCCACAGATTATGAAAGTGACCAGAGCTAGAAATAATAGTTTTCCATGCAGAACAAATGATTTGAAATTGGAACAAAGTATGAAGAGGAAGTTTACAAAATATTATATTCAAGATGTCCTCTGGAATATGACTTGAGCCATCCTCTCTCCATGGCTCAACTGCCCTGATAATCCTATTCCAACTTAATCTCATTTTCTTAAGGGAAAGCTAATCGGTAGGAAGTCCTCTAAGTGTACATGAACTTTCACCTATCTTCCCTGCATCCATTGATTTCCCCTTGCCATCCTCTCTCCATGGCTCCTTACTTGTACTTGAATCTCTTTGAAAAATATCCCCTTCTTTTTCTTCACCGATTCTCATTCTCTTACTACCATGGATGAACCTTGAATTGTCAGATTCACTCCTGGAAGCCATCATCACTATGAGGTGCCTCTAACAAACCCCTGTGGTTAAATAGAATTAAAACTTGAGCCTTACATGTTAGAGAAAATAGAATAATTTCTCTCATCTGCATGTTGTAGTGGAGAATATTAGGAACAAAACAATAGTTTTTTAGTTAGATAATGCAACAAAGGAAATTAAGAAATAAAATTGCTTTTTCATGTGATCGGTACAACGGTTTGGGGGTGACCTCATGACCTCCTATAATAGAATGCTTTAGTCATTTCAAAATAGAATATAATTGTTTTTAACTTTTAACATATTTTTATTTCTAACAAGATTTATTTTTAATATGAATTTAGAAACTTTTGTAAAATAAATTCAAAATCTTTTCAAAACAGAATATAATTGTTTTTTAACTTTAACATATTTTTCACAAGATTTATTTTTAATAAGAATTTAAAAATTTATTGTAAGAGTAAATTGAAAATATTTTCAAAATAGAATATAATTGTTTTTTAACTTTTAACATATTTTTAATATGAATTAAAAAAATTCTTAGTAAATTTATGATTTTTAGATTTATTACTAATTATTACTTTTCTAATTTTACATTATTTTACTAATATATATAAGATATCCATTGACTAATAACATAACAAGAATTTTCATTTTTTCAAAATTTGTGTGTTTTAGAGGTGGTTGACTAGCTTGCAATTTTATAATGACTATTTTTATTTATGAAGTTGACAACTGTGTGGTTGGGGTTTTCAAGTACATGTTAAATGAAGTTGCTACAATTCTGCATGTGAGGAGTATGAATGAAAACAAAGAAAGAACTAGAAGTAAAGGGACTAGTGTGAGAGATAGAGATGGTAGAGTATAAGAGCAAGCCATCTACTACTGAGAAAACAATTCATTGATTAAACATATAAATGCCAAATTCTCTTTATGTATATGTCAATATACAACATTCCACCACATTACACTAACATTTAAATTAATTGGTAGTTTAGAAATTGATATTTAAATGTGTTTTTAAATCATTGATTTTTTCCAATGGGGAGTAAACCCACGACCCAAGCCAACTTCGGGTAAAATAAAATCAATTTGTAATATAAAATAAAATAGTTTCAAATTGATGAATGCATTTATGATATTTGGCATGAAATCAATAAATTAATTTATAGTCAATTTATTCTATTTAAATATTATATTAAATGTTCACTGCAATTTTACAACTTAAGAATCAATCAACAAAATATTAATATAATTTAAAAAAAAAATTAAATATTTTTTTGACAATTTAATTTTTTCATAAAACGTCAAGTGATAGGCATTTAAATGAACAATCCCTCACAAATTTTTCATATGATCGGTAGGGGTGACTGCAAATTCCAGGCATGATGTCAAGCTTCATAACTCAAATTTTTGAACACTAAAATTATCTCTCTTAAACTTGAAGTGTTCATCATTTTTCTTCACATGTGAGATTCACCTACACAAAGTTTCGAGTCAAGTTTTATGTTTTTACTTTTTTATTTATTTATCATAGAGCCAATATGCTCTTACTCTCAAAGAACTAGCTAAATCCTAGCTTTGATACAAAATGAAGAGAAATAATACTAATAAGCTAATGCATGAGAAGTGGTACTAACACAATCTTAAATGCAATAGAAAGAAAATAATAGCACATTCACAATATTACAAGATTATTTACCCTAAAAAATAAGAAAAAAATGTAACAAAAATAACACACTTATTGTATTAACTTAATCGTTCACAATTAATAAGATTTTCTCACATGTGCTTTCCTTAATCCACATGAGAATATTTATAAGCAATTACTATAGGAAACTTCATAGCACTATTACAATACAATGGGTCTAAAATCCTTAGACCAAAAAATCACCTTAAAAACAACTTAAAAATTATCCCCAACCCTTCAGATTAAGTAGGCACTAATCCCTAAACTCCTCAATTAGGGATGTTGTGAACTCTACTAAATGTGACATGATGTAGAATGTTCATAAAAAATATAAAACATGCACACAACACATATCGAACATTAAGGTTAAGGCCCCATAGAGGAAGACCACCTCAAATTAAGTGGTCCTCAAATTTTATAAGAGCAACTAACGATAAGCCTAAATTTTTGAAGAAGCTAGTGATCCCATAATTTATTTAAAAATTACAATATCACATCTCAAAATCATAAATAAATAAAAATGTCTCCAAAATTTTACCTAAAATTTAGTGGAGGCCTTTTCATAAATACCACAATTAAAAATCAATAGAAAAAAATTACAACCCTACCTTACATAACACCCCTAAAATTTAAAAACTAGAAAATAAAAAAAATATTTTCCCCAGAATAAAATTCCATTTTGATTCTATGACAAAATTTTCATAGGATGAAACCTATCGATCCCCCCTTCGTTAAGTAAATGAGAAACAGTGCGAGAGGAGCGAACATTGCCTTCGTGTGTTCGAGCATTTTTTCAATTTGTAGGGTTTTTACTCCAGGCTTCTTTGGAAACAGAGGTTTCACTAAATTCTTGGAGATCCCAAAACCTTGGAGATTAACATCTATTTTCTATTCGATTTTCTGCTCAAGTTGAAAATCTCACCATGAAATTGATAACTACATGCAGAGCGACAATATGCAGAGATTAGCACTAAGAGAATGGCCTGAAATGGGCAGGGAGACTATTTTGAAGAATGTAGTATTTTGCCATGAGAATGTTGGGTTCTCCCTCATTCAGAAAATGTGGATTTCCTCCAACAAAAGACCGAAGAAGAGACTTTATCACAGGGTACACGAATTAGACCATGCAATAGACCTGCAGAAGAGGCCCAAGCTGGTGCTTCAGCTCAAAGACATCCTGCTTAAACAAAGAGGTGAGTCCATCCTCCTCAGAGACCTCGAGAAAGAAGTGGGTTTGATTGCAAAATGGAATTTCATGGCCTGCATTCAAAACTACCCTAAAATTTTCAAGGTTAGTGGAGGAAACAGGAGGCCCCCTCTTTTAGAATTAACAGATGATGCTAAATATATTCTTAGAGATGAGTCACTTGTTAAGGAGCTCATGGAACCTATACTTGTAAAAAACCTCAGAAAGTTGCTAATGATGTCTAACGAGAGAAGAATTCCTTTATTCAAGATAGACCAAATTAAATATGAAATGGGTTTGCCCGAAGATTTTGCCGAAATTTTAGTTCCTAAATACCCACAATTTTTCAAGTTGGAAGAGATTTATGGAGTTGCTCATCTGGTTTTAGAGGAATGGGATCCCTCACTAGCAGTTACTGCAAGAGAATTGGGTGCGAATCCCAATGGAATTTCATTGACCAGAAGAACTTACATACCTGAAGACGGTAATTTTGATGGCCCCTATGCATTTAAAATCAATTATCCTGACGGTTTTAAGCCCCGATCGAGACAACTACAGGAGATGGCGAAATGGCAAAACATGGCTTTTTCATCTCCTTATACGTTCCCTACGCCAGCCGATGTCAGTACTCCTGCAGCACAAAAGCGTTTTGTTGCTGTGCTCCACGAAGTCCTGAGCTTTACATTGGAAAAGAGATTAACTGCCAACAAACTCGATGCTTTTCATGTTGAGTATAAGCTTCCTTCCAGGTTGTTGGCTCTCATTGTTAGGCACAATGGCATTTTTTACATGACCAATAAGGGTGCCCACAGTACAGTTTTTCTCAAGGAGGCTTATGAAGGTCATAACTTAGTAGACAAATGTGTGCTTTTGAGATATCATGACCGGCTCTTGAAGCTTATGGGAAGAAAGGATTTACCTCTCAGGAAAGCACCGGCAGCTTTTGAGCTCAAACGTGATTGGATCCCTTGAAAGAAGCGTTCATGAAGTAAAGGGGGTTATGATTTGGCTACTGACTCAGAGGCTAATGCTCATGCACTGATGATTATGACGCTTCACCAAGGTTAACATTTCAATTGCCAAAGCACATAATACTCTGTGCAAATTGAAGTCGATTCTAGAACCCCTGTTATGTTAATATTGGCTTATGCAGTGCTCTGTTTCATACTCACAATCTAATCTATTGCTGCAAAAATAGCCATGTATACTCTGTAGCCTTTCTGTCAAAATTGTCGAAATCTTTCACCATTAATGAACAGAAAATTGGCTTATGTAGTGCTTTGTTTCATACTCACAATTAAATCTATGGCTGTAAAAATAGCATGTATGCTCGGTAGCCTTTCTGTTAAACTGGTCAAAATCTGTCACAATTAATGAACAGAAAGGCATTGGATTCAATTGACTCTAAAGGGGGTGCAGTTTTGATTGTTATTATCAGTCGACTGCATGTCATTAACTCTGTAGCCTCCTACCCTTTCATGCTTTTTATGAGCAGATGCCTGGAGGTATTGTAAGTTGACTGCTTGCCGTTACTCAGTGTTTTTGGAATGCAAAGGCTTGGAATAACTATTATCTTGCTTCTGTTGACCTGATTGTAAAGTCGATAACAAAAGTTCCATAAATTTCTACCTCATTAACTTTATTTCTATGTATGAGTTCAATTCTAAATCATGCAGTCTTTATGTCTTTAAATGCATTGGAGATTGTAAGATGATAATGTTTGTGTCACTGCCCATTAAGTTATAGCATAATTCATGCATTTCTTATGATTATAGAAAAATGAAGTCTGTATTTTCCTTTGCATACAGACAAGTATTTTGGTTTGTTTCTGATGTAATGGGGCCAGAGTTGTCACAAAACTCTGCATCCGTTATTCTTATATATAGTGCTGTAACTTGGCATTTATTAGTAAGCTGGAGTAACAGTAAGCATGCTGCACCAATATGTCTTAGTGGTATGATATCATTTAAATCAAAAGGGCAATGCTTGAGCTGCCAATGCCACTAATGAACATGGAATTTTCAATAATTCATTATACTGGCACCCGACTTTTCGCCCCATGTTTTGTTCACCATAAAACTTTGAGGAGATTGATCCTTCATCATCCATCACAGTTTTCAGGATGTCAAATCAATCATGTTTAGCTTTGCTTTCAACACCTGCATTAGATGTAAAAGGAAATAAAGGTGCAAGTAGTGAATTTGAACCCAAGGTGCTTAGGGAGGAGATTATTCAATTGGAGCAATGGAGCTGAGGCACGAGCAAAAAGGAGGGAAGAGAAGGGGATTTGTTGAAAACTAACTTGGAAGTTTCGGGGAGCATATGAAAATAGGCAATACAATTAATCATCATCTCTTTAATGGCTTGCTAAGCAATGTGATGAGGGCAATTTTGTGAAATATTTTCGATTTTGTCATTTATTTGTGCAAACCCACTTGAATACTACCAATAATGAGAAAATGGCAAAAGACAAAACCAAATAATGTGAAGGTAGAGCATGGTAGATGATTTTTTTAAAAATGAAGCAAAACAAGGAGTCTGAAGACAGACAAGAAAAGCGCAGTGTGACTAGGTTGATACTTTAGGAAGAAATGGATTATAGCTTTGATGCATGATATTATACATATTCTTTTCTCTATTGAAGAATGCTCTGGCAATCCCAGTAGTTTTCAAGTTTGTAGTTAGACTTCTCTGGAAACTGCCTATGTATGAAGGAACTATGATGTATTGGTGTATTGACAGATGTCTAACAATGGTCAATCAAAATGGTGGCTAGTCATATCATATGCAATGAAGGGAGCAAGATATGGTACCAATCAAGGTAGCAGACAAGTAAAATTTTCTAGGAGCTTGGGAAAATGCTTATTACCTGCAATGATTTTCCTTCTTCATCCAGGGGCACTTAATGAGAAGAATCATAAGAGCGCAGAAGAAGAAAAGTGGGTTTGTTTCCGTCATATGTGTCTCTATGACACAAATACATGCATCTTCACGTGTTACATCTATAATTAATGCATCCAATTGGGTTGTTATTTCTCATCACTCAAGACAAAAACTTGCCATCCTACTTACCCCAGAACTTTGCTCTCACACGATCCTCAATTTGCTGCAATATAATAATATGACGTGCAAGCTATTTTACTATTCTGTAGATCAATGTCTATCTTTCTCAAGTCTAGAGGACACATTATGATTAATTAAATCTACAATCCATGTCGTCCAACCCTTATATTTTTCAATAATCTCTGGCCCTCTATCCTTTATTGTGTACAAAATTTGTGAAATATTGAGCTCCCTATGCAGGATAGCAGCTCCCATCAAAGAGGATGCTTAGTCTTGACATCTTTTCAGAAATTCATTTCAATCCTTCAACAGCTACCTTTTGTAATGGAATCTAATGACAGATCAAGACATGCCAATCATTCCCACAACTTATGCTCCAAAAGTGAGCACCAGGACTATCACTGGCTTTGAAGGAACTGATAATCCCGGTGCTGATTTTTTGTGCAAGGGTTTTGATAGAGGAGGTTGTGTTGTACCTTCTGGTGGTGCCAGATTTTGCTAGGTGGTGTACTCTTGGTGGTTCGCTGTCTTCAGAGCTTCAGTGAGTTAGAATGGATATATCATTGGATCTGGGATTGTTTTGCACCAAGTTTTAAATGTTCTGAAGTTTGTTTGCTTTAATGGGAGTTTGGACTTGAAATGATTTTAAATCTGGTTTGATGTGATTTTGGGTCCAAGTTTTCCTTGGTTTGAGTTTCGGTTGCTCTGAGATGAAGACAGACTCAAAAAGGTACAATGCTCTGGTTTTCTTATGATTTTAGGTCTCATTCTACATTGCACTACTTTGGCTTCCTTTTTTGCTGGGATTGCTCCAAGATGAAAATGGATGCAAAGATGCTCTTAATTCTGGTTAAATCAACAAGTTTGCATCCAGGTTTTGGTATATTGTTGTCAGGGATGCTCTTGGCAAGTGTTTGCCACAAAGGATTGAGGAACTTAGTGTTAACTTCTTGACTATGTTGTTTGTTTGCTGCGAGTGAGTGGCGTGTTCATCTAGTAGGAACTTCTTCCAAGTTAGGTTGATTCTTGTAGGTGGTGTGAGCTGCTGCCATGTGTCAGCTTCTTGCACCCTTTGTGCCTCATACCAAGTTTTCCCGGTTTTGTTATCTTGTTACTCTGATGGGGATCTGAACCCAAGAGGATGTTAGTATGTGGTTAAATCAAGCATTTGCATTAGGTTTTGTTTTCACTGTGGGCTCCAAGTGTTTTAGTAAAAGGGTGGACCCAATAGACAGCATACACAAGGGTTTATATTTCTTTGGATCTGGTTTGGGCCTCACCCCTATTGGATGCCTTTTTGTTCTCTAAATGCTTCAAGGTGTTTTTTGGGTGGGAAATTCAACTTGAGTGAATCTTTGGTTCACATTTGGTTTTTTCCTTATTTTCCTTAGGGTTACTTTCTAGTTGTTTGCCATGGTGGATTGGTATACCCAGTTCTAACCTAGTGTTGCAGAGTTTAATGTAGTGCCACATGCCTCCTAATGACAGTGTTTTTGATTAGAATAAAAAGGTTGTTGCAATAGGTTGATTCCTGGAGGTGGTGTGAACTGCTGCCACACTTTGGCATCTGGCCTCCAGCCGAATATTGCATCAAGTTTTAACCAAGTTGAAATCTTTGGGCTCCAAGGAAAAAAACAGATCCAATGAAGTTATGGAATCCAGTTAAATCAGGTTCACATCCAAGTTCTTTGTTGTTTCAAGTTTGGGAGGTTCGAGCAGGCAGATGCATAGATATTTTAAAATAGATTCAAGTTGGTTTTGCATCTAGAGTGGCAACAGGATCCATTAAATTTTCGAAGGCATGAAGTTATTTGGAGGTGGTACAAGATTTGCTGTATGTCCTGCCCTTGCACCTTGGAAACCATTGGAGGGAAAAGAAGTTGAAATTTTGCAAAGGAGCTCGGATGTCATTTTGTTTCTGAAATTGGTTTCAAATGCAAATTCTTGTGATATTGGGTCCGGGTTTTCCTTGTTTTGAGTTCTGGTTGCTCTAAGATGAAGGCAGACCTGAAATGGTATTATGCTCTGATTTAAATTTTAATATCATATTACATCTGAAATAGCCTTGCACCAAATTTACATTCTTTTGGCATTCAATTCCTTCAATATCACCTGTGCCCAAATTTTTTACCATCCAATTTATCTCCAGGTGGTGTCCATCAGTAATGAAACCTGAGGTGACATGGGTGTATGTGTGGCGGTGATGTTCTCCAAATGGCATGTCAGGGTTTGCCCACCTAGGAACTTCTATGTATGATTAGGCAGCTCCCAGTTAGTTTTTGATGTCTGGATGTTGAAAAGCACAGGTGCAAAATATTATGAAATCCAATTCACTAGTAGGTTTTGCATTTGGATTTTCTGCACACCATTTTGGTGCTTGTTTTCCACCTTTTTTGCTCCAATGAGGGGACAAATGCCAAGTTTTTATGTAATTGGATTAATTTCAAGTTCAGGTCGAAGTTTTTTCCAAGAGATTTCTGAAGTGTATTGTGGGGCCCACTGCAGCTTTTTTGAGGGTCTGAATACCATTGATCTCCAGATAACCTGTGCCCGGTAGTTTCCAAGTGGCCGCATCTCATTAGCTTCTGGATATTTCTGGATTGTTTTGTAATGGTTATGAGAAATCTTGATAATTATTGATTTATTGGATGTATTTGCCAGGATTTTGCTGTGTGGACATTGCTGCTGACTCATTAGTACATCTGGGGGAGCAGAAGCACATGTTTGTGTCTCTGTGGGTGCATCTTGAGTTGTCAAATTTCTTCATGGGTAATCTCAGTTGTCAATTTCTCTGGAAGTTCAAAATCTTTATGCCATTTCCTTGAGAACTCCTGGGATTGTCTTTTCCTCTGTGCTTTCACCCACAGGTGCTGTTTGCGTCTAGTGAATCCAGGACACGATTTTGTGGATCCACCTGGCATCAATGCAAAATGGTGTTCTTGCCATTGGAGATAGTGTGTTTGATCTGCATTAAGGGATATGAAGGAGTTGCAGTTTGAGTTAGATGGGTCATGCCATTATTTGGCCAATCTAAGAAGCCATGTGCACAGTAGAGAAATAAATAGAGTCATGGTGGCAACTCTGTTTGGTGATATCTGGGTGACTTTGGATATTTCTCTTGGTGTGTGAGCAACAAGATTGGTGCAGTACTGCAAAATGATCAAAGCAACATGTTTCTCAGGTTTTTGCTGTTGCAATCATCAATGAGGGCATGGATAGGACACGGGTTTTTTCTTTTCTGCCATTCCAAGAGCCAAGTTAGCATTGAATTCGCATTGACTGAAGTTGCAAGACCAGGGAACTCACATACTTGAAATGTAAGGCCAGAAGACGGTCATTCACTGGTTGAATTTACATGGCTTCCCCCATTATAAATATGAGTTCTTTATTTGGACCTGGGATCTTTTGGCCTCTTCTGCAATTGGGTGTCCCTTGTATAGTCTATGGTATCAAATATTGCAAGTTCTAGGTTAGCAATCTGCGTACAGGGTTTTATTTGTGAAGTCATGAAGGATTTGTAATTGGGAAATTTCTCTATAGAAAGAAATTCTCCATGGTTAGCTCTATATTTCTGAGAGTTGATTGTTTTAGCAGTTCTGGGATCATAATTGCTGATTTCGTTTTGGTTCTGCATTAGTCTTAGTTATTAGGAGAATATCCCTGGTAGAGAAATTCTTGTAACCAGATATCAAACCTTTCCAGGCTAACATTAAGGAGTGGATAAATTCATGGATGACTAAAGTAATTTCTTGTTATTTGATGTTTCTTCTATCTTTGGGTGTGTTTTGGTGTGAAAATACAGCTAGAATATGGTATCTGTAAGTCACAATCTGGTTCATCTACCTCAGAGACTAACATTAAGGAGTGGATAAATTCGTGGATGACTAAAGTAATTTCTTGTTATTTGATGTTTCTTCTATCTTTGGGTGTGGTTTAGTGTGAAAATACAGCTAGAGTATGGGATCTGTAAGGCACAATCTGGTTCATCTACCTCAGTTGGAGTGAAAAATCACCTAGACACAACTAGAACCAGTTCAATTTCTGAGATAAGATTTACGGTATGCCCCTGCACAGATCCTTTGATTCTGTCACCAGTCAATTAGGCACCTGACTTCAGGAGGCAACTGTTCAAATTGATAAAAATTGCAAACATTTTTAGCTGTTGAATTAGGCTTAGGTGTTTCCTTTAGAATGCAACTATGCAAGTGTTCCAGGGAGACTGCATTTGATATATCCATAGAGAGCCATCCAAGAGAATATCTAATGAATTAGGCAACTGCCTTCAGCAGGCAACTGCTCAAATTGATAAAAAATGCAAACTTTTTTAACTGTAGAATTAGGTTTGGGTGTTTCTATTAGAATGCAAGTGTAGCATCGTAAATTTTTGTTGTTTACAATTTCATGCTAGGTTTGGCACTTAGTTTAGTGTGTGAAATGACTATGTTTGTAATGTGCCTGTTTCATCATCTTTCTGGCAAAACTTGTTTAAGTCCTTTGTTATTGGGCCATTTGAGAGTGAATTTTGCTAGCATCTCGATCGTATATGCCAAAAAAGTTTGAATTCAAACGTTGGCCTAGTTCTCCAAAGGACGCGACCTTGCTTGTCGGCCTCACCCAAATGGTTATTTAGATATTCTTAGTTGCATATATAAGTAACTTTCTCTCTCCCTCACAAGAGAGGCCCAACAAAATTGACAGCAGAAATAGATATAGGGAAGAGATACAAAGAATATAATAGACAAGATACAATTCATAATTGTGATCTGCAATTTTAGTGAAGCTATTATTATTTGATGCTCTTTGTTCATGATTGTTATTATTATGGTATGCACTAACACTTGCAAGATCTCAAGGAAAGCCCTTCCTTCTCCTTGCGTGCGATTTGTGTGACGACATAGATCTAGCAAGGGTTTCACACTTATATGGTAAGATCTATCCTTGTATTTGTTCATTATCATTATCATTCATTTTGCCTCTGCTCCCCCACGAGCATGCACTCTTTATCATCATCATCATTGCTGTTGTAGAGGTGGGAACACCAACATGGAGTTTGACTGAGGCAAGCCCCTATATACCACCAAACCCTTTTCCCTATTCCCATTTTGCAGGTGTCTAGGTTGCTGTGGAGGAAGGAAGATTCAACATTCCAACGCATTTGGAGACTTCCAAAACCCTATCCCTTGTCTTTCCTAGTTATCATAGATAGATTAGATTATTCTAATTATTCAGGTATATTCACATGTTGATTTCCAATTCTTTTCTGTCGCAGGTACACAAACAGTGTCAAGTTTTTGTACAAACAAACAATCTTAATTTTCTGCACCTTTCAGACTACAGCGCAGCACGTTGGCGTTCATGCAGCACACTGGCATCCCTGACAGTATGCTCTAATCTTCTGTTCCAAGTTCCTCTCTATGTTGCCTTTCCAAATCTGCTTTTGGTCTCTGATCATCTGCCCTATAGTGTCTACACTCAGTTAATTTGCTCAAATTTTAATCATTGCTAATGTAGTTCGTTGTATCACCCATCAATCCTTGCGCTTACGACAAAAGAACTTAAACCCACCAACCAGCTTGGCTCTTTCGTGGGGACAATAGCCAAGAACAACCCCTTGGTTGGTTTTGTGTTCTAATGTTTGGGTGGAAAGATTGTTTTAGATTAGTCATTTAGTCTAGATCCTCTTTTTCACCAACCAAACATCAAGGTATTCCAGGGAGACTGCATTTGATGAGTCTGTAGAGTGCCATCCAAGAGAATATTATTAGAATTAAACCTTGCATCTTCTCAGTGTTCCATCTGCTGTTTTTGAGATCCTAGGTCTGCAAGTCTAGTAAGCTATGGGTAATTATTGACAAATAATAGGGTTATCCTCATGCACAGGGTGTAGTGAAGCTGTGTGACCTTGTTTTTCATATTTCTCTTTAATTGTCTTGTAGGATCTCAAGGAAGCCCCCCTTGGTTTTGCAGAGCCAGAAGTGTGGAGAGTGACCCATGTTCATCAACCCAAATCCACCTGTAGCTCAACCATGGATCTCATTTGATATACTAATTTGACATTCCCTGGGAGTCCGCCATGGATGATCTTCTAGGGCTACAGAGGGTGTGATGGAGTCCTGACACCCTCTTCATTGTGGAGATTTCAGTTATTCCCTTTTTCACTGGTTCTTTGATGTTCTTCTCCTTGCACAGTCAATCTTGGAAGAGCCAATTTCTGCAAGGTTTTTGGTCCAATGAAATATGTGTCAAAGAGGTGTATTTGGTCTCAATAGCCTTCGGTAGGGTTTTTAGTGGATTATGTTTGTCCAACTGGCTGGGGAATTGCTTGCACAAAATGAGAGCTACTTTGTTGCTGCAGCTAACTTCTTAACTGTGGCATTGCCTCCTTATTGCTACCCTTTGAGATTGGGAAGAACAGGAGTAGCACCACAGGTGACTTGAATTTATACTGCCTTACTGACCCTTGAAAAGAACATCATGTCTTTTGGTCTGATCTGTGAATGGGTTGGGCCAAGTCTGCTTTTGGGTTTGCAGAAGTGAGGCATTGGGGTTTTATCATTTTTAAGGAAAGGTGGCACTCACGAGTCTCCTCCAATCAGGTATAATCTCTGGGTCACTGAAAATGCTTGTGAAACAGCAATTATGTGGAAACCCCATCACTGCGATTTAACTCTGGTGTCCGAATGAATGTTGGGTATTGTTTGAGCCCTAGTCTCACCAGCTCAAAATCCAAATCTAGCATTTAGCAAAACAAGTCACTGTTAAAAGTAGTTATATTTGGAACTTTAGGTTTTTTTTTACCATTCCTAACTTGCTGGGGCATCTCAAGAGGTTGCATGGAGACCAGCTACTATTTTTTGTTCTTTAAGCGATTGCAGAATTCACAAAATAGATGATCAAATGCACAAATTTTCAATATTGTGGGTGGCAAAGACTGGTAAGGTGTGATACAGCTCAAAACTTTTTGTTTGGGGTGGGAGTTTTCCTTTGGAGAAGAACTGCACAGCACAAATTGTATCCTCAAATGAGACAAAGGTGGTAGATTGCTTTGTAAGCAATAAAACAAGAAAGCCAACAGAGATTCCAAATTCCCAACTTATGATCATAATTTTCTTTGGCAAGAGCTACCTTAAAAACTAATAAATCTAGATTGGAATGGAGATTAAATTGAGAGAAACAATAAGCAATTGCAGTTATTCATGACTTGGTTCTAAAGTATATAAACAGAAGCACAGAACTATGGACCAAAATTACTAGTAAATGGAGATTGTTGAGTGTACCCGATAAAACATTATACTGGAAATTGACATATAATCATGACTAGTCTCCTAATGGATTTTAAAGAATGGGGAATTTTTGTACTAGCAACAAAAACATTATTTCCAAACTTCTGATTGTGAAGCACAACTCGTTGTAGTTCTTAAAGAAATTGGACATTCTGATATATCCATGACAGCATAATTTTCCAACATATCTAGTTGTGAGCTCAATTTTGGAATCAACATCATGGCATTACTAGCTCTGCAGTATTTCTCTAGGTAAAATGGGTTCAGACAAATAATAATTTTTCATTCCTGCATAAAAGTTCCTCATATTATCATATTGCATTTCATTTTGTTGTACATATTGAATCTAGTCACACCAGAAATGTGGAAACATAAAGTTTCATAGAAAAGAACATGATTTCTATTCATAGTTACACCACCGTCGGGGACGGGGGGACAAAGGGGCCTCAATTTGGGGACGGCGGGGGGACGACGGCGGTGGTGGCGACAGTGGGGGGAGGGGCGGCAGGGGTGTATATACTATATACTATACATATGGTGCTTAAAATGCTAGTTATGAAAAGATGTATAAGACTATTAAGAAGTAAAATAGCAAAATTGCAAATGCCCAATTGAAATACTAAATAGTAAATACTTGAACATTTAACTTTGAAGTTTTCAATATCGAATTACTAATTAGAAATTAGAATACTCAATACTACATAAAATTTTAAATTGTCAAATTGGCAAATGGAAGATTTCTATTACATGATATCAAAAATATCTGATCATAAAGATGATTACAATGAGTAGCATGATATCAATAGAACCAAAGAAATAATAAAAAAATGTGTTATTTTTTTTAAAACATGTGCTTGAAGTTGCCGTCGCGGGGGACACTTGGGCGTCCCCGGGACGCTTGAGGGAAGCACAGGCGTCCCCCTCAACATCCTGGGAACATCGGGACGTCCCTACGTCCCCAACGGCGAGTGGCAAAATTGGTGGCACCGCTGGGGACTTGGGAACGCCGTCCCCATGTCCCGGGGACGTCTCCGTTTCGAGAACGCTCGAGACCCCGGGGTACACTATTTCTATTACATAAAGTGGCTATGCAATACATTGCATTGTCCTAAAAAAGACTTAAGTATCATATCTAACGAGTGTAAAGTAGAAACAATACATTCTAATCTCTAAAAAGTTAAATGTATTAAAGGTATAATTTCTAAGTAATCTTAGCAGAAGACCTTACAGGGATTAAGAGATGAAATAAACTCCCTTTACAAATCTGAAAACTCATAACACAACTCAAAATAGCACAACATATGCAAGAAGAAAAACACTATATTTAATTGTAGCAAATATAAATTGGGATTACAATATGCGGAAACTCATAAGCTCCTTATAACATGAGCTTTCTACATATAAAAATCTTTAACACTTGGAGTCTTCAATCCTATGCTGAATCTAGCAGCATCTGGTTATGTAAACCTACAACTCCTCCAAAGCCAACTTCTCAAATGAAAAAGGCCTCGATATATAAAATTTTGTGAGAAGAAACCACTATTGGTTTATCAAATCAACCTCCACTAAACCATAAAAAAAAAACCCATCACTTTCTGCCTATCAATGTTCTATCATTCGTCAGAATTTTCTAAAACGGTTTCTAGGTTTGGTGCGCCTTGTTTCCAGCTTTCCAGATCATATTGAAATTCTTAATTTCGCTACCGTATGAGAAAGTTATGACCATTTTACTGAGACTGAGTTTGACAATTATGACCTAGACATGCAACAACATGCAAAGCTTATGGCCAACATGCAAATACATGCAAGGCATGCAAATGATCATGCAAGAACATGTAAGAAAAGTGGTCCCCTCTTGGAAATGAGTGCCCAAGAATCATATTCCCTTTGGAGATGCTTTAGAAACATTTATCAAAGCATAATTCCTTCAAAAATTACCTCTTCAAATCACCACAAGGGAAAATTATAAGGTTGCAAATTAAAATATTTAGTTCCCACACACCTTAGCCCTTATTAAAAATAAAGAAATTAAAATAACAATATTTTTGGTGACATAGGATTGTCATTTCACCTTGGATGCTTTTGGATCAAACACCCATGGTAATTTGAAATGTTTCATGAGTTGAACTCATAAACATTTGTAGATCATGTGCTTGTTCTTCATCCATCCTTCTTCCTTATCCACATGTTTCTTCTTCTTCACCCTACTCTGAAACTTCCTATCTATTCCTTCTTTCTTACTGCTGCAACAAAACTTTTAGCTTCCTCATATTCACTCATTTCATTCACATAATTCATAAGAAAATTGGAATCACCAATTAACTCACAAGATGCAAGTTTTACCCCATCTTTTACTATTTCAACTTCAATGTCCTCTTCTTCACTGTTCTCCATTGCACTCAACTCTTTTGTTGCTATTGCAACTTCTTTAATATTTGCTCCACTTTTCTCTTCCTTCTCACTTTATTTCTTTATGCCTTCCTCAAAGCATACTTCTGCAATATTTTTTCTTTCTTGTTCACCTGCATACACAACTATGACAAAATTCTTGCCTTTCTTCTTTGGCATTTTGTCAAACACTTTCCACACACTCTCAATCTTCAACTTCTTAGGTATAGACTGACTTGCATACACAACTATGACAAAATTCTTGCCTTTCTTCTTTGGCATTTTGTCAAACACTTTCCACACACTCTCAATCTTCAACTTCTTAGGTATAGACTGCCTCACATTCGGTGATCAGTCTACACACCACACACACACACTCCACCATTAGGTCCTAGTGCAAACTGCCTCATGTTCAGCACTCTGTCTGCACACTCAGGAACTCCTACTTTGATACCACTGATGAAATAAACTCTCCTTACAAATTTGAAAACTCATAACACAACTCAAAATAGCACAACATATGTAAGAAGGAAAACACTATATTTTATTGCAGCAAATATGAGTTGGGATTACAATATGCCATAGTTGTCGCGAGGACTGGTACTGGTACGTATGGGAGATTGGTACCGGTATCAGTACGACTTTTTTTTTGAAAATAGGAGACGGGAGTACTTGGAGACGCCATTTTTTTTAATATAAATAAAAATTAAAAATATAAAAAAATAATAATTTATAGAAAATATGATGACATTGAACTTTCAAAACAAGAGCAGTATTAAAGTTTAACAATGAACATTAACTTTAAATACACAAATGTCATTGCGTCAAAGAGTTCATACTTCATATTTCATAATCATAGTTCACATTTTAGGTTTTATTTTTTGTGGGAGACCATTTTTTGCAACAGGAGACGACAGGGTACTCGAGAAACTCTGGCAGAAGTCTCTAGGCGGCAGGAGGCGTCTCTAGAGACATCTTTGGTACCAGAGACGCGTCTCCATCTCCGAGACGCATCTCAGAGGGGGGGAGACGTGTCTCCCAGTAACTATGCAATATGCGGAAGCTCATAAGCTCCCTTATAACATGGGCTTTCTACATATAAAAATCTGCAACACTTGGAGTCTTCAATCCTATGCTGAATCTAGCAACATCTGGTTATGTAAACCTACAACTCCTCCAAAGCCAACTTCTCAAATGAAAAAGGCCTCGATATATAAAATTTTGTGAGAAGAAACCACTATTGGTTTCTCAAATCAACCTCCACTAAACTATAAAAAAAAAACCCATCACTTTCTGCTTATCAATGTTCTATCATTCGTCAGAATTTTCTAAAACAGTTTTTAGGTTTGGTGCGCCTTGTTTCCAGCTTTCCAGATCATATTGAAATTCTTAATTTCGTTACCGTATGAGAAAGTTATGACCATTTTACTGAGACTGAGTTTGACAATTATGACCTAGACATGCAACAACATGCAAAGCTTATGGCCAACATGCAAATACATGCAAGGCATGCAAATGATCATGCAAGAACATGTAAGAAAAGTGGTCCCCTCTTGGAAATGAGTGCCCAAGAATCATATTCCCTTTGGAGATGCTTTAGAAACATTTATCAAAGCATAATTCCTTCAAAAATTATCTATTCAAATCACCAGAACAGAAAATTATAATGTTACAAATTAAAATATTTACTTCCCACGCACCTTAGGCCTTATTGAAAATAAACCAATTAAAATAACAATATTTTTGGTAACACAGGATTGTCATTTCACCTTGGATGCTTCTGCATCATTAAGTTTTGTTAGAAACTATAGTTTCCAAGAGCTCTTCTAGAGCAGTCTACATGACAGGATTTTGACTTATTGTGGGTATAGATGTTTATCTAGAATATCTAAAATGACTAGCTAATCAGTTAACTGTAAATTTTATTTAATGCAATGCTCTTTTACCAGAGAAGCTAGTTGATAGCAGCTGCTAATCTTCAAATTAACCCAAATGTTCTTTAGTCAACAAGAGAAGGTAACAACTATTTAATTCAGTGTGATGGATAAACTGTTTTGGAGATTCATCTCGAGTTCAGGGAAAATGCATTTGCAAGCTGTTGTGAAAATTCATTCTAAGATCAATTTGGATATATTCAAATAGAACGAATTTTATGCATGATCAGCGATTCTGGGAAGGGCGTGGTCAGGGCAGTTAAATGGCTCATTTACTTATTACGAAGCTTTCGTAGGAAAGGGAAGGAGAATTTGAGCAAACTCTGGTGAAAGTTGTATCTGTGTGTTATTGAAACTACTTTCACTCTTTAATGGAGGATGGTATTGTGCTTGATTTCAAAAACAACTCCAAACAAGGGTAACTCTATTCCCCAAGTTTTGGTGGATTCATATCAATTGTGTTTTTAGGAGTTCAGCAGGACTAAACGACTATTTGGGAAATGAATCAGATGACATCCTACTTTCCTATTTGTCCAATGTGATTCCAAAGAGGACAAGTTCCAGTCCATTTTTGGAGGGTTGAAGCTAACATTAGAGAGGAGTGTCTCTTGTCTAATTATTCAAGGTAATCTAAATTCGTTAACAAAGCAGTTGTGTCATTAGTTTACATGTAGAACTGCAAACTCTTCTTTTAGAAGTGAAGTAGCCAATATAATTTCAGACATATTTGTTTGGAACACTTGGGAGAATGTGAGTATCAAGTTAACGTTTACTGGTATTTACCAGAATGGGTTATAAATTTCTAAAAGGCTCGAGTAGTCACAATTCTTTTGTCTAGATCCATTTTTTATTGCAAATATTAAAAAATTAGAATAAAATGCAAACTTCCAATAACAAACTCAAACAAATATGTTTCCAAAATATTGCAATACCCAATACTGACATGTCAATTTCCCAAATTTCCCAAATAACAATTTTCAGGACAGGTGCTGATTTTCTTTGTATTAAGTTTTGCTAATACCGGATGTCAATTTCCCAAATTTCTCAATTATTTCAGGACAGGTGCTGATTTTCTTTGTATTAAGTTTTGCTAATACTGGATGTTGACCTACTATTGAGTTAACTGGAACAGTTTAGTTGAGAATAATTGGATTTTTTGGAGCACTGTATTGAATTTTCTGGATATTTAATTCGTATGGGTCACTTAGAAAATATACCTTAAAGATGGAGATTTTTTGAAGCTAAATCAATATTCAGATTTCTTGTAATAATAGATGTGCTCATAAGGTCTTCTTGAGGTGGACATGTCCATGCTGCAGGTCTGATTTTGATTTGTAATATTATGTTTAGATTTGCCTCTTTTTGCTTAGGGAAATAAACTCTTAACAAGAGCTCTTTTACCATGCTAAAGCCATGATACAGTAGCTGGTATCACGCTACATGCAGTTACTTTTTAGTTCCTCCTTGTGCAGCTCATGGACAAGGTTCTTGGTCACAAAGTTCATAAACGTTGATATAGTAGTTAGGCATTATGGGTGTTAAAATAGCACGAATCCTATCTAATTTTTTTAATAACACACTAATGAATTAGTGCTATAATCCATTTAAAGTTATTTGAATTAGAGCTTCCAAGGAGGATATATTGGATTACTACTTACGTGACCATTATGAAAAAACCTATGATGTTTATGACATGGGTAGATATAAGACGTGTAAGAGAAGTTACTATTCATGGTAAGTTGATCATTTTGGTGAGGTGTGAGATATGAGGATTTGCACACCTAGTTTTGGGTGTGTGTGATTATGGTATCTTGTATTCATCTCTCTTATATATTGGTGCCTTGAGATGGTAGTAGGATATGGTTGTTTTGCAAGTCATTTGAGTATAATTGAAGTTTAAAGGGATAAGCTAATGTATTGTAACTTATTTTATCATTATTATAGGCTTGGGTCTCTTTGAGTGTGGAGTTTTTTCTTTGAAGAGTTTCTCCACGTAAATCTTCATATTATGGACTACATCTATTTTATGGTGGAATTTGGTTACATTAAGATCAACATATTTCATTGTATAGCTACAATTTATTTCAATATTTGGTATCAAAGCCATGGCTGGCTTGATTAGTGAGGGGTGCCCCTTTAAGGTGCTTGACAAAGCTTTTACTTGTAGTAGGAGTGTTTTGTTTTCTTGAACTTTCATGTTTTGGGTGATAGAGGTCATGACTAGTTCATCTCAATTGGACATAGAAAAGCTCAATAGATAGGATTTGAGATTTGAAAGCTAAAGACAAATGGTCTCTTGAAAGAAAGAGATCAATGGATTGTTGTGAAGAGTGAAACTAAATTGGTAAAGATTCCAGATGAAGAACGGGTAAAAGTTGATTAAAAATCCTACGATATTATATTTTTGTGTTTAATTCTATTTTATTGAATATTTCTAATAAAACTACTATATATAAATTATGGAACATAATAAGAGATATATTGAATAAATAGTCTCATTAATAAGTTATTTCTAAAAAAGAAATTTTGTTCTCTTAAAATGAAGGATGGGGGCTCGGTTGGAGAACATTTAAATGTGTTTAATCTAACCTTGGGTCAGTTGTAGTCTATTAATGTGAAGATAGAGGAGGATGATAATTTATATTGTTATGTTCATTTCTTGAGCCTTGAGATAATCTAATCCTTGCTATTAGTGGTTCTTTGTTAGATGATCCAAAATTGAATCCTCTTGTTGCCATCTTGCTTACAAAGGAAACAAGGTGAAAGTCTTCAGAAGGGTCCAAAGATGTATTGCATGTCTAGGGTAGATCTAAAGAGGGAGCACAAACAAATAAAAAGGTGTTAAGGATAAGTCTAAGACACTTGGTAAGTGTAGTTTGAGGTGTTGGAATTTTGGAAAACATGGGCATTTCAAAAAAGGATTGTCAGAATAAGAAGAAAAATAATGATGATTCTTGAATAGATAAATCCTCTAATGATGAAGGTATTGATGCTTTTATTATTTTTGCTAATGTGAATTACGATCACTCTTGGTTGATAGATTTGGGTGCATCCTACCATATGAATCCACACAAAGAAGCATTCATAACATATATACATCCACAATAGCATGACATCTATGCCTACGCTCTTTTGCATTTCTATTTTTCTTTGTATGAATTTCGAGTTGTGATTGCGTAGGAGCGGGTTTATCAACCATAGGACTATTTTCTTTCCGCAAGGGAAGAATGGAAGGAACCATGAGAGGTTGTTCAACGACTTTCTCTTTAACAATGTAAACTTGTTTGATCGTAGGAGGCACAACAAGACTTATTTGGTTTATCTCTTGGCCTTTTATAGGAGATAGGTGAAGGATTTGTCATGGATTGATCTTGGTTACTTGGAAAGGCTTTGGGTTCAATCATGGTTTCATCAATGATAGGAGGCTCAATCATGGGTTAAGGCATGTTACTAAGGGATAATTTTGCTATGTGCTTTGCCTTAAACTTTTGATAAGATTTGAAAAAGAAGTCCTCACAAGGCTTAATAGGTTCCATAGGTTCGGGCTAAAAGAAATCCAATGATAAATTCCCATGAGAAGACAAAGGATTAAAGCCATTATGATGCACAATAAAGATCTCATTGCCAAATGGAAACTTTAAGCATTTGTGTACCACCGATGGAACAAAATCCATAGAGTGTAGCCATGGGTAACCAAGCTTCACACAAAATTGGTTCGACGACGGGATGATGGAGAATGAGGCATTCAATTGTTTTGGTCCAACTTTTAAAGGAAGAGTGATCAAACCTATCGTAGGGCAAGAAAACCATTATGCGTTTTGATCCATGCTTTCGGTTGTTCATAAGAATCTTTATAAAGTTCATGCATAGACAAGAATTCCTCAGTGATCACGTTCTCTACACACAAGATCAATTAATATCCCATTAGTAGGCTTGTCATTGATTCTTCCGACGATGTAAAGAGGACCATTAGGTGCATGTCTAATTATGTCATTATGTGAGAAAGAAATGTTAAGGGGTATTATGGTTTGGCCCTTACGAGATTGAACATCAATGAAGTTGACCACACGTTCTAAGTCTCCTCCATTTTCATTTATATTGTCATTATTTGTATCTTTAAGTTTGTCAACATTCATCACATCATTCTTGACATCATTAGCTTTCACAAAAGAGATTATGATTTGGCATTGGGCTGGTAAAGATTTGCAATTTTTTGTTGGGTGGGGCAATAGACTTATTTCCTTGATCATTAATACCACCAATCTGGATGTGATTAGAATCAATGAGGTCTTGCACAATATGTGTAAGACGCTTACATTGTTTTGTATTATGTCTATTTTGTTGGTGAAAATGGTAAAAGGCATTTGAGTTAATGTTTGGAGGTAAGGGTTTAGTGGTATCAATGGCTCTAACGAGAGGTAAGGTAACTAAGTTCTTACTTATAAGTTGCAACATGATGGAGTGAAGGGTATTAGGTAAAGGGGTAAATTATCTACTCCTCTCCCTAAATGGATATGGATTTGTCATTTTTATGGCAGCCCCTTGGGAGTTAGCATGCTGATTTTTTTGAGGTGTATTTATTTGTAAAAATCCCTTATTTTATTTCTTAAAAGGTTGGAAATTGTTATGGGGCACAACTTCAGATTTCTTAGGATGGTTAGAAGGAGTTTTTGCTTCATGATGACTAATTGAATTCTGATAATCATGAAGAGTCGTGCACAAGTGTGTAAAGGAGGTAAACTTCAGCATCTCAAGTTTAGCTTGAATATTGGTATGCAAATTTGCAATGAACATTCTTTGAAGGTTAGCATCATGAATCTTAATGTTTATTTGTGAGTAAGCAATTGGTTTCATGCTATGAAATTAGTGACCTTTTCATCTTTGTTTTGTTTACATTGCATTAAATCAACTAAGGTCATCTTGGGACCCATGTGCACTTGGAAATGGTTAAGGCATCAACAAGTTCATTGAATGAACGAATTGAGTTATTCAGTAAAGAACAAAACCACTCCAAGGTAGTGTCTTTCAAGGATCCAGGGAAAAGTTTAGCCAAGAGTTTATCCTAAAAATGAAGTCACTACATAAGGCTGTGTATGCTAAGAAATGGTTACTATGGTCTCATTTTCCACCATATTTCTCAAATCTAAGAATCTCTATGCCTTGTGGAATTTGTGCTCTCAATATCTCCAAGGATAAAGGGTTTTTTTTGACATATTGTGAAGGTTGGCCATTTTGATTTTGGTTCAATGTGGCAATTTGTTGTTGGAGGGATGAAACATTTTGCAAGAGTTAGTTAAGCATGTGATCATAGTTTGTGTTGTGAGATGGAGGTGAATAGGGTGGAGGTGTATATGTATTCAGAGGACAAGTGAATTGTACGTTTGTGAGAGATGGGTTAGGAGATATGAGATTTGAATGCACAACGCTAAAGGGATTCCCAGTGGAAATACCTAGGGTAGTATTAACATTGCTAGTGGGTTGTTTTGTTGTTGTAACAGTTGGATTAGTGTATGTAGGAATAGAGGTCATAATTGTAGGAGGAATTAGATTTCCACCTTGACTTTGAGTGTACCCCAAAGTTTAAGCACAACTAGTTGTTGTAGGAACATGTTTATCAATAATGTGAACTAGGCTACACACAATCTCTATTCCTTGTTCATTACCAAGTATTTTCCTCATGTTATCTATGACAGGAATTGCAGTAACAACAATGTATTCAGAACTCACAAAGTTTTGCAACTTCTCTAAATCTTCATCCATTTGTTTTAGTTCTTCTTGAGGGACATTCACAACCATTGTGTCAACATCACTCACATTGGTTGTGGGTAGGGTGGTCATGGGAAATGAGGTATCAAAGCTATGGTCCATAGTGGGTTGACTAGCATCAACACTATGAGTGAAAGAGTTGGAAAACTCAAGATCTATGAGTCTCAAACTATGTATCACTATATTATTGGTAATAGGATACTAGGTTGTGAAGCTCATACAAGTTTCACCAAACCTAAGTGCACCTAAAATGGAGAATAGGCTCTAGATAAATACAATCAAACACCCTAGAATATGAAGTGCGATTCAAATATGTAAAAAAAGAGCAATTGTTTAGATTTTAAACAAGATAATTGATTATGCTATGCAAAAACCTGAAAAATGATGTCTTTTAATGCCATTTTGATTTTCAAACAATGCACTCAATTTGACCAATTGAATTTAATGCAAACAATGACAGATTTTTCTAATTTTTGAAACTACAACCCAAATTTAACAACATATTAGAATGAAGCAAACAGAGACAAATCATTTCCCAAAATTTTGAAAAAACACCCATATAGGGACTGATTTTCCCTAGGGAAAATGGGTCTTAGCACAAGGTTTGCAAAAAAATAAATATGGATCTAAGGTTTAGTGCAAGGGTTTCTTGTTTTAGATTATAAACTATGGTTTAAGTGATTAAATTTTCCAGATTTTGTAGTCTAAATGCAAGTGAAATGAATGAAAAATGATGAAAAAATATGACAATTTTTGAAATGCAATTTTGACTAAATTTGTGAATGTGAATGTTGAAAAGTACACTAATATGCAAGTGCTATGCAAAATCAATGTAATATGCATGCAAATTTTTGAATTTTTTAGATTTGAAAGAATGAAAAATGCAAACCTAAAACCCTAAATCAGGTGCAAAATAATGTAATTTTAGCAACCCTAATGAAATTCCAACTAATGCAAAGCAATGCAAACTAATGCAAATCCTAGATCTAAGGTTTGAATGGACTCCAATTTCAGAAATTTTTGATATACAATGTCAAGTTCACCAAAATGAAATAGAGTAAAATATGGGCAATGATTTTAAATGAGGGGATGCGCCTACACTTTCCTTCCTTATTTCATTAGGAAAAAGGGATCCCCTAGGGAAAGATTGACTTTCAACCCTTAGGTGATTAGGTGATTCAACCTTGATGGAGATCTTGCTATTTTCCTTATGATTGAGGATGGGGTAAATCAGTCTGAAATGCACTTTTGAGAGATGAATGAAAAATACTAAATGAATCCAATTATGCAATGTGACACTTGAATCATCAATTTAAAACCTTAATTTTATAGAATCTAGAAAGCTCCAACAAATTTGAGAAAGTTATGAATTTATGCACTTATCACCAAAAGCCTGTGCTGAGTGTCCTCCTGGGACAGATTCACCCTAGGGCGAATGAGTCTTGCTTTAGGGGTTCAAAATCCACTTTCTTAGTCCTTTGCTCCTAGGTCTGCACTTCAAATTCCTCCAGGTTTCATATTCGAAAAATTTAGAATTAAATTCTGAAAGTAAGTTTCTATGGCTTGATGACAATGTTGATGACTTTACAACTTTGACAACTTTTGCAATTTTGTACTTTTAATGAATCTTCAATCCTTCTTCAACCTAAGATCTGCAACACACACAAAAGGGAAAAATTGTTTATTTTTGGTGAATGGGGGTTTGCCTTGGTCAAACCCCATTTTGGTAATTAAATGTTGAAATGAAATGAAACATAAAAGGAATGATGAATGAACACTTGCTATGTTGCAACTCACAAAACCCTTGAATGGAGATCCTTGAAGGACTGGAATCTAACACATCTCTCCAAGGTCTTGATCTTGCATGAAATGGCTTGATTGGATGTTGATCTTGATGCTTGAAATTTGACTTGAATGCTTGAAACCTACATCACAATGTTAGCTCCAAAAACATGCATGAATGAATATAACTTTGACATGATTCTTGAGATCTTGATTGTTGTAACAAATGACTGAGAAATCTGCTCTTGAACACCTTTGACAATAATCTTAGCTCTTATGAATGCTTGCAAGAAAATTCTAGGATGCTTCTAGGATTTGAATTGATAAAAAGACCTTGCATTTATTGGTAATTTTCTAATTTCCCGAAAATTAAACATTACAAGCCGACATTTGAAATTTGAATTTGGATCATAAATAGGCTGCCAAAAATATATTAAAAATTTGAATTTAGCAACTAAAGGGGACCCATTCGCCCTGGCCTAAATTTCTAGGACCTATTCATTGGGGTGTTAAAAATGATAATTGCATTAATTAAATACAAATTCCCCTTTCGGAATTTGCAATTAATTAGGCTTGCAGATGCATAATTGGGACAATTAGAGGCTTAATTAAGTCCAATTAAGTTAAGGGACCCAAAAATAGTGTGAAAATGTAAAAGATTACATTTTCTAACACTACAACCTTGAATGCAACTTTGATTGAAACATTCAAGTCAAGTTCCAATTTCAATCATGAATTGTTAACAAATTTTCAAGTTAGACATTATTAGTTACAACAAATGACACTTCCATCAGATGAACAGTGGAGCATGCTACAAAAGCTGATAGAATGATTTTGATAATATGAGTTTCCAACTCAGCTTTGTGCAAAGTTGTCTTTGAACAAGATTTTGCATTGCCTCTATGTATTCCTTCATTTGAAAATCAATAAAAAATTCAAATTCAGTAATGTGTTCAATTATTTGTATTATTTATTTGCTCAATTGAAGAAAAAATCTTCTTTCTACTACTAGATACACATTAACCGATTGCTAATGTTGTATATGCTATTGTTGTTAATATGTTATTAAGCATTGAGTTGAATGATGAATCATTGAGTACATGTAAAACTTATCGGTATGACAATTAAAATATAGATTTATTAATAATATGTTAATTTATTCAATCTGATTCATAATTTCATGGAATACAATATAAAATATCATCAACTATAGTTTGGAATATAAAATGCAATATAAAATTTAAATACTTAGAAATTGTTAAATCCCTGGACAATAGTTAAAATTTAGAATCTAGATTCTACATTGGAAATTTGGAATAGTGGAAAATAGTAGTATGTTAATTTATTCAATTTGATTCATAAATTCTTGGAATACAATATAAAATATCATCATCAATAGTTTGGAATATGATTCATCAAATACAGTATAAATACCTAAAAACTGCTAAATCCCTTTCATTTGTCAATTCTCCTCTTGGTCCTCACTCTGACGATGAGATCTTAACTCCTAGTCTGGTCTTCATTTTCTTTGCCTTGCATACGTCTGCTTAATTGCATCTGAAGTTCAAAATTCATTGTGTCACTGTCATTTGTGGGTATGCCACTACCACTAATGTTTGAAGTGTTGCACAACCCTCTTTTTTCACATATGGACTTCCAGATTGTGAGTGCCCTTTCAAAAGTAAATTTTGGACATTGTACCTAATTGTATACATCCTCAAGCAATTTTGCAAATTTTTTTCTAGCTCGTTTCTTATCTTTGATTTCAAAAACCCCATGCATTGAAAACTCTTTCATCCTCCACCAACGCCAATATCATTGTTTAACATAAATTAACAAGTTTAAAATATTTTGATGATGAATCACATAATATTTCACTTTGACCAAAGGTTGCCTAAACCCTTGTTATTCATCCCGCTTGAATGGGATTCTCCATGTAGTCAAACTGGTTAATCATACTTGTTGCAAAATAGAGAGCTTGTTCTCTAAGCTTAGTTTAATTTATAATTCCTTCTATTTTTTGTCCATCATATTCTAAACTTTTCAAAAAGTGTTTGGCCAAGGTAATTACTTTTTTTATGAAAATACTCTAGGCCGTGATGGTTGCTTGGGACCCAAAATTGAGGATACACAATAGGCATGGCTTCAAGTATTTCATCTTGAGGGAATCGTTCATAAATCTCTAAAGAAAGAGATTTTGAAATAGATTTTAAAATACCACTTACATATTTAACAATATCATTAAAAGATTCCTTTGTAACAGGCACTTCTCCGGTAGAGCACTTGATCGTTGTATAATAGTGCATTGATATCTCAAATTCACGTATAGAGACACATAATTTCCTACTTGCATTAAACTATAAATAATTTTCAGGATTGTTCAAATTTGTAATTAACTACCAACTTATAAATTTTGGACTTTGAAATGGATAATCTAATAGATATAGATTATTGAGGGTTGTGCATGCCATTCTATGTAGTTTAGTATATTCTTGAATATACATAGTTCTATCCTAGGATTTTTTCACAAGATTGTTCATTTCATCTAGCATGGGGAGAATACCAACTAAAGTTAAGAGTGTCTCTATATCACTTAACCTATGTAAGAGGTCAGGAGATTTATCTATTGTGTGGCAATGTTCATACATTACTCCAATTAAGGATCAATATTCTGAAAAAACTTGTTGCGCTAGTCCATACAAGGAGATCCATCTAGTATCAACATCCTTAAGAAGCTCATTTCCTCCTATTATTCCCTCAACAAAATTTTGAAATTCCACAAAATGTTTGGGACTTTGGCAGAAGTATGAGTAGAGCTCGTGGACTAGATTTTCAACTTTTGATAATGGAGGAAACTTTTTTACAATTTTAAATGCTAAAATCATTCTATGGACAATGCAATGAATGGTAATCATGTATGGTGATCAAGTAGTTTGTAACTTTACACAAAGACTATTCCTCTAACCTTGCATTACTAAAGCTTCATTAGCTCCTACACACACCAACTTTTTGGCAACTGTGAAATCATCCGTACCTCCAGTTTTATTCAAATATTTTTTAACTAGTTCAAATAGATTTTGTGATGTCGAACTCTACTCCATTTTATGAACACAGAGTAGATGAGGTTGGTGGACATGTTGGTGTACAGTATACACATGCATACATACCCAAGAAGTATTGTTTACCGCAATAACTTCATCTAAAGATAATGCAATGAAGGTTGATTCTTTTATTTTCTCATGTAATTCTTGTTTTTCCACCTCAGTAAGACAACTTGCCCATTCCCATCCAACGTTTATTGATCAACGTGTGCTAGGAAAGTGAGTAACACCCAAAAAAGATAATAAATTATTATATTCTTGGTAGTCTGTCATAGGATGCCCTCTAGACAAAATATGAAAAATAACACTCATCTAAACAGTTTTTGCCAATTGTGCTCCTACCATTATCTTTCTGAATTGAGCTTCAACTGAACTTCCACATGCAACAAGCTTCACCATTCTTTGCGTATGCTCATCATATTCCAGGGTATACTTAACATGAAGACATTCTTCCTTTGATTTCCATGTTACTATTGATTTTTCCTTTCCCTCTATGATTTGTTTTTCATAAAATTTATTGATATGCTTTTCTATTGTGTTAAGCTTTAGTTGCAACTTCTTGTCTCTTTTATATTTCCAACTACAAATATTACACTTGCATTTTATCGGAGGTTCATCTTTGTTTGCATTCTCCACTGGTCCAATGAATGGGTACTTTGAAACCCAATCAATCTGAAAATTCTTTGTCATATCCCACTTGCAGCTCATTTTTTATTTGGATTTTCTTTTCCTATTCCTTGTAACAATATCATCTATGGCGGCAACATTTTCATCTAGGTCAATTAACTCATTTTGGCTAACCTAAGTATCCCTTGGAACATCTTCTGCGACATTGCCATCCTCATATGACTCAATTAACTCAATTCCATCTTCTAGTGAGGTATTGCTAATGCCTTCTTCATTAATATTTGGTGCTAGAGTTGATGATGTAGTTCCATCTTGATCTAATGGATTAGAAACATTTCCAAAGTAAGACTTTATGGTAACTCTACATTTTGGGTGTTTGATGGCCTCCCTTCACCACCCTGAGAAGTCTTACTCTTGTTGCACTTTCTGCTCGACATCTTGATCTCTCACAAAATAAAAGCTAGAAAAAAAATCTTGTTTAAGGACATAGAATATAGAATCTAGATCCCATTCCCTACTCAATATCATCTTTAAGATTGAAGCAAGAATGGAAAAGAGAAAAAATCTTATAACACTATGAAGAAATGATCACTTACCAGTAGGTTTCACTGACTCACTATTTGTTAATGTAACAATGCATGTAGTTGTGAGTTTGTAACTTGCCAATGATCAAGGTTCCAAGTCCAACTTCCAAATTGAGAGCTCACAAGTTAAAAAATGAACAAAATGTGTAAGAATAAATTAGTTTTGATTGTATTTATATTAATCCATATTTGATGAACTCCGCGAGATTTTTAAATGGTATAGTAAAAATTTGGTGAATCTCGCATGGTTTTACAATGATACATTTAATTGTTGGGAAAATCAAACCTCGACGGAACACATACGTTGTAATTTTCAAGGTGATTATGGACCTACAATTAGCATGGAGTTATCATAGTATTGGCGAAATGGGTCCTCATACACAATTATTTTTTAATGTAATTAATGAAATGTGTTCTCAAACATAATTTTTTTTAATGTTATTAGTGAAATGGGTCCTCATACACAATTATTTATAGATTTTATTAGTGAAATGAGTCCTCACATGCAGTGAACTTTTAATGATGTTGACGAAACGTGTCCTGATACACAATGCCATTTTAATAGTATTGGCAAATATGTCAGTGATCTAATACATGCTTTCGAGATTCTAGGTGAAAATATTAATTAGTCCGTTTGAAATGTGTAGTTTGTTATGACAAAACTATTAATTAAATATGCCTTCTAAAATAAATTGATGGCGAATTGAGATGTATTGGATTGATAATTCATAAAATCCAGGTGATTTGGCCACCCTGTTAATTGCAATATATTCGCCAATTTTGACTTGGCTGATATGAACTATTTGCCAATTGGTGAAGATTCGCCACTAAAAAATCCTTGCTTATCTCTTGCACTAAATCATACCTCCTTCAACTAGTGTCACAATGTGGCATTGTGAGTAGCATATCTAGATTAGGGAATGTTGTTCCTATGTGACATAGTCCTTGAATATCACATCCTAAAATCCTTTTCTAAATTGTACATGCATTCCATTTTCTATTTAAAATCCCTCCATCCTTGCTCCTAGACTTGGTTTTCCCTTGTCATTGGTTATAATGTTGAGATAAAAAACCCATATATATCTGTTTAGTAATGGATCATCTCTCCTTGAGATATACTAGACTCCAATCACCTTGCAACTTAAGGGTTTCTCTTGTACGATTCAAATTTTTCTTCTACAAGCTTAAGAATGAGTTAGACCATCATGTTCCTCAAGAGCATCCTATTTTCTAGATATGCTCCTTGAAACTAGAGATCAAGATTTTTTTTGTATTTAGATTCTCTCCCTATTATTAGATTAGAAGATAATTTTTTCTCTCCAAAGATTTACTTGGTTCCTTCTAGGATCTCATGGCTTGAGCATCATAGATGTCTTTCGCTCTTCTTTTGAGAGATGTTTGACCTTCATAAACAACTTTCCAAAGACATTTATATCAAAGGGAGCTCATACTAGATTTATTAATTCCTATTTCCAACCCTCTCACTTAAATTGAAAAGGTCTCCTTTCCAACTTCCAAGATCATATTCTATATTGGCAAGGTCTCACAAAGCTAGTGACTCCATGGCCTTAGTGTATATCTATAAGGAATCACAAGCCTAGTGACATATATGGCCTTAATCACATCATCATTTTAATAGCCTTGAATGCCATAAATGTTGTATGGGTCTTTCAAGGATTGTCTTTTCTCATGCTTTCCTTTGTTACATTACCCATGTTTTATTTTATTTTATTTTTCTTGGGAGGTGCCCCTACACTCCCTTAACCCTTTCTACACTATATCTTTTTAGTCCTATGAAACAATTTTGATCTTCAATGGATATTAATATGTTAATAAAATTTAATACTAACACACAAACCAAAAATTATGGGTGATGATTGTGTTTTTAACCAACTCTCATTTAAATGAGTGCATCCATCTAAATCTTTATAAAAATGAATAAACACAAAAAAACAAAATGGATTGTTCTTTAACTTTGATTAACTTTATTCTTGATTGTATTTAATAAGTATTGTGTCAATTATCTCAAAAAAAAAAAATTGTTTAAAATATATTCAATTGAACAATTGAACAATGTCATAAGAATATTAAGAAAACAATAGGTATGTACATAAAAATATTCAAACTTTATTAAAAGATTATAATTCTTTAATGACTTCATCCACAAAAATTTAAATTTCTTAAAGGTGCAATAAATAAGAATGGAATAAAGATTGTGCTATATACAATTTTATAGAACTGATACCAATCTTTGATTCCCAATTTAAAAGATATTTACATAAACTTTACTTTTCTATCATATTATAAAAATAATTTAAACTTAACATAAAACATTTTTAAAAATCCCAATTTTAGAAAACATAAATAAATATATATTTCCTTTCATTGTCTTTTCTCCCTCCACCTAACATAAATATCATGATCATGATTATTATATAATAATGCAATACATCCAAAATAAAACAAAGTATAGTTATTTTTTTAATAATAAGCGAATAAAAAAGAAAGATCTTAAATGATCTTCCAAGGCTTACACGCAAGTGATATGCTGATTTGTTCTAAAATGATGAAAAGAGAAATTTATTTATTTATTTTTTAAATTTATTTTTGAAGGTGGGAACTTCATGGGTTGATTAGATAATTAAATTTAAGCCTTATTCCTTTTGTCTTACAATATTTTTATTAATATAAACATTTATTTTATTATTTTCTTCCTTGGCTTTTAGTAGAGTGTTACTTTCACTCACGGGGCACTATGTTTTGATATAAGGAAATTGATTTATAACTTGTTTTCTTTAAAAAATATTGAAATTACAAGTTACCTCATTTTTTTATAGTGTAAAATTAGTTAATAAATAAATAAATATTTATAAATAATTAGGTTGAGAGGTATTTTATATTAATGTAGAGGAAAGTAAAATTATATTTGATGAAAAATTAATATTTAATTTTAGTCTTGTTATAAATATATTATCTTAATATTTAGTTCATTTGTTTTTACATAGAAGTTAATTATGAGTCAATATTTATCACTGTAACTATCATTATATCAATTATAGAATTAGATTTTAGATTTTAGGTTTTAGGGTTTTTTCTCCATATGAATTACACTATACAAATGTAATTATATATTTTGGATAGATACACGTACATAAAAGTGATCCATCTTTTCAAAATATAAATGTATTATTCTTAAATTGACAATACTAAAAAATAATTCTTGTAGCATGTTAGCTTGTATGGCAAAACAATTCAAATTGAGTATCTAAGATCTTGCATTTAAATACAAACCTTAAATCACCAGTGAGAACCAATTGTTGATTATTAAGAGGATTATCATTCCAAAGACAATTTCAAATGCATTACCATGTAATATAATAGATAATTTACATCATCATCATAGGTATTTTTTATTCATGTTTTGCATGTCTTCAATATTACACATTGATTAAAGAGTTTGACTCAAAATTAAGAAAGTTTTAAAATTGCATTCATTTATAATAGACCCAAAAAATTCTTTTTAGTAACGGATTTATCTCAAATACAAATAAATCTAAAGGCAAATATGTTATGTGGGTCTACAAGCAAAGGGGGCAAATCATGTGAAAAGAATATTTATATTATCTAGATTAAACTATACACATATTTTCATCGTTAAGAATCAAAAACATCAATGGCATTCTCTTTCTAATGTATATGCATCATCCCAATATAAGATTTGGATACTATTAGACTATTCACAATAAATTAGCTAATTCAAGGACAATACTAATGAATCACATTGAAATAGATAAGTGTAATTTATCTCATTCATTTATTATTACATTTGCATGTCTCAACCTTAGCTCTTTAAATTAATTTAAGATCTTGTTGCTATTGATTGATTTATCATTCTATAAGAATTTTAAATTAAATGTATGATACCTTTTATTTCTCATATTTTAGTGAACATGTGATTTCAATCACATAGGACTTTACCATATGTACGTGATCTATAATTTTGTCAAGAAATTAAGTGAAACTAACAATCATAAATTTTTAATGTGTGCTCTAATTTAAACTATCAATTCTTGTGTAGAAGCGATTTTGATTTTGATTGTGCAAAACTATGAAGAAATTTAGATTTATCTAGGAAAACCTTCAAAATGGAGGAAAAACTAGTTGGTAGAAACAAATAGCTTGTCTACTTAATTTATATTATTTACAAAGCAAATTAAAAGCAATAGATTACAACTAATAAATTATTCTTGTTCTTTTTCAAGCTTCTTTTTAATTAAAATTGAGTTTTCCCTTGTGTTAGATGCATACAAATTAAATGATCCAATTTCATGAACCTTGTCTTTTCCTTTTACATGTCCTTTTTCATGCTGTTGGCCAACTAATATAGTCAAGATAAGAGAGTCCAATGAAAGACAATCTAAACCTAGTATGCACACACATCAACAATAAAACACATTCCAAACAAAAGAAAAACCAATTCTACCTGCATTGAAATATGTAAATTTTTCCTTCAATTCTTAAAACAATTTGTCACCTAGATCTTATAATATCTTTTAGGTAGTCTTTGTAATTTTGGAGATATATCTTGTTCATTATGGGTCTTTCATTTCATCCTTCTCTGATTATGTTGAAAATGTAAAACCATAAACAATGGAGATCTGACATCATAGAACATCTTTGTTGGCTTCATATGTTGCCACATTTGTATGGTCTTGTTCCCCCTCTAGGTATTGATTGTAAGAGATTTTCTTGGAATTGCAAATGGGATAATGTCATAGGAGATATTGTTATTCAAGTTGATGATGAAATTTTGAATTCTATTATACATTTTGAGTGTCCTCATGCTCTTTGGCCTAAAATTTGGGAGATATATGAAGATCTTGATACTCAACCATACAAATGATCTTGTGCCTATTCATATTTTAGATAAGATACTCTATGACTATGATACTGTTTGGGAGTTTGATTATTTGGATTACTTTGAATCTTTAGATGATGAGGATGATGTTTCTTCAGATGTTATTTCTTCTCCTCCATAGATTGTTGTTGAATCTTTACCTTCATTGATTCCTTGTGCAAAGTCATTGATTGAGGCTCCCATCATTCTTGTTTATTAGGATGATTTTCGTTCTTCATATTTGGTTTTGTGGGATGATTTCTTGATGGGTATTTTAGACTAGTTTATGGGGAGTCTCACACTTCATATTTGGAGGACACATTTAAGGGGTTATCTCTCATCTTTGATGATATTCATTGTAATATTTTTTTCAATACATCTTTTCTTTTGAGATTGTTCAACATTAGTTTCCACATATTCCTAGTTTGTCACCTTCTTCATTGATTGGGCATGTACTTGATTTGATTGTGGTAACATCATATACCATGGATAAGGAGACACATGAGTAGATTTCAAAGACAACACAATACATATTTATGCTTCTTCCTTTCAATTCCTATCCAAAATTGGAAGCATTCCTACATTTATACTTGGTTTTGTTTCATTCAAAAGGGAGACAAATTTTTTGTCAATATTGGATCATGTTTTGCCTTCAGGCACTTACCATTCTTGTAGAATATTATAAATTATGGGGGGATACAAAGTCTATCTCTTTCCCTCTTATTGGGGGGCCTACCATTTTTTTTTGTAATGGATGTAGTCCTTGGGGATATTGATGAGTCCTCCATCACTTTTTTCATCTATTTTACATGATTGTTTTCATGAATTCTCTCTTTTGGAGAGGGTTTTTTCCCATGTAGTTTTTCTCCTTTTATTTATTTGTGAGAGATCATTTGTACATGGATACCTAACATGGCCTAGTAGTATAGATCCATCTTTGTATATTTACATCATTTACATAGTAATCTACTCCCTATTAAGGGGGGTTGTTGGTGTAAATAGGTATTTTACCTAATTATTTAATTAGTGAGTCATATTTACATGTTAAGTCCACTTGGGTCCTAGGAATCTTTCTAGAAGTCTTAGTTGTCACCTAGATATTATCTTAGCTTTTTGGCATATAAAACTTGATTCCTAGATTATTTAATAATAAGTTGAGTTACTTGTCACATGTTATAGGATTGAGACACATGCCATAATCTTGTCTATATAAGCAAGGCTATTGTACACATTGTACCATATATCTTAATATTAAGCAAGCTCATTTCTTGCATACTCTCTTGTGGAAGGTTTTCATTTTTTTTGCAAGTGGTCTTGTGTGTTGAACTAATTTTCAACTCCTATATATTGTACATATTTGTGTAATTTTTTGCTATGTTTTGATAATTAAGGACATTCAATATGCATTAATTCACATTCAAATACCATCTAAATTTCCTAAGAATTACATGGAGAATAATTATAGGAAATTTCTTTTGGAGCACTAAAAGGAACCTTAATTTTCAATAAATTGATTTAGGACACTTGTGTACTTGAGATTTTGTTTCAATATTCTTCAATGGTTGTAATATAGTCTAATCAAAGGCATTGACCTAAGGGAACATGACCCTTCTAATTCGATGGTTTCCCTAAGGTATTTTTTATATCATCATTCCTTACACAGTAGTAGAAATTATAACTTGGGGTGACATTAGTTATAGTATTTCACAATCAACCATATTTATATCATGTGTTACAAAGTGACTATGTGCATTAGAGCATTTTTGTAGAACATGGGATCAATCTTGCATAATATAAATTTGACTATACAATTTGAGATTGCTTATAGTCTTGAGATATCAAATAGATCATGAGAATTGATTTATGCAATAATAGCTCAAGTGGAATCTATGTGACATTTGGATTGATTTCTTCACCATTGTTCACAAATCTTAGTGCCTACTCCCTTTAATTTAATTTCTAAAAATGGGATTACATATTTAAAATTCCTAGCTCTATTAGTTAACCTAGGTTAACTTATGCTTTAATTATGGGGATTATTTAAAATTGTCCTAGATTTATGTAAAGGGATATTATTTGGTTATAGTGTCCTATTGTAGATTAAATAATGTTATACTAAAAGAAAGGAAAATAATAATAGAATACACTATATACACTAATGCTAAAATTTGAGTTCATATCCTTTGGATATGGATCAAAGCTAAATAGAGAGAATTTTGGTTACAATTTTATCTAAAAATATTAATTCTAAGATATGGGTCCCTCAAACTATCATTTTTATAGAAATTGGCACAACTCTCATTACTTTCGTAATATGGTGACTATGAGACACAAGTTGAGATTGATGTACACCTCCAATATTGAAAATCTCATGGATTCTTCTCCTACTTTTAAATCATGTATGGTATTGCTAAATTCCATGTTTGAAACTTGTTGGTATACAATAGCTTCCTCCTTGTTACACTTCATGAACATTGATATTTCCAAACCATCACCACAAATATTTTTAAAGAATGACCGTAATCTCTCTAAGGATATTCATGCTAAGATATATAGAGTATACCTTCAATCCACATAGATTGCACATAGAGATCCACTCTTTCTTAGATCTATATGTCTATTTAGTGATGGACTCATCTTCCCTTGGGGTATACAAGCCTTCAACTACCTTATAGCCCAAGGGTTCCTTATACACAACTACTAACTCCCATCAATTTTACATTAATTTAGAACATCATATTCCTTAGGAGCATCCTATTTGCTATATATGCTTCTTTAAACTAAATATTAAGGAGAATTTTGTATTAAAATGCTCTCCCTATTATGAGATTAGAGGATATTTTTTGTCACTTCCAAGACTCAATCATTTTTTTCTAGGATCTCATGTATTATTAGGATTATAGATGTATTTATTTCTTCTTCCATGAGATATTTGATCATTGTTGATGAATTTCTAAAGGTACATCTACTAGAGAGCTCATGCTAGATTTGTTACTTCATATTTTTAGCTGTCTTACTTTAGTAGGAAGAGGCACCTAGCTAACTTCCAAGCTCATATTGTAGAATTGTAAGGCATCAAAAACTTGGTGACCCCATGACTTCACTCGTGCATTTATATTGTAGATATACATGATGTCACAAACCTGGTGACCCCCATGGATTCACTCTCATCACTAATTTATTTTTCTTTGAACATCATAAAGTCTATCTAAATTCTTCAAGAATTGTATTTGTTCACACTTTCCTTTTTTGCATATTTATTTTTCTTGGGAGATGCCCCTACACTCCCTTGTCCTTTTTACATTATATTTCTTTCAATCCCATAAGCCAATTTTAATCTTTTGTAAACACTAATAATTAATTAAATATAATACTAATGCATAAACTAAGGATCCTAGTTGTGTGTTTAACTAACTCTTATCATTTAATGATTCATCCAAAAAAAACTGCTTACAAAAATTAATAAATGCAAAAATGTCAAATGGACAACCCTTTAAACTTTATTATTGGTTGTATTTAATAAGTATGGTATCAATTTTCTCAAAAAATTCCTATTACTTGTTTAGGATTTTCAAATATTTTTTATGGAATGAAGTTAAAAGCATATTAAGTAAATAATGGGTGTGTGTATATAAAAATATTTTAAACTTTATGAAAAGGTTGTAGCTTAATTGGTTGTGTAGAATTGGTGAAGGTGATGGTATGTTCTTTTATTATGCTATCCACAAATATTCAAATTCTTTGAGAGTGTAATAAATAAGGGATGAGGTAAGGATTGTACCCAAGCAACTAGAATTGTGCCTCAAGCAATTTTTGCAGAATGGATAGCCCTCAATCCTTGACTCTCAACTAAAAACTAGCATTTGCACCTAAAGGATGTTCAAGGATTACACCGATAGAAAACTAAATGTATGTTAATATGTTAGAGAGTACGTGTTTATGCATGGGTGCATATGGATGCCATGTGTTACAAATTCTAGTTGCATGTGGCTGGATTAAACAATTACTAATAAGTGTTAAATAATGGAATGAAATAAACTTAGACAAATCTAGATTTTTTCCTTAAAGAAATTAAGTATTATTTGATTTTGAAATATTTACATATAAATTTAAAACATAAAGAAATGGAAATGAAAAAGAAAGTTGTCATCAAATTGACAAAAAATATTGTAGATGGAAATAGAATGTTCCCATCCAATTGGAAAATTAATATTTTATCTAGCTTTTATGTCATAAGTGAGATTTTGGAGGCTTTCACCTGATATTTTGGAGGCTTCTACCATTAAATGGTAGTTGGTTCACTGTTAAATGACAACTAGAACTTGTTTACCAATGACTCAAAAGTGGTTTGCATAATCTCACACCATATGTAGCCTATCGGCTGAATATCAACTTGATCTTGTGCTCCCAGATATATTAATTTAAACTTGTCCTCATAAATATGATCTAGATTTATGATACAACCTTTTTAAAATTAAACTTTAAAAAATACGATATAAATTTATTATTTTTTTCTCCTTCCACCTCACATAGATATCACTATTATAATTATTTAATTTTATAATACATCCAAATAAGTTATTAAAAATCAAACTTTAAAAAAATGGTATAAATTTATTATTGTTTTTCCTTAATTTTTTTCTCCTTCCACCTCACATAGATATCACTATTATTATTTAATTTAATACATCCAAAATAAGTTATTCAAGTAAAACAAGGCAATAGTTTTTTATCCTTTTAATGAATGAATATTAAAAAAGAAAGACCTTAAATGATCTCCGAAGGATTATATGCCGTTTTGTTCTAAAGTGATAAACATAGAATTTATTTTATTATTTTATTTATTTATTTTTAAACGTGGGAACTTGTCAATGAACTTCATGGGTTGATTAGACAATTATATTTAAACCTTATTCCTTTTGTCTTGAAATATTTTAATAAATATAAACATTTATTTTGTTATTTTCCTCCTTGGCTTTTAGTAGAGGGTAATTTTCTCTCATGAGGGATTTTAGCGGCCCTTTGTTTAATTTAAAAAAAATGATCAATATTTTGATTTCTTAAAAAAAAAATCTAAAATTAATAAAGAGGCATTATATATTAATGTAGAGTAATTTTAGTTTGATTATAAATGTATTGTTTTAATATTTAAGTTATTTGTTTTGCATATATGTTAGTCATCATTCAATATTTATTATTTTAAATATTATCATATTAATTATAGAATTAGAGTTTTAGGAGTTTTCTTTCTTTTAGATTGGACTATGATTGCATTTATATATTTTGGATAAATATTCGTGAATAATAATGTCTTATTTTTTCTAAATATAATTTTTCATTCTTAAAGAATAATTTCAAATATTGTTTGTCATGTGTTAGCATGTTAGTTTGTGGGGTGAAATAATTTAAGTGTCTAAGATTTTATATTTAAGGACAGGATCTAGATCAATTATTGATTATTGAGAGAAATTTTCATCCCAAATACTATTTCAAATGTGTTATCAAGTAGCTATATTAGGTTTACATCATCCTTGACAAACACTACATTATCATTATAGGCATTTTACACACTTGTCTTGCATGTCTACAATCTTTTACACATTGACTAAGGGGTTTGGCTTGAAATCAAGGAAGTTACATACGTCCACTTATAATAGACCCAAAAGGTGCTTCTTAGTAACAAACTTGTATCAAATATAATTAATTCCAAAGGAAAACATATTTTTTGGCTCTACACCTATGTAAATGACAAGATCACATGAAAAGGAGATTTGTGGCATCTAAACTAGACTATGAATATAGTTGTCTTGAAGGATCACAAACATCTATGATTTTGTCTCTAGTTTCTATACATCATTTCATTCTAAGATTTGGACCCCATTGAACTAGTTATAGTGTATTAGCTAATTCAAGGAAAATATTGGCAAGTCACATATAAATAACTAAGTTACCCTAGGTATATGATCCATAATTTCATCATACCATTAATTCGAACTAACAGTCACCAATTTTTTTATATGTTCTCTAATTTAGAACTATCAATTACCATCTAGAAGTGATTTTGATTATTTAATGTAATGAATATATTTTAAAATAATATACAAAATAATGGACACTCATATTTATCCAAGAAAACCTCCAAAATAGAGGGACAACTAGTTGGTAGCAAAAAATAGATTGTCTAGTTAATCTATATTATTTGTAGTACAAGCTAAAAGTATTAGATTATAACCAATAAGGTGTTCTTGTTCTCTGTCAAGATTCTTTTGAGCCACAATCGAGTTTTTCCTTGTGCTAGATGCATCCAAATTAAATGATCCAACTTTATTAACCTTTTGTCTATCTTTTGCATGTCCGTTTTTATATTGTTGGATGACTGATACAATCTAGGTAATGAGGTTGAATGAAAGAAAAGATAAACCTAGTAGCCACACACATAAAAAGGAAATCACAATCCAAGTATATAAAAAATAATGCTACCTTCGCTAGAATATCTAAAATTTTCCTTCAAGGCTTACAATAGGATAAAAAGAGCCTAAAATTGATTACACAAAGAGAAATTAGTAAATAGACTTCTCTATGCCTAGGATGGATAAAATCTCTTCTATCTAGGTTATTTCTATTTTCTTAGTCTTAACACATTCTCCATGACTCATATCTCAAGTTCATGGCATTCTCTTCCTAACCGAACCAATTTGCATGCTTTGGTCATCTTAGAAAAATTAAATTAAGTTATTTTTCTTTTCCATGATTTTTGACATTTTTGTATGATTTTCCAATTTTTTCTCATTCTAAAATTATCTTTCATTTGTCCATATACATTCCCCAACTTTTTTTTCTTTTTGACCATTTATTTCTAATTTTTAACATTTCTAGATATGATTTTCACCCAAAAATGACCTACCCATGTTGTTGTATATGCCTCACACTCAAGAAAAGTTATAGCTTTAATTTTTGGGTTCTAAATACCACATGGATGATGGGACAATGGATTCCAATTATTAAAATCTAACCATTCACCTTTCAAATATATTTAGCTTCTTATTGGGTTGTTTAAAATAAGATTAGTTGACTTAGAAACATGTGATCCACATATGCATTTTTTAGTCATAAAATAAGACAAAACAGTCAAGGAATAATGCCTAATGTCCCACAATGACCAATTCCATCATACATAACCTTTTCTATTTTTCATTTTAATTTTCTTACAAAATTCATTCTCATGTTACCAAAGTTGTAATTTTTGTTGAAGTGAATACTTATTGTGTAAGTTTCATAGTTATATTAAAATTCCTAATAAAATGTACTTTTCGAATAAAATTAAATAGTTTTTTGATTCCATATAAATAATTAATGGCCTTAGGAATTTGTTGAAGTGATTTTATGTGACATAGTTTCTTGTCAAAGATTAAATAAGTTTTTGAAGATGTTACAATATTATCTTATTTTTTAAGTCAAATGGAATGTTTCTTAGAATTTTTTAGCACATACCTGTTTTTCCAATTCATCAAAGAACCAAACACAAATAAAAAATATCATATCCACCTTTATTGTATTTATTTGGTGATGGAAGATATCTTGTAGATCAAAATTCTCTTGCATCATGCATATTGGCTATGAAATTTTATAAGCATGGTTTTCAAAAATTATAGCTGAGTGATAGATCCACCCTTATAAAATGTATACAATGCACATTTTCCTCCATTACTAACTTTTGGTACATTGGAATAAATATCTTGCTTCACCTCTTCTAGCATTTAATCAGGATAGTTCTTATCCTTTATCACCAAGTTTTTCTATTTGACTATATTCCTCTTATGGACCTCTTCTCACTATAGCCCAACCTCCTACTCCAAAAAATTATTATATTTCCTTCTCCTCTTATGATTTTTTATCCACCACTATCCATACACCTCCATCAAATGTGTCTCCTCTATTTCTCTTCTCTTATAAGATTTTACCCACCACTATTTGTCCACCTCCACCCAAATTGTCTTCCACACATTTTTATTTTTTCCATAAACTCCTCTTTTACATCCTATATTATAATAGTACCATCTTGATGCACTTTTTGTATGTCATTCCTCTTTGTTACAATTATTTGAGTATCCTTGAACATAACAACCTTCATATCTACATTTTTATGCACAAAAATCTACAATCTCATCCTCTCTGCAAACACCCTAGTCTCCATACTTCTACTCGTACCATACTAAGGTAATATTCCTTGTTACTTTATGTTTTACTTTTTTTTCACCATATCCAACAACACCTTAATGACCTCCAAAGGACATCCTATTGTTAGAATTTCTCCAATTAAAATTATTTATAGCAACTTGTCTTCCTTAGATGTAAAGTATTCTTCTAAAGAGCTCTATTGTCTAATGGATTGAAACAATTCTTCCATAAATTATTGACCAATTTTGTGTCCATATATCTTAATAAATAATCCTCTTTCTCATCATGAATTATGAATGTAAATATTTCCTTTACATATTTTGTTAGGATATCACCTTTCTAGTATTGGTGTATTCACACATATGCAACATCACTAAAATTCATTGTTTGGTAGTTTTGATATAATTTTTAGCTCATGAGAATCCATTGGGTGATAACATACCACCACCACTACTTCTCCATAAGCACATTTGACTTGGGCTCAAAATCACAACTATCTCCACCCCCATTGACTAGTCTTTTGATGTGGGCCTCCAATGTCTATTGATCATGGCATAAGACCCTCCAATGAATCCAAACATAATTTCACTCCCATTTGGATTGTGAAACCTTCATTCAATACCACACAATATCCTCCTAGGGTAGTGAAAGTGTTCAAAGGTTTCTCCAATAATTCCACCAACTCAACAACTCTTCGTACTTGGCACTTCTCAATAGTGGGTTTGGTTGTTATTATTATCATCTTCTACTTATAAAATTTATTGTTGAACTTAAAAAATTATTCTAACCACTAGTGGTTAGTGTTAACCATCAACTTGTTATTAGTTCTCTAAAAGGGGGATTTTTTTTTTTTTGTATAACTTGCAAATGACGAATAAGATTTTCAAATGTAAATAGTCAACAAGAAGTTGGTTTTTCTGTCTACACTTTGGTGTCAAGAAAATTTGAAAAGCATGGTATTTTAATGCATTATTTGGCCTTTGAAGTTAATTTTATAATAAAATTTTGACATGTAAACCTTCACCTTGATTATCAAAATTTTAGACTTTTTTATGCATATTTGAATTTCACAAGGAATTCATTTATGCTTGTATTTTGAAGATTTGGATTGCCCATTTTTCTAAAAAATGTAAAAAACACTGTGAACTATAAATGGTTGATTTGGAATCCAATATTAACACAATTTATAACTTCACTTGAATTTTTTTGTGGGGGCCTATGTTTCAAAACTAATCATTTCGGGGGGGGAGGGGGCTCTCTTACCTAATCGAGGGAAATATAGGTGCTTTTTATTTTTATTTTTTTGGTTTATGTGATCATGTCTCTCACACTAAATCTCTTCATTTTAAGTATTCTTCATAATTATCCCAATAAATTAAAAAATCAAATATGGATATTGTGCAAAGAAAAGACATACAAAAAAATATTGCATTCATTGTCAAATTGATGAAATGAAGCAACTTATTCTTGATCACGGTATTTCATTACCTTATGATCTTGTTCTAGCACATGTAGAAGCATCATCTAGTCTCATTTAGACATCTTTTGAGTCACCATCATTTGGGTATGACCAATCTAGTAAAATGAATTTCATTGTGATCTCATCTTCACCATCATCACTTAATGTTACATCCAAATTATAATGAAATAACTTGCACAATAGAAGAATATGATAGAAAATATGTTGCAAATACTTGATAATAACTAAGAATAACAAGCCATTTTGAGGGGGGAAACCTCCAAATATCTCCATGATAACACAATTCACAATATGATGATGAAATAAGACTCACAACCTCCTATATATACCTATTTATGCTTAGGATATCACCTAGGCCAACTTAGACAACCCTATGTAAGCCCTAGGTTGACCTAATTAACTAAATGACAATATGAATTAATTAGGAGTTAAGATAGTCATAATTTGATTATTCATAATTCGATGTACTCTAATATTAGGGGTGTAATAAAATCTATCGTTGATATATACATGACTTTCAATGATTATTTTCACCAAAATATTTACATGATTTTTACAGATTTGTCATTTTGAGACACATTTCTACCAAAATTTTCATTTGTGTTTTTAGAATCTTGCATTACAACTTTGGAACACTATTGAGTACATTCATATTCTCTTTGATGTTAGCTTTGATGAATTTGCATCACTATTTCCATATTTTTATCTTGTTATTTCCTTGCCTATGTTTTCCTCTATTATGACAAATTTTGTATACATTCATGAGTCCAATCCAACTCAGTCATCATCTATTTTGATATCCTTTGAAGTAGTATCAAATTCTCATCGGTCTAGTTGTCACCATACATCCAGGATTCCTACTCCTGAATCTTATATGGTACCTGATCCATCTCATCAAAATTTGTCACAATATAGATTTTTCTTATAGATAATTGAGAATCATTGAAAAATTTTATGGACATCATCATTATATTTGAATCTTGTTGAAAAAATAGAGTCATTATCTTACTTCTTGCATATTGCTATCTAGAATGGGAAGTCATCTTGTACACATTTGTGGTGTTATTTCTTCCCAAGGGGGTAAATTTTGTTCAACATTCATGGATCATATTCAAAATTTAGTTTTGAGAACCTACTAGAACTAAACACATCATCTTGAGGGGAGGCTAAATGGTTTCTCTTCTCATCTTAGTTTTGGGAGGAAGCATTTCTTTGCATGTATTTATTTCCTTCTCTTTTTTTTTGGGGGGGGGGAGGGGGAGGTTCACATTGACCTTCTTGTTGAACACACCCAGATACTAAGAGGGGTGTGAATCAGTATCTACAAAACTTAAACTCCTCTAGAACTTAAGATCTTCAACACAATTCAAACTTCTTAACCAAATAAAAAACACTTAAGCAAATAAAAAATGAAATATATAACAATTCAACCCTTAATTAGATCAATAACAATGGAAGATATAACAATTCAACCCTTAATCATATCAACAAAAATGGAAGAAAAAACAAGGAAAACACATGCAAAAGATGACACCAAATTTATGAGGAAAAACTAATGAGGGAAAAACTACGGTGAGAGTTAACTCGCACTATATGAAGCTCATTGCTTACAAAATAAGGCTCACTCCCAAAATACTTGCAAACTAAGGTGCACAACCTTAGTGCAAGATACAAAGGAATTATATATTGAAGTGTACAACTCCAGGGAAATATTCAAGGACCTAATGAGATTCACTATCTTAGAGTAGGATACAAGAAGTTTATAAAAAGTTACAATATTTGTGAACACAACACTCTATTGACTGAGGTGTTCAAGAACATCTGACCAAGTTCTTCCACACACTTTCATACTTTCTCTGCTATATATTCAATACATCCACTCTCACACTTCTTCGCTCAATTTGCATCTAAAAATTTCTTACATTTGTATCGACTGCAACATTTCACAACTTCAATTAGGTCGGCCAGGAAGAAGGTAAACAATAAACTCAACAAGTCGGCCACAAACACATAATATGGTCTTATCTAGAAGAAAAAGAGGACAAAAAAATCTTATTACATATTTCAATGTGATCCAAAACAATTCACACGATAATGTACATCAACCCAAGTAGGCAACAAGGAAATGCGTAGATGAAACGTGTCGCACATAACCAATCGGCCCAAAAACATAACTTCAATTGAATTTACTCTATCCAGTTCTAACCACGATAGGTCAGGACCAAAATTCATCTTAACAAAACTTCATATGCTAGCAACAACTCTCAAGAACATAGCAAAAGAAATATAACAAGCCCTATTATCTAGACATCCACAAAGAACCGAAAGAACCAACTCAAGACATAATGCAACACAAAAGAGATCAACCATTGATGTGCGGATCACAAAGAGATGTTCCTTGAACATCCAAAAACACTTCAAGAATCTTGTTTTATATTGCCATGCCACAAAAAACTACCTCAACCCAAATAAGAACGAAATATTTTTGTTGGAAGTTTAGGAGTTTGTCCTCATTGATGTTGCCTAGCAACATGAGGATGAGGTGTACATACATAGGTTGATTTGGCCGGCCCAGTGTTATAATTGTGATTACGTCCTATTCTTGGTCATCCTAATGCATGATACATGTTGAGAAGGTTAATTATACTTTGTGGATGTTAGTTGAATATATTTTAGATTCATGCTGACTTGAAATTGAGTACTGCATGTTTTTATTGGGTGAAAGATGTTTTTAAATCTTGTATGGTGTTGACAAGAGCTATTTTTGGACTGTTTTGTTTACATCTAATTAGGCCGACCTAATTGATGTGTGCAATGTATTTGGGTATATATATGAGATATTTTGGAATTGAAATGGGGTGTGTTGAAGTGTGAGAGATAAGTGGATGTAAAAAATTAAATGATAGACCTAATGCGAGTGGTGTTCAATGGTGAAAGTTCAGAATCCAAGCAAAGTTGTTGAGCGACTGCTAAGCAAGGAAATACTTCAAATTTAGAGCTTAATTGGAACTAAACTCAACACATAGAAGGTGTATTCCATTAGTTCATCCTTTTGGTAGTGAGCCATACTCTTTTGTAATATTTACAAGCTGTGAACCTTTTAAGGACAGTGTGTCCTGGCAGTGAGCACCTATAATATACTATATCCAGATATAATATCTTGTGAGCTAATCCTCACCGTGGATTTTCCCATTTTGGGTTTTCCACATAAAAATCTGGTGTTGCTATGTCTTATGGTGTCATGTTCTTTTCAATGTCTTCATTATTGTTAGCAGTTAAATATGATTTAATAATTGGATGGTTTATAGTTGAATGGTTTAATGAAATATTGATTCACCCCCCTTTTAGTATTCTGGGTAATCAACAATTGGTATTAGAGTTTGGTTCCTCTTAAAAAGTCTAACAACTTGAGGAAGGTCTTGAAATTTGAATACATGGAAGATAAAAAAAATCTTATTCCTTCGAAAGAGATCTTTGTTGAACATACAAAAGAAAGTAAAGATTTGAAGGATAGCTTGAAGGAATCAAATGAGTGCATTAAGGTGCTAAAGGAAAAATATAGTGAAGTCGGTGATCAATTAATGAAAGTAGATGAGGACATCACTAGACTAAAAGAACAATTGGAAGGAAAGAGAAAAACTGAAGACTGTCAGAAAGCTGAAATAAAAAGGAAGATGGATGAATGTGCAAAGCTTAACCAAGAAGTGGTAATTCTAAAATTAGATTTGGAAACAACTAGAATACATTAAGATAAATTTGTGACAAGCTCTACAATGCTGGATAAACTAATTGCAAGACATAAACCCTCTAAGGACAAAAGTGGTTTGGGATTTGAAGAAGGACAAAGTTCAAAAGAGGATCAATCCCCTGACATGAAGACTCAAAGCAATGATAGAAAATTCAAGAACCAAAGAAGCAATACTGGAAGGATTCCTATCAAACAACCTAATGCTCAAAGGTATTTATATTTTAATGATGTTTTTTATTCTTGCAATAAGTTTGGACATAAGCAAAAATATTGTGGAAATAAAATGAAATAGAATGAAAAAATGAATCAAAATACTTCATCATTCTCTGTTAAATGTTTTGAGTGCAAGAGAATTGGACATAAAGCTATAGAATGCAAAAATCATAATTTGAACAAGATAATTTATCCATTCAATGGCTACTGTTATCACTACAATTCATTTGGACACAAGGCTAACTAGTAAAAATATAGATTGAGCAAAGGACAATTTGGATGGAAGAATGTTGTTTGTTACAATTGCAACAAACTAGGAAATTTTGCCAAAGATTGTAGAAGCATATATAAGAAAAGTGACTATCCGATAAAGAGATATGAACCAGTCATTAAGATTGATCCGACAAAGGTTAAGAAGGAAATGGAAAGGATTTGGTGAAAGGAAGGAGAATCTAAATTATCAATTTTATCTGTGTCATCCCTTGGTGCAGACAATCCTGCCAGAAAATAAGACCATGCAATGGCTTAGGGGAAGAAATAATAGAAAAATTCTAAAACCCCCTAAAATACTAGGTGTCAAGTCATGACATGAAGATATGTCTTGGAAAAAGGATTTCTAAAGCTATTGAAGAGAGTTGCGGAAGGAAGTATTGCGATGCAAAAGTTTTCTTGAAGTTTGAATTTTATTTTTTCTACAACATTTATTGCTGACATGTTTATTAATATAGGTAAAATCATGGAGTTTAAGAACATATTTGAAAACAAAAATTCATTTGATGTGAAGGAAATGAAAATTGAAGAGGAGGAAGTGGATTCGAGGTGTGCTCTAGAAGCTAAACATCAAAACCCTATTCTTCGCTAGAGAAAATTCAAGAGGTATTCTACTAACACTTCTTTTTTAGAGTTTTCATTTTTAATACAATGGATGGTTTGAAGGTAGTGAATGTTTCAAAAAAACCACAAATTAAATTAAAGAGGTATTCTTTAAAAAATTTGTTGGAAGATTCAACAGGTGCATTTTATGGCATTCCCCTTAGAGTTTTACCTATTGAAGATATTTATGCATACATTTACAGAAAAAAAGAGAGGAAACATCGCCTCTTCAATTAAGTATTTTGTGAGAAAGTGAATTGCAAGAAAACTATGGTGCTTACAAAACCCTAGTGGAAAAGAAACTCAATGTATGGCAAAAATTTCCACTATTTAAATTCGAAAAGTACATTCAAATTGAATTGAGCAGGATTCATGATGAGTTTATTTGGATTGATGTTGCACACTCGGTGAACAAAGAAGCTATAAGGGATGTGACTAGTTTGTGGTCCTCCAGACCAGTTTGGGTGCAAGTATATCAATGATCAAGAATTAATAGAAAATACTGGTGAAATTCTTGAAGGAAAAGAACTTGTCTTGAGTACAATTAGGAATCTAATCATTTGATATGTTGCAATGCTTATTGGACATAAAATTTTCTTACCTAGTAATGACTATACAATCTCTACTGTTGTTGCATACATTAAATTTGAAATTATTGAGAATGGATATACTATGATCTTTGTGAGCTACTTCAACAATACCTAATGAAGAATTTGAAAGAAATCAAAAAGAACAAGAAGACTACATTCTGGCATGACACTTTAAAATTTGCTTACTCTTTTACTTTATGAAGGAGATACTGGTTATTGGAAAGGTTGAATGGACAAATACAGATCCAAAAACACACCAGATAAGGAATCTCATGATGAATCTTGGTGGTTTGGATGCTTAAGAAACTACTCTTGCAGTGTTCTTTGGAATGTTTTAGATGAGGATGAATAAGAGGATAATAATTCCAAAAAATGTGGTGGAAAATTACTCTGAAGACATCAATTTCCTTGTCTCTACTAATTTTTCTCACTTGGAAGTAGTTGAGCCCATAATTGTGTGGATTTCTAAGTTAGATTATGAAGTAACTATGGAGGAAGTTGATCATTATGTAAAAGTTCTTCTAGACATTCCAAAGGACCCCAATAGAATAGAGTCAGAAGAAAAGTCTATGATTGAAGCCTCTGATAGTACAAAAGGAATAAGAAAGAAGAGAAAAATTGTTGGTATTAAGCAAGGGATCTCAGAACAAGAAGAAATTCAACATGAGCATGAAAGTACAAACATAAAAGACCTGGATGAAGCATTAAAATATCTAAAAAAATGTATTTCTCGGTGCTAGATTTAATTCATCTATGTCCACTTTGGAAAATCTCAGGAATATGATTGATTCATTAAAAGCATACATCACTGGATTGAAAGAGAAAACAGGAAATGAATTAGAACCAAGAACTATAGAAGAAAATATAGAAGGCATCATAAAGAAATGTGTAGATGCACACCAAAAAGTTTTGAAGGAATTAAAGGATGTTTAGGATTGTGAAGAAGAAGCTCAGGAGTTAATATCTTTCTACTTGAATTGACCTAACTGGACATTAAATTCAAAGAATAAATAAGTCATAATGAAATTCAGTTGAGCATTCAAGGAGATGTTATAGCTTGGAAAATGATAGGGACAATCAAAGATGGTTCTACATCATGCAACTGCAAGAAAGATTCTTTAGTTTATAGAGTCAGAGAACATAGGTGATCAAGCAGTATCTGGCACTTAGAGATTTAGTAAAAATAAAACACACTCATGTATCCAGTTCCCTTGCTAGTGTTGACAGTCTATCATAAATTAATCTCATCCCCAACACTAAGGAAGAAGGTATAGATTCTTTAACAAAGCTTGAATTACTATACAAGACTCTTACACATGCAAAAGGTTATTGGAAAGAAGGTAAAGCTACATGGTAGGATATCCTAAAGAATCTTAAGGGTTCTTCATCTTCAGGTTAATATGTTCATATAATTTATGCATACATACATATATTCAAGGGAAATATACCAAACCCCTGCATGGCCTTTGCCATTTATGTCAAAGGGGGAGAGGTAGATAGTCAGAAGGAAAAAAAATTGAATGGTTGGAAAACCTTTTTAAATTTTTTGAAAGTCAAGGTCAATTTTGTAAGGGGGAGTATTAATTTTGAAAAGGGGTGTATTTAGTTAGTATGAAAAATGTTTTTGTTATGCATGTTGCCATCAATGAAAAAGGGGGAGATTGTTGGAAGTTTGGGAGTCTGTCTTCATTGATGCTTCCTGGAAAAATGAGAATGAGGTGTACATGCATAGGTTGATTTGGCTAGCCCAGTGTTTTCATTGATGTCAACATTATGGGAAGCATATTTGGTGTACAATACTAACTATACTGGAAGTTGATATATCAGAGGTTTGGTTAATTGTCCTTTGTTGATGGTGTTGTGGTCTAGTATGCCAATTTTTGGGTCCACACTTCTTCGCAAGAAGAGATGTAACTCTACTCTCTTAATCATATCATTATGACTGATTCATACAACTATATTCAAGATCTTGAAAATTTTTGTGATGAGTACTGGAAGTTATCAATGACAAAGTTCAACTTTGTATATTATAGTAATCTCTCTATTCAACATATAAGTGTGGGAGATTTTTCATTTTATTGAGAAGGTTGTTTTGATGTGGCAGTTCTAAAGGTAGTCTCTTTGATGGTGATGTAAAGAGAAACTAAAGTAATATCAAACTTGGAAGGTGTTTATTTTGAGAAGTGTGTGTTTGATTGGAGTTTTTGTGATCAAGTCCTATTCCTGGCTGACCTAATGCATGATACATGTTGAGAAGATTAATTATACTTTGCGGATGTTAGTTGAATTTTATTTTAGATTCATGCTGACTTAAAATTAAGTACTATACATTTTTCCTGGGCAAAAAGATGTTTTTAAATCTTGTATGGTGCTAACAAGAGCTATTTTTGGATTTTTTTTTACATCTAATTAGGTCGACATAATTGATGTGTGCAATGTATTTGGGTATATATATGAGATATTTTAGAATTAAAATGAGGTGTGTGGATGAATGAGATACAAGTGGATGTGTGAACTTAAATGATAGATGTGATGCAAGTGGTGTTTAGTGGTGAAAGTTCAAAATCAAAGAAGAGTTGTTGAGCGACTGCTAAGTAGGGTAGCACTTCATATTCAAAGCTTAGTTGGAACTAAACTCAACACACAAAAGGTGTATTCCATTAGTTCATCCTTTTGGGAGTGGGCCATACTCTTTTGTAATATTTACAGGGTGTGATACTTTTAAGGATAGTGTGTCCTAGTTGTGAGACCTTGTAATATACTATATCCAGATATAATATATTGTGAGCTAATCCTCACTATGGTTTTTCCCATTTTGGATTTTCCATGTAAAAATTTGGTGTTGTTGTGTCTTATGGTGTCATGTTCCTTTCAATGTCTTCATTCTTGTTAGCAATTATATATTCTTTAATAATTGGATTGTTTATAGCCAAATGGTTTAATGGAATACTGATTCACCACCCTCTTAGCATTTTGGGTAATCAACAATTTCATCCCAGAAACATAGAATATATAACCATGAGATAGAATATTAGTTGATCAACTTGTGGACCATTTCAACACATTAAATTGGAATTGATACACTACACAAAAATTGAGAGCACATTTACCAAGCTACAAAAGAAGAGACATCAATGTAGATAAATGCTGATCATTTATCAAACTAGTACAGACAACCAACAACACTACCAACCTTTTGCAATCAACAAAAACCTCCTCGAAAACACTAGTGACCTAAAAAGATAGGAGTGAAACATCCATAGAGCACAAAAACTAAATCCCAAACCATAAGATCATATCTCCGATAGTGGAGGAATGCAGAGCATTCTCCCAAAAAATCTTCATAGCAACATTCTGAAACAAAAACTTATTACCCACTTGCAAAGGCCAAAACAACCTTGCAGCATCACATACTTCTTCAAGAATAATAAGAGAGAGCATACAACATGATATAGGCCATAATCATCTCTCCATTATCCAAAATAATTCTATCCTCATTTCAATGTATCATCATGACATCAACTATGTTGAAAACAACCATATACAATACTTCTTTACATGACATCAAGTAAGGCATGACATCCAACCATGAACATCAACAACACATCATCATAGATCAATGAAAACCCAAATTGGATGTTTTCAATAAGGATAACCAATTGCAACAATCTCCCCTACTTCTCAAGTGCTAACATCAATGACAACCACAAACAATTCACCAAGTGTTGACACTAATGACAACCATTACAAATAATCTCCTCCTTTGGAATTTATGACAACACACACTTGCTCACTCTCCCCCTTTGACATCAAGGACAAAGGGCCACACATACCTACACTAAACAACACATTATCTAAATTCAAGGACAAAGGGCCAAATATTTTCAATTGAAACAATAGCACATTCTCCCCCTTTGACCAACAATTACAACTATATTGGCTCCCCCTATCAACAACACTTCTTTCCAACAACTTTACAACTTTCCATACTCCCCCTAACTACCAAACCCCCTTGAGAGTTAACACACATCAATCTAGGAGAAACATATATGACATGAATTCCCCCCCTTGGATAGATGCACCATTTATGCATCTAGTTAGAACAAGGAGGGGCAATAACCCCTAACTTCTGCCAAAGATACTCAAAGGTATATTTTGAAAGTTCCTTAGTGAAAATTTCTACAATCTGATCCTTGGTAGGCACATACTCTAATCCGACTTCATGCTTTGCAACCTTCTCTCTCAGAAAGTGATACCAAATAGAAATGTGTTTAATTCTTGAATGCACTACTAGATTCTTGGAAATATTAGTTGTACTGGTATTATCACACAATATAGGAATGGGTTCATCATACACAACCTTCACATATTTTAGGGTTTGCTTTATCCAAAGCACCTGAGTGCAACAAGATGCTACAACAATATATTCAAATTCTATTGTAGATAAGGACACTAAGTCACGCTTCTTACTGAATGAAGATACCAATCTATCTCCCAACAAGAATGCACTTCCACTTGTACTTCTCCAATCATCCACACATCCTTCCCAATTAGCATTAGTATAAGAATTCATAGAAAAATTATTATCCTTCTTATACCATAAACTATAATCCAGAGTTCCTTTCAAATATCTAAAAATTCTTTTCACTACCTTCTCATGTGATTGCTTAGGATTAGCTTGAAATCTAGCAACCAAACATACTGCATGCATGATATCAGGTCTAGAAGCATTCAAGTACAAAAAGCCTCCAATCATAGAAATACATAGAGTCTGATAAACCTACAAAGAGTTGTCATATTTTCTCAAGCAACAACCAATCACCATAGGAGTACCTATTAGTTTGGAATCCTCCATGCTAAACTTTTTCAACATCACCTTTAGATACTTAGCATGGGAAATAAATATACCACCATCTTTCCAAACAATTTGAAGCCCAAGGAAGAAATACAACTCTCACCAATTATAGACATATCAATTTAATTTTACATCTCTTCTACAAACTTCTTACACATTGCATCATCTCCACCAAAGATGATGTCATCAACATATACAACCACAATCAACAACTTATCTTCTTGAACCTTAATGTAAAGATTACTATATGTAGTACCTTTCTTGAAACCTTGTTGAAGTAAATACTTATCCAACTGAGCATACCAAGATCTAGGAGCTTTATTGAGGCTATACAAATATTTCTTGAGTCTACACAACATGTTCGTATATTCTAATAATTGGAAGCCATCTGGTTGCTCAATGTATACCTCTTCCTCTAGATCACAATTCAATAAGGAAGACTTGACATCCATCTGATAGACCTTAAAATTCTTGTGAGTAGCAAAGGTAAGAAACATCCTTATTTCCTCCATTCTAGCTACAAGAGAAAATATCTCCTCAAAATAAATGAATTAAATTTGTGAATAACCTTTGCAAACCAATCTGGCATTATTTCTCACAAATTCACCATCTTCATTCAACTTGTTTTGGGAAACTCACTTAGTTCCAATCACATTCTTATTAGTAGGTCTAGGAACCAATTCCCAAGCCTAATTCTTCTCTATCTAATCAAGTTCTTCTTGCATTGCCTTTATCCAACCATCATCTTGCTAGCATCAACAAAGTTCTTGGGCTCAACCTTTGACAGTAAACATAAATTTACTTTCTCACTTGCTCTTGCAAGCATTCTTCTGGTCAACACTCCTTCATTCTTATCTCCAATGGTCTAATAAGATGAATGGTTCCTCTAGACATACTTTTCTATAATCTTGGGATCCTTCACTGGTTTTGGTTCCTTCTCTTCTTTCTCTTCTTCTTCTTCTTCTATTTTAATCTAGGGAGGTATATCAATTCTACAAACCTGTTGTTCTTGTGAGATCTAATACAAGTCTTCATCTACCTTAACATTTTTTCTTTCAATCATCTTTCTCAATATCTTGTTGTATCATCTATATACATTGCTCCTGGTTGAGTAACCAAGAATGATTCTTTCATCACAACTTGAGTCAAATTTTCCAAGGCCTTCATCTCTCCTGATATAACATTTACTGCCAATTTTTTTGAAGTATCTAGTAGTATGAGATCTTCCATACCACAACTCATAAAGGGGTCTTATTTCTATTGACCCTCAACTGCACTCTATTAAGAAGATAAAAAGTAGAGTGAAATTCTTCCAATACATATTTTGTAGATCAATATCTTCCATCATGGCTATATCTATCTCTTACACCAGTCTATTCTTCCTTTCCACAACCCCATTCTACTGAGGGGTCCTAGGATCAGATAGATGTCTCCTAATACCATGATAAAAAAAATTAAATTCATTTGAAGTAAATTCACCTCCTCTATTTGATCTTAATATCTATCTCATTCTCTACTTTTTCTTTGAATGTTTTAAACTTATCAAAAAAATTTAATTTATCTCTTAAGAATGTAACCCAAGTCATTCTAGTGTAATCATCTATAATAAACATGAAATACCTTTCACCTTGTTGAATCCTTGTTCTTGTAGGTCCACATAGGTCAATATGAATCAACTCCAATGGAATTGTAGTAGAACATTCCTTGATTTTGACACTTGTCCTTGTTTTCTTTCCCATTTGACATTCTTTGCATAATGTTTTTTTAGGCTTGGTCATCTTAGGCATATCTCTTACAACATGAGATGAATTTATCTTCACCATATTGTCAAAATTTATGTGTCCCATCCTTTGTGCCACGACCAACATTCTCTAGACTAAGCTAATAAGAATATTCTTCCATTAGCCTACTTTAAATGATATAAATTTCCACTTGTCCTTGTTCCTTTAGCAACTAATCTTCCAAACCCTACTTTCCTAATCACACAACCATTAGCATTAAAAGTGTGATTGTATCCTTTTCTGCATAAATGAGTGACACTTAGAATATTATGCTTCAAACCCTTGGCATAGAGAACATCCTCAGTCACATTATAGCACCCTTTCCACAAATTTGTGTTGAATCATCACCACCAAAATTAACAACTCCACCATTGACCTTCTTAATATTGATGAACCTTCTCTTATCACCAATCATGTGGTGAGAGCAACCACTGTCAATAACCCAAGCATTTTTTCTTCCTTTGCATGAAAGGTAGTCCATAAGACCATTGATATTTCATTAATCTTATTAGCCTGCAAGATACCAAACCTCTTACATTCTCCAATGTTTCTCTTTTTTTCTTTCAAAGCCATGAATATGGTTTCATCATTTGAATCATTATCCTCGTATTTTGAGGAACAACTACTTTCCTTGGAATAAAGACCTCTTTTAACCTTATCTCTTTTATTACCATCTTCAAATTCTTTATAGGGACATTTAGATACAAAATGACCAATTCTTCCACAATTGAAACACTTGAAAGGTAACTTACCTTTGTTTTTAATAATACCTTTCTTCAATATTCTTAAAAAAATTGCTTCAAATTCATCAAAGTCATAATTTTTGTCAACATATTCATATTCCATCTTTTTATTGGTTTTGAATGCAACTTCCTTCTTTGCAACATATTTATCAAATCCTCTCATTTCAAAGGCAAAGAGCACCAAAGATTTCATCTACTAAATACTAATCCAAATCTTTAGAATCTTCAATAGTAGACACCTTATGACTATAGGTTTTAGGGATACATCTCATAACCTTTTTCAAAATCTCACCTTCTTTTACTTCTCCACCAAGACCTATGATGCTAGTAACTACTTCATGCACCCAAAGCATATAACTTGCAATGTCTTCATCCTCTGTCATCCTTATGGTCTCAAATATGCTCTTAAAGATTGACATATTGGCTTGCTTTAATTTGGTATCTCCTTCATAGATGTTACTATTTTTTTCCCATACATCCTTAGAAAAACTACAATTCATCATCTTCAAGAGTTATGAATTAGCCAACCCACATAGGATAGTGTGTGAATCCTTTTCCTAGTACCTGCAAAACAACATGAGTAAACAAGTTAAACAAGGAATTGCAAGCTAAAACAAGGATTCCCCATGAAATCCATTTACAAACTCAAAATAGGAAAGAAAATAATGAAGAACCAAATAAAAACAATGAAATAGCTTGAATCCTAATTTAAATACACAAACTCATGATCCCATGGGGGAACTAGTGCCAATTTGATGTGAAAATTGGCCCTTTCCAAATTCCTATGATGAAATCTCGATATGTTGAAGATGATATTGATCCACTTTGATGAAAGATGAGAACTCCAAGCCAAATATGCAAAGATCCTAGCTAAGAATTCAATGATGGATGGAAATGGCTAAATATTTTAGCATAATAACTTTGCAATGTTTGTGGATGATGAAATGAAGATATGAGCCCTTTATTTATAGAATTTCAAGATGGATGAATGTCCAAATTTGAACAATGTAGGACTAACATTCATCCAATGATATGATGCCACATGTCAAGCTATGAATGGATGATGGATGTGCAAGATTTGGGGTTTTTGCCAATAAATGCCAATATTTGAAATTCAAATTTGTTGAAATGACATGCAAAAGGGAAGGGAAAATGCAATAAATGCCACTTGGCTCAAGGCAAAGGACATGTAAGATGAAGTTATTACCTTGTTGGATGTACATGTTGACTTGGAATTTTTGAATTCAAATTGAGAGAATATTCCAAAAGATGCCTTGTGATGAAAATAGAGATTTAATAAATGAATTAAATCTATTTTCATGTGCAACTTGCATTATCTAGAGGATGGGACATGAGATGAGATTAAATTAATCAAGGGTTAATTAATTTAATGAGAGAGGTTAGATGATGTGACCTATTTGACTCAAATTTATGGATTAATTTAAATCAAATAAGAGAGGAATATGACAATAGATTAATTAAATAAGGATTTTGATTTATTCAATTAAAAGAGATGGTGTTAGATTTAATCAAATAATGTTTTAATTTATTTAATTTAATGAACAGACTTTAGAGATTTAATCAAATAAATTGATTATTTAATTAAATAGGGATAATTAGATCAGATGGATTGATTTATTTAACAAAAGAGATTGACTTAATTAGATAAAATGATTTATTTAATTAAGAGACAAATATTGATGAATTTAATCAGATAGGGGAATTTGATTAAATGGTTAGACCGAGGGATGATTCACGAAGAAATGACTTTAGTGAGTCAAGATCAAATGCACGATGTCAATCAATATATTTTACGTGTCTACATTTTGCCCCTCTTTGAAGCAATGCACTCGTTGCGTTGGTTCAAAGAATAACCGATCTCGATCAAAGCCAATTTTTTTTTTATATTTAAAAAATTGCCCCACTGCTGCATGGCGAGAGAAAACATGCCATTATAATGCCCCCTCAAGAGATTGGACAAAAAATTTAATTTTTTGGGTGATCTCGTGAAAAAAAGGTGACAAAGGACCCGACCGGTTTGAAAGGGCTTTGGGAGGCTAAAAAAGTGTCTAAATGCAATAAAATGATGAAAAACAAGCCTCAAACAGACAAAACTAGGTTTGGGGGTCCAAAACCCTAGCAGGACAGCCATTTAGGGTTACAAAACCCAAATTTTTAGGCTTAAAAGGGGCCCGAGGGGTCACTTTCAAGTCATTTTCACACACCTCCACTAGCAATCTTGAGATTTGAGCTCTGACCCTCCAGCAATATGATGCAATGACAACTTCCCTTGCACATCATTGATCGAGTTCGGACCTACCAGCGGCCACCTAGCGTCGGGGCATCAGTATGTGACCCTTATCCAAGCTTAGTTTTTTCATTTAATGATGTAATTAATGCTTTAAAAGGGGAGCTCGCCTCCAGCGGTGCTATATAGTGCCACTCAGCATTTAAACTATGCCACACAGTGCCATTTTGCGCCACAACGGTGCTATTTTGCGCCGTAGTGGTGCAGTTCAGAGTTTATAAAATTTGATGCTGGGCTTGGGCTCGACAGTCTTATTTGGCTAAAGTGCACCACAGCGGCGCCCTTTTCACCCAAACTGCGATGCTGGGAGGGAAAGTGCACCATGGCGATGCATTTTTGTTCTTTTTGGGCTCGAGCGTCGGAGTTTGAGTAAAATCAAACTGTGATGCCAGCGCAAACTGCACCGCTGGGGATGAGCATGGAGCGTTCAACCACAAATTTTTCAAAAAAATTTACACGCTGACCTTCCTTGATGTAGGATACGGCGAGGGAGCTCTACTCTCGAGAGCACTAGTTGCAAGATTTAGCTAGCGTTTTACGAGACCTAAGCGACAGGGACCAAGATCGACTGGGAACTACAGGATTATGGCACATTGCATATGTGGTGCCCATGCGTACTCACTTAGGGATGCTATCAATGTTAGCCGAGAGATGGCACATCGAGACATCGTCATTTCATCTTCCCACTAGCAAGGCCACCGTCACTTTGGAGGACCTTTGGTGCATTTTACGATTTCCTATTCATGGCCGATGGGCGATCTTTGATATGGACGAGGGACATGAGGCCTACACTAGAGTCCTCACCACACGAGACATCATCTACTGCGAGGGATAGATCGAGCTAGAGCACTATAAGGTTATTGCACCTCCCTACCGCTGGGCAGTTGCAGCTATTATTTCAGGTCTCATTGCCCTAGATTGACGAGGGTGATATTTCAGTCCCGACTGGGGGTATTGCTAGGAGCAGATGGTCTGAGACAGGCTAGTTTGTTTCTCATGGGGGTCTGTACTTCTTGCCTCACTCTACAGAGACTTGCATGAGTATGTATACATGGACAACAAAGCGCTGGGGGTGGGAGTGACTTTACTTCATGTCTGGGCATGGGAGCACATTTTTGTGCTATGACCACGTGTTATTCTAGTTCTGATGGGGGTAGAGGATTCCCTCATGGAACAATACAGAGGTAGTGTGTCCTTTACACACACTGGTGAGCACGAGATCCCTCATTGGAGGTGGGTCCTCGATGAGATGCTTGTTTTCACTTGGAGACCGTACCTTGGTCGGCCCGGATGGGCCAATGATGCTGATCAACTCTTTTTATTTCTGCTAGGACCGATACATGCAGGGGCGAGAGCACTCGATCGAGAGGTACTTTCCTGGGCACGTACAATGTCAGTTCAGAGAGCCGCAGGATTGGCCTGATGATGCCTATGTGGCTGTCTTTGCTCGCAGTATGACATAGATATCATGGGGACATGGCATTCTCACTTCAAAGGTAGTTGATAGCTTTAGGCCCTTGGTAGCCCGACCATGGGCTTATGATCAGGGCCTACCAAATCCCGACACCACTTAGGCCTACAGGGACTAGTTCAGACCTCCACTTCGATTGACCATTCTCGGTGAGGACCCAAATCCACACAAAGTCAGAGGCAGAGGGAGAGGACAAGGGCGAGGACTGAGGGTTGAGATTCGACATGATCCGCCAAGTGTGCCCCTAGTTCTGCCAGGTCATGGGGATGTTCACATGTAGGATCAATAGGAGGATCCACCACAAGATGAGGATCAACCTTGGGTGGAGCCACATGTGTAGCCATAGGGACAGGAAGACGCTCGGGATGAGCTGATTTTGCAGCTGCAGGCCCAAGTTCAGGCGGTGACGGCAAAGAGAGATAGGTGAGGGCTAAGAGAGAGTAGCTCAGGGCCGAGAGGGATCAGGCCATGCAATAGAGATAGACTGTGGAGCAATAGGAAGCTACAGAGCTAGGCTGCAAACATCAGATTGAGAGTATGATGACCTCCTCCTCCCAGGGTACAGTTCTAGTGCGATCCTACAGGGATGCCATCTGAGAGCTAGAGTACTACCGACAGGCTTATCATGAGGCAATACCCATAGCAGGTTGGGTCCCAGAGTATTCAGAGCGGGCCAGCCAGACACCAGCAGAGGGTCACGGTGATAGGGGCGAGGGCAGCATTCACAGGGACCAAGCCTAATCGAGGTGTTACATGGATATTTTTGTGCCTTATGGGCTCATTTTTGATAGCCTGATGGGCATTTTTGTACCGATTGAAATATATGTACAGTGATCCGATTTATTCTTTGTACTATGACAGTGACATTATTGATGATATATGATGATGATTTTGATGCGATGCATTGTGTTCCCTTTTATGCATGGATGGTTTATTTCTATATGCTTTGCAATGATGTCTTTTATGGATGCATTTATTTCTAATAATGATACATGCATTATGATTATGACTAATAGATCTATATTATGTTCACCTATGATATGCAAATGTGATGGTTTATGATAATGCAAAATGCAATGGTCTGATATGTGAAATGATATGCGAAATGATATGTCAATTATGTTTATGAAATGTTAATGAATGGATGCATATATGAATTTTATACATCTAATGATTTATGTAATAAATGTTTTATGATGTTATTTATGAGATGATATGGATAATGAAATATGAAAATGTGATGGTCGTAATATGATGCTAATGAAATGGTGTTAATGCATAATGAGATGGTTTAATGAGATGCTTAGAATAACAACTGTTATTATCCTAAACGTAATTAATGATGATGTATGTGATGCAATGATATGTTAATGCAAAGTGATATGTTGATGCGTAATGTGAACGTAATGTGATGATATGATGTCATTTATGTTATGCAAGTATGTATGCCTAATGAATTAAATGCTTATATACTTATTGATTATGCGAAAAAGGATTATGAAATGCTTATGCAGATTTTATGCGATGATTTAGATGATAGATGGTGATATGAAATGGTTATGAAATGCAAATGAATGTTTATTGATTTAATACCATGAGATGCAATGTACTGGGTGAAATGCAATGACATGGATGTATCTATCTATGAATAATGTTTATGATAACCCGTTTATATGATGATTAAAATGCAATGTGTATGTTTCCTATATGATATGGTTATGCAAATGTGTTTATGATTCCTATGTGATATGTTTATGTGATATGCTAATGATTTGTGGATGTAGAATAGGTGACGATGATGGCGATGATGAGCAACTGTCATAGTAACTTGTTAGTGCAGTTAGTAAGAAAAGAAGAAGTCATTTCAACAAGACACAAGATGATGCAAATGATAATGATGATGATGATGATTACTTGCCGAGGAATTGGGATCTTCAAAGGGCCAAATTTTCTTATGTTTGATAACACACATGGTATAATGCATCAAGGTATAGAAAACCAGGATGGTGTTGTACCTAGTGAGATGAACTTTGACTTGAAAAGCATATAGGAGCATTCTTGCTCACACTTGACATACAACAACCTTGCTAGGATGCACTTCAAAAGTTTCAGACACCTCAGACCAAAACACAAAGAGGTAAACCTATCCATGCAATAGTTAAAAAGTTTCCCTAGACCTCTTCCATACATACCTAACAAAGCAAGTATTCACTGAGGTTATATTACAAGAACGTTCAACAAGCATAGTAGACATAAGATAATGATCGTTGCCCCATTCCTATCTCTCCAAATCCTTCATTTGGATATCATCGAGAAGTCCTTGGACTGAGCGCAATAAGATAAGTCAAAGAAAAAGACCAAGTAAACAAACAAACTGATGCTCTTCAATACCGTTAACAGAAAAATGATGTGTCTTCTAAGGATAAGAATCGAAACTTATTGCCAAAAGATAATGCCCATTGTAGGAAGGATTCATCATAGGACATGTTAGTGGATGGAGACACGTCATTTCGTTTATCCAAAGTGCTCTAAGGGATGATTGATATGGGACTAAATGGATGATGAGTTACCAATACGAAGAGAAGACCAACTTGCTTACGCACTGACTTAGACTTAAGACTTGACGTTTGGAGTTTTACTTTTTAATTGGCTAGACTTGTTTTCAACTGTTTCACCAAAGGTTGATGATGATGATCAGTTTATTATGAGTGGTGTTATTGTGGGTGCAAGCGAGATGAGGTGGATGGATTTTTTCAAATATTTGGATGTTTTTGATGTTTTGCAATGTTTTGAGGCTATTTTTGGTATTTTTTGAGGTTTTACAAATGTTTTGATTTTCGATTTTTCAATGTTTTTGGGGTTTTCTAAAATTTTGACCAATAAACTAACCTAAAGACCTATCCTAGGGGTCTCGGGAGCTGATCAACAGATTAGCCTTGCCTACGTTATACACGCAGAGACCACGTAGTTCGACTAACAACCTGACCGATTTACAGATGACGATATACATTATGAGATGTCAGTTTATTATGATAGACTCCTATAGGACTGACCTAAATGTCTTGGGGGATGATCAAAGATCAACCTTTCCTACGTTCAAGCTTAGAGATGGCGTAGTTGACAAGACGACTCTATTTTTGACTTTTTGAATGACTTTTGACCTATTTTTGGATTTTGATATGTTTTGATGTTTTTGGATTTTCTGATGTTTTGATGTTTTTTGGATTTTCTGATGTTTTGATGTTTTTGGATTTTCTGATGTTTAGATGTTTTTGGATTTTCTGATGTTTTGATGTTTTTGGATTTTTGGATTTTTTTATGTTTTTGGATTTGTTGATTTTCTGATGTTTTTGGATTTGTTGATTTTCAGATGTTTTTGGATTTTCTGATTTTGAGGACTTTAAGATTATACACGAATCTGATCCAATAAGAACATGCCCCCAGTGTGATGCAATAGACTACTCCGATAAAGGCAGGACAAACTGACCTTGAAGATGGGCCGAGTAGTACTAGGAGGGATCATGATACGAAAACAGGACCAAGCTATGGTGCGGATGCGAGTGGATGAGTGAAGGATGGAGACCTGAATGTGATGGATGATGGAAGCGAAATGAAGGGTGCAAAACAAGCCATAAAGATCCTGGTGGATGGAAAGTGCTTATTTACACAAGGTGCCTATTTTCCAGGTTTTCACCAAGGTACTTGCCCAAAGTGCCACCGAAGTGGTTTTCACTAGAGGACAATTTTTCTCTCTTTACTATTTTCAATCCTTTTTTGGATTTTTTTGTATTTTTTGCTTTTTGCTTTTTATTTTTTGTCACCAAGACGCTTGTTTGCCAAGTTTTCGCCAAAGTGACCATTTTTTCATGACATTTTCTAGATTTTTTTGTTTCTATACCTTGAAAGATTTAGGCATAAAACTTTTTGAGATGGGAGCTGTTCATGGGCTCCTGTAGAGGTTCCCCTTCGAGTGTTGATAACTGATATGCCCCTGACTTATAAATTGCTGTTATGAAGAATGGTCATAACCAATTAGGTTCAAACTTGCCTTTGCTACTTGGGTTTGGGACATTCTTCTAATTTTCTTTTAAGACCAGTTCTCCGACTTGGAAAGTCCTGCTTCTGATTTTCTTATTGTAGCTCCATTTGAGTCTATTCTGATAGACTTGCAAATGATTTAAAGCATCTATGTGTCTCTCATCCAGTAACTCTAGCTCGTTTAGTCTTGATACTCTATATTCTTCATCCGTGATGAGGTTTTGTAGTGATATCCTGAGGGATGGGAGCTCGATCTAATGGGGAGAACTGCTTCTGATTCGTAAACCAAGGAGAATGGGGTGGCGCCAGTGGGTGTGCGGATGCTGGTTCGATAGGCCCAGAGGGCAAGATTAAGCTGCAGATGCCAGTCACGACTTGTGCCATTGACTGTTTTCTTGAGGGTTTTGAGGATGGTTTTATTTGTAGCTTTGGCTTGGCCATTGCCTTGGGATAGTATGGGGTGGAGAAGCAATGCTAGATTTTGAATTTCTTGCACAAGTCGTGAACCTCCTGGTTCTTGATTAGTGTCCCATTATCTGAGATAATGGCTTGTGGGACACCATAACGACAGATGAGATAGTTTAGGATGAATTTTGAGATCTGCTTTCCAGTGATATACGTCATGGGTATGGCTTCCACCCACTTTGTGAAGTACTCCGTTGTAGTTATGATGAATTTGTGGCCATTGGATGAGGTGGGTGTGATTTTCCTAATGAGATCGAGTCCCCACTGCGAAAAAGGGCCACAGTGTGATAATTGGATGAAGCTCTTGAGTTGGAGCATGGATGAGGTCCCCATGCTGCTGACATTGTAAACACCTTTTAGCATGATCATGTGCTTCTCTTTCCATTGTGGGCCAATAATACCCCATCCTCAGCAGTTTCTTAGCGATGGTGATTCCACTCGACTGCGAACCATAGATACCATTGTGTACCTTAGTTAGAGTGGTTAATGCCTCCTTAGCATTTAGGAAGTGTAGCAAGGTACCTTCTATGTTTCTACGGTATAAGGTATCACCTAGGATGACAAATCTGGATGCCTTTTTAATAAAGGTTCATTTTAGGTTTGATGGCAGGTTAGCGGGTATGATTCCTATTCAAAGATATGTGTAGATGTCATGATACCAAGGATCACCTGGACCAACGATTTTGCACACGAATTCTGATTCTAGTACCTTGAATGTGGGAACAAAAATCTGCTTAATCAAGAATTCATATTTTGAAATGTTGTTGGGGATATTTAGCAAGGATCCAATTGTCGCCATGGCATCTGCTGCTCTATTGTTGGTTCTAGGAATCTGCTCAAATGTTATTTCAATGAAAGATTATTTGAGAGTCTCCACCAATTTCTTGTATGGAGTGAACTTATCATCCTTGGTCTAATATTCATTATTGACTTGATTTATGATCAACTAAGAGTCTCCGTAGACTTTGAGAGCTATGATATTCCATTGCACTGCTCTCCTGAGACCTATGGTTAAGGCCTCGTATTCTATAATATTATTAGTGCAAGGAAACGCCAATTTGCATGACCTTGGTATGCAATCCCCTTGTGGGGCGATGAAGACGATACCAACTCCTGATCTGTGCTGTGTGTATGAGCCATTGAAGTATAGTTTCCAGTGGTCTGCTACTTTGAGGTTAAAAACAGATTCATCTGGAAACTCTAAGACAAGAGGATTCTCATAATAAATAGGTGCTTCTACTAGTTGATCCGCAATAACCTGACCCTTGATTGCTTTTCTCTCCACATACTCGATGTCATATTTTGATAATATCATTACCCATTTTTCCATTCTGCCTATGAGCATTGCCTTTGATAGGAGATACTTGAGGGGGTCAATTTTTGCGATGAGCTTTATCTTGTGTGCCAACATGTAATGTTTGAATTTTTGTGATGCAAACACTAATTCGAGGCATGATTTCTCGATAAATGAGTAGTTTAGCTCATGGCCGACCATTGTCCTGATGATATAGTAGATAGCCCTCTCCATTCTATTTTCATCATGCTGAGCCAAGAGAGCCCCAAGGGCTGCTGCTGTTGCTGACACGTATAAGATCAATGGCTTCTTTGGGATGGGTGGCATTAAGACTGGAAGTACGAGTAGATATTCTTTGATTTTGTTAAATGCCTCTTCGCATTTTGTATCCCATTTGTACGCTACCCCCTTGTGGAGTAGGTGAGAGTATGGGTTCTGCTTGTCTTCCAATTGTGCTATGAATTGTTGGATAGATTGAAGTCTGCCTTGGAGACTTCTTAGTTATTTTAATGTCTTCGGTGCTTCCATCTCGAGGATTGCTTTCACCTTTGCCGGATCCACCTCGATACCCCTTATGGAAACTATGTATCCTAGCAATTTACCTGATTGTACACCGAAGACGCACTTCTTGGGATTTAGTCTGACTTTGTATTCCTCTAGTCTATCAAAGATAGCACTTAGGGTTGCTATATGATCTTGTCTTTTTCTTGACTTAGCTAGAATGTCGTCGACATAGTCTTCGACTGTTTTATGAATCATGTCGTGGAATATCAACGTCATTGCCCTTTGGTATGTTGCTCCTACATTCTTTAGGCCAAATGACATCATGTTCCAGCAGTAGGTCCCCCATGGACAAGTGAAGGCTGTCTTATGTTGATCTTCTTTAGCTATCATTATTTGATTATATCCTGAAAATCCATCCATTAATGATAGCATCTCATGTCCTGTTGTCATGTCTACTATCATGTCTATGTTGGGAAGCGGGAAATCATCCTTGGGACATGCCTTGTTCAAATCTCTGAAGTCCATACAGATTCTGATGGCTCCATCAGGTTTTGAAACATGTACCAAATTTGACACCCATTCTGGATAATCGATTGGTCAGATAAATCCTGCATCTAACAAAATTTTGAGCTCCATTTTGACCAATAAGGCAATTTGAGGATGCATTTTTTGAAGCTTTTCTTTGACCGGTTTTGCTTCTGGATACACTGCTAAGTGGTGAACCACAATCTCTGGATCAAGCCCTAGCATGTCAGCATAACTCCATGTGAAGTTTATTTGCCTTTCCCTTAGGAATGCTACTAGGAGTTCTTGCTCTTCTGATAATAGTGATTCCGCATAGAATGTGATATGTGAGGTCTCCTCTGTTCCTAGGTTGACCGGATTGCATTTTTCGGCCAAGACTGCTGACTTCTCCTAATGAATAGCTCTTACAGGAAGATTGAATCCTTCATCCTCGGGCGCCTCAGAGAGGTTTTAACCATTGGATATGTCCTTTATTTTTACTATTTTCTTGTCAGAGAGTGCCATAGTGTGGTTTTCACTCAAGGACCTGGATATTATTCTTAGTTTCTCACTTTTATGGCCGAAGGATTCAATCGTTTCCCCGTAATAGGCATGTGTGTCCAACTCCATTATAAACTCTGCTTTATGATCCCCTTCTGGAATGTTGTCCCGTAATCCCATGAATTCCAAGAGTGCCTCATCATTTTTGAATGTATCAAGAACCTGTGGTCCTCGTTGGTCATAGTCGATCAGTTGCAGGTACACTAAACAAATCTCATGATTTTGATGGTTTGTTTCAAAGGAGAGGGTGCTAATCATACATAGGGTGGTATCCTCAAATAACCTAGGTAGATTGGTCATGGTATCCTTGTCATCGCTACTAATATAGGCCTCAGTTATAAATTTATGTAAGTCTCTACCTGTGGATATTGGTGAGCGTACTTCTGCTAGTATTGGATGAGGAGAAATATTAACCATTCTAACCGGAGGACTTCGGCCACGTATGGTTATACTCGGAGGGGTACATCCAAGGCCAAGATTTGTTATAGGTTGCGTCTCTGGCATGATAGGTATTATGAGCCCATTGTCATTTTGTCCCAGTCTTTGATTTCTATTGTAGCCCATTGCAAGCATCATTTGTAGGCCCTTGCTTGTCTCATTCATTGGTAATTCAGGTGTCGGTCTTTCATCTTGATATAGCATGTGTGATGGATCTGCTTCAATAACCTCCTAGCTAAGGTCTCCCCATCTTTTGAATTCGGGATAGTCTTCAGGAAACATTTGTGATGTGGAAGCTTGGTTTTCTTGTGGACGTCCTTGTGATCTAGGAGATTGTGGTAACTCTCCTATCACAAAAGCATTGTTAGGGAGCTTGTAGCTTCCACAACCATCTTCCTGGATGATGAGCTTGATGTTGGAGATGGTGGGGATGGTGGGAATGGTGGGTGTCTATCACAGAAGTGGATGTGAGAGTGGCGGGGTCGATGTATGGTGTGGATGGGCCCTCATCATTTTTTGGCACTTGGGGAATTTTGTAATATTTGGCTTCAAGATTCTTGCAGTATGAGAAAGGTTCAGGATCTCCATGGACGGTAATCTCTTGTCCATTATGTGTAAATTTCACACATTGGTGGAAGGTTGATGCTACAACTTTCATCGCATGGATCAATGGGCGTCCTAGGAGGATATTGTATGGAAAGTCAAGGTCCAAGACCTGACAAGTGGTTTCCATGAGAGTTGGCCCTACTTGAATAGGGAGTTTAATCATGCCTTGAGACACTCTTTCTTGGTTGTCATATGCTCTTATCGTGATGCCCTTTCCTTTGTCGATGGAATTTTTTGATATTTTCAACTACTTGATGAGGTTGAGAGAACAAATGTTCAAACCCGCACCTCCATCTACCAAGACCCTTTTGATTTTGCTCTTGTGTATAATGGCTTCCAAGTGAAGTGCACAGTTATGAGATGGTTGGGCGGGGAAATATTGGTCAGAAAATGTAAGGAGGTTAGGCGTTATGATATTTCTGACCATAGCTTGGAATTGCTCCGCATCGAGATCTGCAGGGATAGTGGATGCGACTAATGCTTCCTCGAGGATCTTTTTATGCGTAGATGAGATTTTTAACAACTCCATGATGGAGATGTGCACTGGCATTCTCTTGAGTTGATCTAGGACATTGTAGCAATTAGGAACAGATCTAGATGTAGGGACTCTATTTGGTTGGGATGATCCTACGATGGTGACTTTTCCGCCTCTTGTGGTGACTCCACAATCTTCGACATGGGTGCCCTTGATGGTGATGACCATGCAGTCTTCATTTAGGGAGGCAACGACTAATTCACACACATGATTTATGTTTGAGTGGGTGCCTTTCCCTTTATCTTTATTATTTCCTTTGTTACCATGATTCGACATCAGATTCGTGTAGATTTTAAGATCCTGATTTCCCATAGGTTGTTCCACGTTTATGATTTTCTTATCGATGAGATCTTGGATGATGTTTTTGAGTCTCATGCAGCTGTTTGTGGTATGACCTTTGATTTTATGAAATTCACAAAGTTGATTCTTGTTATACCAAGGAGGTTTGACATCGGGTTCTTGGTAATTCTCAAATGTAGGGGGCTTGATGAGTTTTTCGTCAATCAACTTTTTCATTATGTCTTCAAGGGGTTCTCCCAAAATGGTGTATTTTCATTTTGGATAACTTTTGTGTTGTGGTGGTCCCCTTTGGTCATTTAGATTATTGATGGTTGGATTGTTGTTGGGTTGGTGTGTTGTGTGATGGTGGTTCTGGTGTTGAATTTGGATTTGTGGTGTGGGTGTATGTTTGCGTTGGGCACTAATGACCACCTTGGCATCGACGACACCATCATTAGTAATGTTTTTGTTCCTTGCCCACATGCGAGGTTTATCATTGTAATTTGATGGTGGGTGGTTGTTTTGTTGTTCGTGGTATGATGTTGATTCCGCGGGTTGAGTCACAAGGGCTCTTTCAATGCTAAGTGCCTTGGGGATCAACTGATCGTATGTGGTGATACCCTGAACCTTGAGATGAAATGCCAAGAGTCCTTCAAGGTTGGCTATGATGGTGCAAACTTGTTTTTCTGGCATGGTCCAATTGCTCTGATTGGTCTTGGATCGCCATCATTGTAGGAATGAGGTGAAAGACTCACCCTTTCCTTGTTTTAGAGAATAGAGTTCTTCAAGACTAACATCCATTGTAATGTTGCATGCATAATTTCTAATGAATGCATCCCTAATTTCTTGGAATGTTCTAATGCCTAAAGGTAAGCGAGAGAACCATTCTATAGCGTGGCCTGCCAAGCTCCTAGGGAATAGCCACATCAGATAAGTATCGTCATATTTGACTTCCATGAAATGAACCTGAAATTCTCTGATGTGATCTTTAGGGTTTCCTATCCCTCGATATTTGTCAAATTTGGGGATTTCAAATCCCTTGGGGAATGGTTTCATCTCTAGGCTCCTATCAAAGGGATAGGGACACAAGTTGCTTGGTGTTTTCATTGTTTGCCCTGATTGAAGGTCGAGCACTTGTTGTGAGAGCAACCTGAGTTGTGTTGTCACATCATTTTGGGGATCAGGAGGTGGGATGAAAGTTTTTTGGGGTATTTCAATCGTGGGTTGGATGGGTGGGTTGGTCGGTACGTTGTTTGATGGTATCTGTATGTTTTGGCAAGCGAGGTAGGCTTCCACCTGCTTTTGTATGAACAACACTTGTTGTTGATCTTGTTTTTGTTGTGCTAAGATTTGTGCTTGTTGTTGCACTTGTTGCTATTCCAACAACATGTATTGTTGTGCTTGCTATTGTTCCAACAACGCTTGTTGTTGGGCTGCCAATTCTGTTGCTTCTTGCTACTCTTGGTATTGCTTTAATGCTTGTTGATATGCCTGTAATTGCGCTGCTTGTCTTTGTGCAAGAAGTTGTGCTTGATATTGAGCTTGCTGCACCTGATATTGGGCTTACGCTTGAGCTTGTGCTTGTGCTACTTGTTGTTGCAATAGAAGTTGTGCTTGAGCGGCCCTTTGTGCTTGTAATGCTTGTGCGGCTTGTGCAGCTTAAGTGGCTTCTTGTTGTTGTTGTTGTAATAACGCTTTGGCTTGTTGCACTTGTAAGGCGGATTGGGAAGCTTGGGCAGCTTGCTGAGCGGCTAGTTGTTCGGATTTTTGTTTCTGAACTTGTTGGTATCCTCTTTGGAAAGTAGCTTGTAATGTTGCGTCGTATTGGCTTGATGTGGTGAAAGTTGGAGGTGGTGGTGGATTTGGGATGGTGTTTGATAATGTCATGTTGGTGTTTTGAGTGATGGATGGTGTTGTTGATGTGATTGGTCCTTGAGAGACCATGCTTTGTGATGCTAAGGGGGTGTTTGATGATGTTGCAATTGCTTGTGTGTTTGTCATTTGTTGTTGTGATATCAATGACAAATTTTGAGTGTTTGGTGTAATGCTTTGATTGATATTTGGGATAGCGGTTTGATTGATATTTGGTAGAGGGGGAAGCCCTAAACCAAGGAGTGGTGTGGATGATAATGGCAATGGTGGAAGTGGTGGAAATGTAAAGGGTGTGAGTTGTTGTGAGAATGTCATGGTGTCGAATAAACCCCCTGGTCCGAACATATCTCCCTCTTCTTGTAAATTTGTGAGAAGAGGTGTTTGAGGTGTTGCATGAAAAAATGATGATGATGGATCGTGATTGAAGGTGAGAGGAACATTTTTGTGTGATCGGTTTTGGGGTATGTTTTGTTCCAAGGTGGTTTTAGCGTCCAAATTTTGATTGTTAAATAGGGGATGTGCTTGAAGAGCATTGAGAAATGTATTTCCCTTGCTAACATTGGGTTGGGTTGGAGCCAACAATGTTGTGATTTGCGGAATGTTTTGCATGATGTTTTGAGATGAGGGTGTACATGAAATGGGGATGGTGGATGAGATTGTCAGAAAAGATGCTTCTACTATGGTACTCACATCAAAATCCGAAGGTAACTTGGCCCATTGCTTTGCTAGCTCAAGCATGTATAACGAAGGGTTGAGCCTCATCATGATGTTGGTGATTCTATGGTTGTCCGAATTTTGGAGCATTTCAGTTATTTCTTCGTGAGACATTCCAAAAGTAAGGTCCTCTCCTTGGTTTTCTTCTTACGGATTTTGCAATGATGAGAGGGTCAACGGATTACTTGATTCAACGGGATTCATTTCTACATTTTTTTGGCTAAGATTGCTTGAAGCAGGTGTTTCTTTGTTGGCTTCCATACTCTTCTTGTATTGAGATCTAGTTAGAACCATAAAAAAAGGATCAATCTTCAAGAATATGGAAGATGAATCTCTTGATTCTCTGGATCGATCTTTATTTTATGCCCAAAGTAGAAAGTTTTAGGATGCCTTGAGGATCAAAGGTGATGATATGATGATGATGTTAGGGATGAATGATACATATGTTTTTGGCTTTTGATAAATCTTGAATGAGATACTAGGCTTTTAGGACTTGCATATTTTGATTTTGATTTGTTTTTGGATTTGAGATTTTGTCCTTGATTTTGATTTTGATTTGAATTTTTGAACAAAAAGACCCTAAGATGTTGGATGATGATCTAAGGGATAACTTTTTTCAAAGGATGATGATTTGATTATGTGTGAGGAGAAGGATGCATCTACCCACACCTATTCAAACAAGATAATTGTTTCACTAAGTATATGAAGAAGGATTCAACAACATATACTAAGCTAGACAAGATGATTTGGGTAACTTTGACTAAGCATATGCAAAAGGATGCATCTACACATACCTAGCCAAAGGTGTTTTTGCTAATGTTTTCAAGGATTTAGTCTCAATGATTTTGATGATTTTGATTTTGCCACAAAGCCTAGTATTAAGGATGATTTCAAGATTTTCCAAAAGGTGATGGTGAGATGATTTCGTTTTGATGTTTTGGAGGATGGATAAAAAATATTTTGATATGTTTTGATCCTAAGATGAACCTAAGAAGGGATACTTTGTTTTCCTAGACCTAGGTATTGAAGAGCATGCAAATGCTTCCTAAAGACCTTTGTGACCAAGAAATGATTTCATTTGAACATTCAATTTTGGATCTTCAATCAATGATTTATGCTTTGGGATTTGGAGTCTTCAACACACATGAAAGTTCATTTTGCTTAGCTTTGCTTAATGTCTTTACTTTACCAAAAACACTTTCTTTGATTAGGTTTTCAAACTAAGATGTCCAATGTCTTAATTTCTTCAAACCCCACAAGATATGTTATGTGGAAATCCAATGAACTTAAGGCAAGGGTTTTCATATTTTTTAATTAAGGAGACAAATTGAGATATAATCCAATGTTTAGAAACCTCTAAGGACGTGAATCCCAAGGGCAAGCAATAACATATGGATTGAGTCAATTGTATTTTTCCTCAAAAGGGTTTGAAATTTGGATGAGGTTCAAGTGTTTGTTTCCATGATGTTTTCAAACAAGCAATGCATTTTGTAACCCAAGAATAAATACAATCCTATGGATGTGTAAGACAATATTTGTTGGATTCCCACTTGGACAAGTCCAGCTACACTTATCTCTAGCAAATGGTTAGATGCTTGACCCCACTGGCTCCCCTACACGACACTCACTTATACAGGGCAGCCAAGCATCAACACCCATGAAACTCCCATGGTATGTTTTCCATTTCTACTAGAAGACCATAAAAGTGTGGGGTGGCTTGAGAATGACCGTTCTTGCACCAACAAATAGATAAAAGAATTTTGGAAAATTCTAGCACATGGGTTTTAGTAATGACTTTCTGTTTGTGGAGATTGACCCATACGGCAAGAGTCCCCTTTTGGATCCATCTTGTCGGAATCAACCACGTGATATTGGCATTTCTTCCAATATCCACATTTATATCCCGGTTGGAAATAATCTTGGCTTTAGAGTGTTACCAGTTGAGTCGTTCCCTTGGGTGAGTACTTTTTCCCCAAGGTAGGCCCTCTAAGATAAACAAAAGTGAATGAAGAACAATATTCGTAACTCTATCAATCCTTGTTGGCAACAAGGAGAGAAAATATACACAACAATGCCCCCACTCACACTCACACAAAATTTTGTTCAATTTAAAACCCAAATTGAAGTGTGGAGGTGATTGCTTTGTCTCAACCCAAAGTCACGAAAAAAGGCCTTTTGATTCTCAAGATTGCTATAAAGCGCGAGAGAAGTGCATACGTCCTTTTTCAATTCCTTTAGTTCAATTAAGCCCTCACAAAAACAAAGTTTACACTTGTTATTTTTAAATCCCCAAAGAAAAATGTGAGTTTATTTTAAGCACCAAATGACAAAGTGAAAGAAATTTGTTCAATTGTTAATCCCATAAACAAAATCTAGTAAGTTGTGATCCTAAGGTTCATTTTAGCCTTTGCAAGAAATGGAAAATGTTCTTTTTAAGCCCAAACGAAAATTAGTGTCCTAAGAAAGAGAAGATAACAAATTCTTAAAGAAGTGTTAAACAAACACTAGAGTGATTAAAAACACTTTGATTTGATGAACATCCTTCTCATGCTTCTCTTTCCTTTGATTTCAATTTCCAACCTACAAAGAGGAAAAACCAGTCAGATTCTAGAAAAACACAAAAATTAAAAAGCAAAAAACAGAGGAAAAATCAATCATAAATCAAAAGCACGTGCTAAAATTAAATTTTCCCTTTTTACTATCTCCCAACGTCGCAACTCGTGATGGCGTTGTAGTTTGGTCTCCAACGGTGCCCTCAGAGCGCCGCTTACCAGTCAGCATCGCTCTGTGTCGGGACAGAGAGCTCAACTGTGCCGCAATTTTCAGCCCGCGTTGCAGTTTACGTCCAGCGTCGGAGTTTAAATTTTTTTGAAAATTTCTGCAGGTTGGCGAGTCCAGCGGCGGAGTTTAAATTTTTTTGAAAATTTCTGCAGGTCGGCGAGTCCAGCGGCGGAGTTTAAAATTCAAAATTTTTGGCAGGATGAGTCCAATGGTGTAGTTTGTGTTTTAAGCGGTGCCATATAGTGATGCTGACGAGCCCGCAGTGCCAAAACAATGACACTGAGATCCCAGCATTGGAATTTTCTGGGTGTGAATGAAAACGCGGAAATTTTGAGAAAAATTGATTGAAAGTGATATCCAGCCCTCCTTCTAGCACCAAATGTGTGAACCCTTTTCCTAGTACCTGCAAAACAACATGAGTAAACAAGTTAAACAAGGAATTGCAAGCTAAAACAAGGATTCCCCATGAAATCTATTTACAAACTCAAAATAGGAAAGAAAATAATGAAGAACCAAATAAAAACAATGAAATAGCTTGAATCCTAATTTAAATATGCAAATTCATGATCCCATGGGGGAATTGGTGCCAATTTGACGTGAAAATTGGCCCTTTCCCAATTCTTATGATGAAATCTTGATATGTTGAAGATGATATTGATCCACTTTGATGAAAGATGAGAACTCCAAGCCAAATCTGCAAAGAGCCTAGCTAAGTTCAATGATGGATGGAAATGGCTAAATATTTTAGCATAATAACTTTGCAATGTTTGTGGATGATGAAATGAAGATATGAACCCTTTATTTATAGAATTTCAAGATGGATGAATGTCCAAATTTGAACAATGTGGGACTAACATTCATCCAATGATATGATGCCACATGTCAAGTTATGAATGGATGATGGATGTGCAAGATTTGGGGTTTGTGCCAATAAATGCCAATATTTGAAATTCAAATTTGTTGAAATGACATGCAAAAGGGAAGGGAAAATGCAATAAATGCCACTTGGCTCAAGGCAAAGGACATGTAAGATGAAGTTATTACCTTGTTGGATGTACATGTTGACTTGGAATTTTTGAATTCAAATTGAGAGAATATTCCAAAAGATGCCTTGTGATGAAAATAGAGATTTAATAAATGAATTAAATCTATTTTCATGTGCAACTTGCATTATCTAGAGGATGGGACATGAGATGAGATTAAATTAATCAAGGTTTAATTAATTTAATGAGAGAGGTTAGATGATGTGACCTATTTGACTCAAATTTATGGATTAATTTAAATCAAATAAGAGAGGAATATGACACGAGATTAATTAAATAAGGATTTTGATTTATTCAATTAAAAGAGATGGTGTTAGATTAAATCAAATAATGTTTTAATTTATTTAATTTAATGAACAGACTTTAGAGATTTAATCAAATAAATTGATTATTTAATTAAATAGGGATAATTAGATCAGATGGATTGATTTAATTAATAAAAGAGATTGACTTAATTAGATAAAATGATTTATTTAATTAAGAGATGAATATTGATGAATTTAATCAGATAGGGGAATTTGATTAAATGGTTAGACCGAGGGATGATTCACGAAGAAACGGCGTTAGTGAGTCAGGATCAAATGCACGATGTCAATCAGTATATTTTACGTGTCTACAGATAGCATTTTTTTCCTTATCATTTTTCTCATACAATATAATTTCAACTAGATCTGTTGGAGTGGTAGGAGCAACATAACCATCTTTGACTAATTGCCAAACCTAGGACCCTTGTATGATCCATCATGTGTTATCTTAAACCTCTACCTCAAACAATTAAGCTTCTTCAAAGAAACTTGGATCTGATACCAATTTTTTAGCACACCCAGATACTAAGAGGGGGATGAATCAGTATATTCAAAACTTAAACCCCTACAAAAATTAAGACTCTCAACATAATTCAAACTTCTTAACCAAATAAAAAACACTCAAGTAGATCAACAACAATAAAAGATATAGCAATTCAACTCTTAATCAGATCAACAACAATGAAATATATAGAAATTCAAACCTTAATCATATCAATAGCAATGCAAGATAAAATAAGGAACACCCATGCACAAGATGACACCAAATTTACATGGAAAACCCAATGAGGGAAAAACCACAGTGAGAGTTAACTCAAACTATATGAAGCTCACTACTTACAAAATAAGGATCACTCCCAAAAGACTTGCAAAATAAGGTGCACAACCTTAGTGCAAGATAAAAAGGACTTGTAGAATAAAGCATACAACTCTAAGGAAAGATACAAGGACCTGATGAGATTCATTATCTTAGAGCAAGATACAAGAAATTTATAGAAAAAATACTATATTTGTCAACACAACACTCTACTGATTGAGGCATTCAAGCACATCTAACCTTTCTTCCACACACTTTCACACTTTCTCTACTAGATATTCAGTAAATTTCACTCTCACACTTTGCTCAATTTTCATTTGAAAATTTCTTGCATTTATATATACCACAACATTTCACAACTTCAATTAGGTCAGCATGGAAGAAGATAAATAATAAAGTCAACAAGTCATCCAAAAAAGTATAATGTGGTCCTATGGAAAAAAGATAGATATTACCAAAAACAATATTATTACATATTCCAATGCGATCCAAAAAAAATCACATGATGGAACACATCAACCCAAGTTGGCAACAAGGAAACATGTAGATGAAATGTGTAGAACATAACTAGTAGTCCCAAAAAATATAACTTTAATTGAATTTACTAAATTTGGTTCTAACCAAGATAGGTCACAACCCAAACTCATCTTAACACAACTTCATATGCTGGTGTAAACCCTAAAGAACATAAAAAAATCACAATAACAAGCATTGTTGGCCATACATCCATAAAGAACCCAAAGAACCAACTCAAGACACAATGCAACATCAACGAGATCAAAAAATGATGAGTAGATCATAAAGCAATGTTCCTTAAACATCCAAAAACACTTACAAACTCTTCTTTTATACTATCATTCCACCAACAGCTACCACAACCAAAACAAGAACAAAATACTCCATCCTTGAAGCACATAATACACAACCATAAGATAGAACATTAGTAGATCAACTTACAGACCATTGCAACACATGAAATTAGAACCAAGACACTGCACATAAACTAAGATAACATTCACCAAGATACAAGAGTAGAGACATCAATGTGGAGAAATGTAAATCATTTCCTAGACCAGTCTAGACACCTAACAATACTGCCAAAATTTTGCAATTAACAGAAACCTCCTTGGCAACATTGATGACCTGAAAAGATAGGAGTGCAACATCCACTGAGAAAAAATTTGAATCCCAAACCACAAGACCATATCTCCAACAGTGGAGGAATGTGGAGCATCCTCCCAAATATTCTTCACATCAACATTATGAAACAAAAACTTCTTACCCACTTGTGAAGCTAGAACAACCTTGCAACAACACATACTTCTTCAGGAACAACAAGAGAGACCATACATCATGCTATAGGCCATTAGAAACATCTCTCCACCATAAAAAATACTTCTAATCCTCATCTTAATGCATCATCATGAAAGCCACTTTACTGCAACAACCATATATAATACTTCTTTACATGACATCAAGCAAGGCATGCAATCCAACCATGAACATCAACATCACATCATCAGAGATCAATGACACCCAAAACTAAATGTTGTCGACAAGGACAACCAATGTCAACAATCTCCCCTACTTCTCAAGTGTTGACATCAATGACAACCACTACCAAAACTTCTCTCTTTTCTCTCATGTAGGGGGAATATTTATTATACTTATGCAATGGAATTGGTCCTTTGGGTTCATCATGTTTCCTCCTTCTATCTCCTATCTTCATTTGTACATCTTCTTTATATCATCTCTTTTGGAGATGACTTTTATTTTCCACTAGGTTTTATCCTTTACTCCATTTATAATAAATGTGTACATGGTTACCTATCATGGAATAGTATCCAAGGTCCATTATCTTTTTACATTACTACCTAAGTTTCACTTAAGGTGGGTTCTAGTATAAATAGTGTATTTACATATCTAGTTTGGATATCACCTTTCTAGGATTGGCCTATTCACACTTAATTTTAATTTATATTTTTTATGTTTTTGTTTCATATCATGTGGTTGAGACATGTGTCCTCATAATTTGAGACACATAGTACATGCCTACTTTCTACATGCTCACACTTGTCAAATGAGCTTATAAGTGTTGCACCTTTTGGAGGGGTAGTCAAAGTTTCAATCTTACCTCCTCACCTCCTCATCCTTTCCTATATAAGCAAGGTATCTATATATATTTTAGACACTCTTCATTTTATATTGATATATATTATTATTCTTAAATATTTCACTTGTAAAGTTATCAATTCATGCTTTCAAATTCCTAGCTAATACCAACACCAACCACCTAGTCGTCCCCCAATAGTGAGTCCCAAACTTGAGACATCACTTTTTTATGTTGTGAAGAACTCAAAATTTTCAAGCACCTTCAAATGAATGTGCCTTCATTCAAAGATAGTGCAATGAACACCTTTGAACAATGGGTCACCTTTTTTCAAAGGTTACCTTCATCCTAAGGTATTTTTTATTATTTAAAAAAAAATCCTTCATTCAAAAGACACCTTAGAATGAAGGTATTATTTTAAAGTGTAAAAAATAATAATCAAAATTGGTTGGCCTATCAGGTAAGGAGTCTCTCTATAAATATGGCCTCCACCCTTATAAATGTATACAACCCCTCATGTTGTACAAAGAAAAGGAACCTATGGCTGGAAATTGGTAATTTCCTTTAAAAATGACATTGCTTCTTTCTATATTTTGGGGGGGGGATTTTAATGCCATCCTATATAGCAAGGATAAATTGGGGGGTGTACAAAGAAAAATTCAATCTCAAAGGGATTTCAAGGAGTTTTTGGGGGGAATTCAGCTTTTGGAGTTAGACTTGGAAAATGGGAGTTTCACTTGGAACAATAGGAGATTTGGTTTTAGTCAAATTACTAAAAATATAGATCGTTTCCTATGTAAGGGTGACTTGGGATATTTTCGATTTATTCTAGAAGGCAACATCCTCCCACAATTAGGGTCAGATCAGTTCCCAATAAAATTGGAAATTACTGGTGATAAAAGGTCTTACAGATTCCCGTTTAAATTTGAGAAAATGTGGTTTAAGGATCAAAATCCCATAGGGTTGGTGGACAAGTGGTGGAAGGAATGGAGATTAGAGGGCTCTTTAATGTTCAAGCTTACATAAAAATTGAAATTACTCAAATAGTAGTTAAAAAAATGGAATGAATCATAGTTCAAATACATTTTTGAAGAGAAAAGTGGTTGGAGGTAGAGCTTTAGGATTTTAATGAAGATATGTTTGTAAGTAGTATGGATAATACTCGGTTCATGAAGGAAGAAGTTTGAAAGGATATGATGACATCCTTTCGAAGGAAGAAGTTTTTGGCATCAAAAGTTAAGGGAGGTTTGGGTCTCAGAAGGGGATAGAAACATAAAGTATTTCCATAATTGCACCAAGGCTTGAAGATCGATGAATATAATCACATGTATTCGAAAGGAGGATGGGTCTATTATTGAAGAGTCTAAGGAGATCACGAAGGTTGTTGTATCGTTCTTTGACAATCTGCTCAACAATAAGGAAGGTTCAAATTTTCCCGCATAAAATTAGTTGTTGGATCTCATTCCTAGAATTGTGAATGAAGAGAAAAATAAGGTTTTAATGAGAAGATTCACTATTGAAGAAATCAAAACAGTAGTTGTCCAACTATAGCCCAACAAAGCTCTTGGGTTGGATGGGTTTTCTGCTAGGTTTTTTCAAAAATGTTTGAGCATTGTGGATAGTGATGTTACAACAATAGAAGACTTGAGAGCCATGGGTCAAGTTCTTAAGAATCTAAGTAACACCTTCATTGTGTTAATTCCAAAAAAGGATTAAGGTGCAAAGCATGTATAGGTTGATCTTCAGTTGATAAGTTATGTTTTGCATGATACATCTAATTAGGTTGACCTAATTGATGTTGTAGGTTTTTGTGGATGCAATGCATATATGTAAGGTCATTTCCAGTGTTGTAGTGAGGAGATGATATATGTGTGTACTATAGAAAATGTGTTATGTGAATTCTTAAGTAGAGCATGCGAATGTGATGGGAATGTAAAGTGGAACAAAGTGTGGAAGTTGTGTAGTATGAAGTGTGTTGATTCAATGTATTGAGCTTTAGTGGAACTATATTTACTACATATTGTAGATGCATTTGTAGTAGTTTAAATCTTGGAAGTGAGCCACCCCTCCTATTTCTTTTATTCTCTAGATAGTGAGTCCACCTAGCAGCGAGCCATTATGTAATATATTATGACTAGTTATAATATATTGTGAGCTAATCCTCATCCTAAATTTTCCCTTTTAGGGTTTTCCACGTAAAAATTTGGTGTTCATGTATTATATGCTTTGATGGTTTCTTTTATTGTTTCTTATTGAAAATTAAATATGATGCTTGAGATGAATTTTTAAATGTTTAAGTGGTTTTAGAGAATATTGATTCAGCCCCCTCTCAATATTCTGGGTGTTCAAAAATTAGTACCAGATCTTGGTTCCTTCAATTGGCTTGATCGTTGAGGTAAATCTTGGAATTAAACATATAGCTACAAGGAAGTATCTTATTCCTCTCAAAGAAATTATGTTATAAGGATTTACTGAGTAAGACGACATTGTTGATATGGAAGGATTACTCAAATCTTCCCTAGATGATTTGGATAAAGTACAATTTGAGAACAAAGATCTAAAAAAGGATCTTAGTGATGCATATGAATGCATTAAGATATTGAGAGAGAAACTCAATAAAGCTATAGATAGGATTAAAGAGCTCAAGCAATCAAATGAGATCATTCCCAAACTGAAATTGCAAATTGAAGAAAGTAAAGGAGTTGAAGCTTGTCTGAATGCTAAAATAAAAGACAAATCTAAAGAATTCTCAAAGCTTGAACAAGAAGTTGTAACTTTGAGATCAGATATGGAGAAAAAAAATATTCAAGAAGAGTACTACAATGCTTGATGAGATGATTGTGAATTATAAGGGATCTAAAGACAAAGAAGGATTTGGATTTGAGAAAGGTGAAAGCTCAAAGACAAATCAAACTCCAAACAAGACTGAAAAGAAGATTGAGGATAAGAAGAGCAATGGCAAGTGGGTCTAGAATCAAAGGAAAGTCTTCAAAATACGACCAATCAGACAACCAAATGCACATAGTTACCCATATTTTAATGTTTTTTTTATTCCTACAATAAATTTGGACATAAGGCTATGGAATATAGAAGTAGAATGAATCAGAATGTTCAATCATTTCCTAGTCAATTTTTTATATGTAAAATATTTGGTCATAGAGCTAGTGAATGCATAAATCAAATGATGAATGGTTATAACAATGGTATGATGTTTCAATATTTAAATGGATACTCTTATACATGCAATAGATTTGGGAATAAGATTAATCAAAGCAAATCCAAAGTAAGTGCAAGTAAGCTTGTTCAAAATGTCAAACGCCACAAATGCAATAAGTTAGGAAACCTTGCTAAGTTTTGTAGGAGTAAAAATGTAAAGGTTGATTTGGTAAAGAAGATCGATCTAGTGAAAAAGGCTGATCCATTAGATATGAAGAAAGAGATGAGCAAGATTTGGAAAAAGAAAGAGGAGAATAAGGTTAAGGATGAGGCTGTGCTAGCTTTTGGTGCAAATGTTTCTTCCGAAAAATAAGTTAAGAGCTTTGGCTCAAGGGGAGTTTTAACAAACAATATTTAAGCCTCTTCCAAAGATATGGTGTTGATGCCTTCAACATGTGGATATAAGGTGTAGATTGATATGCTTGACCTATTGTTGAAAACACTGATGGAAATATCAAGATGCATAAGTTTACAAAGAAATTGAAGGTGATTGTGCACTACAGTTAGGGTTTGTCAGCTTTTTTCCTAACTTCAAATCAAGCATTCAATGTGAATTAGGTATTCCAAAAAGGGGTTTTAAATTATTTCACATTTAATTAAGGTCATTTGCAAATGAGCGTTCAAGGAGATAAAATCAGTGAAGGAGCGAAGTGAAGAATTTTAGAATACTTGTGCACAAAACCCTAATTGGAAGTGATTAAAAGGTATTTACAACTTCCATTTTCCCTAGTTTTGGAAGTACTTTCATTGTGTTGAAAAATGTATGCCCTACGAGTTGCTGAGGTTGTGGACTGACCTTGTTGAAAATTTAAGAGGCACAGTGATAAGTCGATGACGACTAATCCTAATGGTGCATTTTTTAGCATTCTTTATGGTTTTTTCATATAAAAGATTAAAAATTTACATAAATGCTAAATTCAAAGAGTATAATCACTCAAAGTTGGGTGATGTATGGTTTAATGAACTCAATAGAGGCCAATTTGAATTAAAACCCAAGTTTGAGAGTTTTGCGGAGAAGAAGTTCAACACCTGGAACAATTTCCCTAACTTTTCCTATGTGGATGAATGGACCAGATATACTTTGAGCTGAATTCATGACAAGTTCATGTGGCTAGATATTCCACATATAATCAATAAGGAAGATATTAGGGTTGTTACGTGATTATGCTCAACTAGACCAGTTTGATGCTTAAGTCTATGAAGAATGAAATGGTGATGGAGTTAACATGTGCAAGGTATGGCACAAGAGCTCTAACCATCAAGGACATCAAAGACCTTGCAATGAAATATGAATCGATGATAATAGGGTACAAGTTATATTTTACAAATAGAGAGAACTATGTTTTTTCAACTACCATCAACGTTACATATTAGATGGTAAAGAAATGTGCCAATTATGATTTGTGTGAATTGTTAAGAGAAAAACTTATGGAAAATTTATAGAAGACTAAGGACTCTCGATACCCCTTCAAGTTTGGCACCTTGATTATTTGTTTAATTTTCTACTTTCTTAATGAGGTTCCTAAAACCAGGAACATAGTGTTGTTGAAGGAAATATCAATGGAATCGCAAATCAAAGACCACCTAATGAGAATAGGTGATGAAAACACACAAAATAAAGCACTATGGGGATTTTTTTTAATTTCCAAGAGAATATGCAATCGAGAGAAAGAATTTCAAAGAGTGTGGTGGAAAAGTATAAAAATGATATTATATTCATGATGAGCAAGGATTGTTGCATAATGGAGGATGTTGAGCCTAAAATCCCAGAAATGGGATATGAGGTTGTAGAGGATGTAATTGTTGGTCCGATTAACCATATGCTAAGAAAGACTAGAGACACCTCTAAGGAAAGATTTGGGACATATGAGGAGAATTCTATGGAGGTGAACATGGATCAAAGGAAAAATTAGATAAAGAAAACTATTCAGAAGATGACTGCACAAGTTGCAGAGATAATGGGTCTATCAAAGGACCAAGTGGAGAAGGCCAAAGGAATTTTTGGCTCACTAGGAGGTGCATCCAGCATAAAAATATCTAGTATAACATCTACCCCCTCTCAAGTTTCCCCCAAGTCCTTCAAGACTTTTCCCTCTATCAATGAAACAAAGAGGAGGGATCCAACCAATTCTTTGGTTAAACATTAGAGTGCATCTGTAAAGGAAAAGAGCATTATAGTATAGCAACAAGGTGACACACAATAGAGAAGAGTGAAGGCTAAGGCTACAAGAGAAAGAAACATGAGTGTTGATGAAGAATAATAAGAGCAAGAGGTAGAACCTCTGATCAATAAAAGGAAAACCAGTGCCTCCCAAGTAGATACAAGGACAAAGAAGAAAAAATTCCACATTATAGATACTGATAGTGAAGCAGAGGTGGTGAGATAAAAAAGGGAATTCAAAACTTATGTAAAGGAAAAGAAAGCCAAGTCTAGTAAAGGAGAAAAATCTCTAGTAGCAAAGAAGAAGGATAAGTATTCTCTAGTAAGAAAAAATATCCCTATGAAATTAGATGCATTATTTAATGGCATAGTGGAGCATGAAATGTTGGAATAAACTGCTGCCTTGTATACCATTGCAGATGAATTTGGAAAGTCTACAATAAAAGAGGCAATTGTTAGATATATAGTCACATTTGATGTCATAATGAAGGATATTGAAGGCCAATTTCCTGAATATTTGAAAAGTGCATTATACGCAAGAAGAGAATAGGCAATGAATGGAGATGAAAAGTTGAGATCATTTTCCTCAAAGAAAGTTAGTGCTACCTTTTTTGATGAGGACAAAGCTAAATTAGCTCAATTATGCAACAAAGATTTCAAAACTAAGAAAATGGTCACTACCCTTATGAGCATAGATAAAGAAGACATTGAGAGGTTAAGGAATGAGACTGTGGAGAAAGTTGCCAATTTGGTGAAAGAGCTAGGCATGATATTGGACACTGAAGAGAAAATGAATGATGATGCTTTTGTTTTGAAAGTTAATATACCAGAAGATACACAACAAAAAGATGCTCAACATGAGCATGATGTGGAGAATGAAGATATGCAAAAAGATACTCTTCCAGTAGGAGAAAACATTGTTGGAGAAGAAAATATTGAAGAGTTGCAGAAGGAGGATACTCAAATAGCTCATATTTCCCCTCCTCCAGAAACATAAATGAATATTGAAGAAGTTGTACTAGACAAACTAAAGATAAATGAGGCACACAATATAGAAAATATGCCTCCTTTGAATAACAATGCAAAAATAGTTGATGATGAGAAGAAGGATGAGAAAGAGTATGACAATTCTAAGAAGAATGATGAAAAACAGAAGAAAAAATTGGTGATAAGGAAAATTAATAGGAGAAGAAGGATGAAGGTAAGTGAAGATGGTTGGAGAATATTTCAAAACCTTCAAAGATTCATTGAAGAATTTATTGAGCATGCAATTATAATTCTATCCTATTTTTTCCCCAGTTATTACAAATTCCAAATGCAACATGGGAAAGTTGATATCGACAAAATGTCCTCTCTACACAAGTTATAGCTAGGAAATGCATTTCATGCCTTTGCTAGTGTATACCTTGGAATTTATCCTACTCTAAATGTGCAAAACAACTTAAAAATGTGAATGGTAAAAGACCAAGGACACCTCAAGATTAGCCAAAAGAGTGATATAATGAAAAGGAAAATGAATAAAATGAAATACAAACTATTTCACTTTCCTTGCTGTTGATATCTCTTTGATTGGCCCTTGCTTGGAATGATTTGTGTGCTCCTTAGATGATTGCTTGAATGACTAAATGCAAGATTCAATGTGCAAGATGATTAAAAGAGATGGCTAAATGATGGCAAAGGATTGAGGATGTAAATTGGCAGAATGTAGTTATGAAAATAAAAAGTGTTCTCTCCCAAAATGCCCTTGAGGAGGGGGAATTTATAGAAGAATTTGAATTCTCTAGAGAATTCAATGGTCAAGATTGCTCCAACAAGGTCAAGATGAAGGGCTATGGTGGGTTGAGAACCCTCAAGCCCTCACATCTTGACATGTGGAGGGTGAAGTGGTTAAGGGGATATAAGGTGTAAGTGAGGTGTCAAAAAGGTACATGAGGTGGAGGAAGGACAAGCACCTTGGGGAGTGAGAATTTCCTCAAAAAGGGATTCCTTGTCCCCAAGTGGGAGTGAAAGGGACATTTGAGGAATTTTGGAATTCCTCAAAAATCTATGGAAAAGGAAAGGTGGTTGGGGATATAAATGTGAATTAAAATTCACATTCCTAGGAGGATCTAGAGGATAAAAGGTGGGCTCCAAAAAGGTGGGACTTGGTCACATGTGGAGATTGTGACAAGTCCAAGGTTCTAGAAGCCTTGGAAGGATGGAATGTGAATTAAAAATTCACATATAAAGGAGGGGAGTCTAGGATAGAATAAAAAGGAATTAAAAATTCCTTGAGGAATGGGGAGAGTTGACCAAGGTATTGATTAAGATTAATTCATCAGTAATTAGAAGATAATTAGGGGTTAATTAGGATTAAAAGCCAACTTGCAAAAGTTGGAGGATGTGACACATCCTAATCAAGGATTAGGCATGTGCACATCCTTAATGAAGAGGTTAGGAAATGTATTAGGATTAGATGAAAATGACATGTGAGGAATTAAATAAATGTAATATTTATTTAATTTATTTGATGAAAAGAGGATTAAGAAGGGTAAGGTATTTAATTATTAATTAAATACCTTATGGATTTGGCAGAATTAAAGATATTAATTAAATAATAGTAATATTACTTAATTAACTCGGATAAGAGGATGTTTAGATGAAAAATGATAAATTTGGATAAATTAAGTGTCCAAATTTGGATGTCTATAGCTAGAAACAAAAAATTTCAAACACATGAAAAGAGTGTGGAGCTGATAAATGAAGAAGTGAAGGTGTTGTAGGAAAATATTCCTAGAGTAAGCATTGGAAATTAATTATGAGGTGTGCAAAATTTGATACTTTTGCTTGATTCTTTCAAAGAGTATTAGATGCATAAGGAGATGCAACAGTCCAGTGGATCTCAAGATTCATTCTTTGTTCTAGACTGATGTTGGTGGTTACCTCTTAGGGAGAGTAGGTAGTGTCATTATTGGATGTTGATTCTATTCAGGATGAGTTAGTGTTTTCATTGTGTAGTGGTTGTTGATTGATGTTGTTTGGTGTATGCTCCTAAGTGGGAGTATGCAAAGTAGTAAAGGAAAGGAAGTTGCAAAACAATTTGGTTAATGTCAAAGGGAAATGAATGATGAAAATATTTTTCCTTTTCCATTGATTTCAAAGGGGGAGAATGAGACATGTGAAAAAGATAAGTTGCTAGAGAGAAAATTATCAAAGGGAGAGAGAGTGTAATGAGTTAGTTGTGCAAGGGGGAGAAAAGAGAAAAGGAAAAAGGTATGGAGAAGATCTGTTGTGTTTATTATTGATCTTTTTTCACATTATGTGTTTCCATCAATGAAAAGGGGGAGATTGTTGCAAGTATGAGCAAATTGGTGTTGTCATTGATGTCAACAAGCTTGTGTTGTCATTAGTTTCAACTATAGGAGGATTTTGTTGCAAGGATGTGTAGTTGGTATTGATTTAATGTTATCTCTAATGATGCTTTGGTTAGTTGCATTATGTTGTCATTAGTAAGCTATTGGTGTCAGCCTCTAGTATTGCTTTGATAAGCTACTTTCGGATGTATGGTTAAGTTGTTATGTTGCAATTGGCTTGATTGTGATGAAGAAGTATTGAATAAATTGACAATGAGTTTTTGGTGCTTGGTTTCCAAGTGTTTTTGAGAAAATTGAATAAAAAGAGGAAACAATGTGTAGTGGTGTTTTGTGTTGCAGAGTAGTGTCCTAGTTTTTCTTTGCAATTCTTTTCGGTTGAAGATCTACTTGTGCAGTTCAGATATGTTGATCAGAGGTGTTTAGATGTGTTGCATTCAAATTTTGGTGTGTTGGATTTTTGTGCATAGGAAGTTTTTTTTACCAGCACATGTGAATTGTATATTGTAGAGGTGTATGGGAGAAATTTTCTTGCTCCATATTTCTCTGTAGAGTGGTTTTAGGTCTTGAAGATTTGGATGTGTGTTGATAGTGTGCATATTTTCTTCATATGAAGTTATTTGTGGTTTGGTGCTTTGGAAGTTAGTTTCTTGAGTTGAAGTGTATGGAAGAGTTGTTTGAGTGTATTGGGTGTGTACATTCTTTAAGGGAAAGTTGTTGTGAAGGAACTTGTTGGATTTCAAGGTGTTTGTAGAATATTCTAGATCATTTCCAAGTGTTATGTGGTGTTTGTGAGTGTTCTTTCGATTTGAGGAAGCATGTACTTAAGTGCTAATGGTGTTATCAGAGGTTCCGCCAACCTTGGGTGTTTACACTTCTTACAATGTTTGTGGAAGTGTGGTGTGACATGTGTATGAGTGGATTTAGGTCCTAGCTAAGGTGTGTTGTGGTCCGCCTTCATTCCTTTCCACTGTAGGAATGTTTTGGTGCCAACCTAATTTGAATTTGCATGGTTGAGGTGTATAGCCTACCTTGGAAAATGATTTCAAGGTTGAAGATGATATAAATAAGTGTTGAGTTGTTGAGGGATGTGAAGATAGATGAGTATGATGTGAATGATGTGAATTGTAGAGTTGTAGGGTACGAATTTGAGAAGTGCGGTAAGAGTTTCATGTGTTAGATTGCTAAATGTAGTGAGAAAAAAGTGTCTACAATTCTTCAAAAAGATTGTGAAGGTGTTGGTGATGCTATGGTGGATTTTTTTGTTGCTTTGAGATGGATTTCTCATTGTAACACTCTTCTCTATCTTCTTTTCTATTCTGGTAGTGAGCCTTTGGTAGTGATCCTTTCTTTCTTTATGCAGTGAGCCCTTTGATAGTGAGCCCTATTGTATTTGGTGTTGTTATTACTTTATATTGTGAGTTAATCCTCACCTTCATTTTTCCCTTCTTGGGTTTTACACATAAATTTGGTGTTCCCTTGTGTATGGTGTTGATGTGTTTCAGTTTCTATTGTTTGATTTCATGATAAATCATTCTATCAAAATAAGGGTTAATTGAATTGATGTGGATTTGAATTTTTTTGAGGGTTTTGAAGTTTTAAGGTACAACTGATTCAACCCCCTCTTAGTTTTCTTGTGCATTCAATAGTAGTTTTATGGATTCATAACAATTTATCAACCTTTATGAATTTTGAAATGAAATTTATATTAAAACTATTAGTTTTAACTTTCCATACTTCATAAAAGGCATAATTCCATACCCTTGATCATTAAAGAGAAAAAATAAACTTTAGAGCGACCTAATTCCAAGAGCTAATGGTGGATAGAGAGGTATGTGTTAGTAGTTTTCATATGCCAATCTTGATAAGGTACAATGCCATAAGAAACAATGATATTTAAAAGGAGAAACAATATCAAAATACCCTCATATCTCTCAATCTTGCATAGGGTTGTGTGTAAAGAATTAATAGAGACAAAGGACAACCCATGAAATTCTTCAAGGAAGGTGATAGAGCAGATTCAGAAGGAGAAAATATTTGAATGACATTATTCTTACAATTATCATAAGGTTATCAAAAGATAGTCATAATGTGTTAGTGATAGGTCATGCAACATGAGAATGAAGGTTTTTTTATGAGAAAATTGGACAATCCTCTTTGTCATGTCACAACCTCTTGAGAGTCATCATCAAGCACTATTAAAAACCTAGATGCAAATGAGTAGAGGGACAAGAATTGTCAAGTGAAGATGGTGTGAGAACTTTGAATCTCTATCCCATCACAACATTCATAGCAATAAACAAAGTTATGATGCCATGAAAAGAATAAATTCATAGTGTAAAAGGTCTACTAGTCAAACGTTAATGAAGTGGGAAAAATTCTTTGGCATGATGGAAGAATAGGAGGCAATTTCAAGAGATAAAATTGATAAAAGCTAGTACTAAGAACTGTAAAAAAGGGAAAAGTATCCTCTTTAGAGGACTAAGTAATGATACTCTTTAATGGACTGAGTAATAAAAAAATATATAGAGTAATCTTGAAAGATTGATAGAAGATAGTGCTATGAATAAGTGACTCAAGGTGACATAGAAAATGAAAAGGGAAACAATGTTTGAATGACATTGTTCTTGAAAGAGTTGAAATTCACCAAGATGATAACCACCATGAAGATGAATAAAGATAGTTTGAGCATGAAAAATAGTAGAAAATAGTAAATAGGTTTTGAGAAAAGAGGCAAAGGGTAATTTAACAAGTAGTGAAGTCACTCAAGGAAATTAGCAATAAATGATGATTCCTTATAACAATGATGTTCTATAAAGAGCATCTATACTCCTCAACATGGAAATTCCATTCATGATAAATATAAGTTTAATAAAGAGGAAAAATCATGAAGGAAGTCATGATATTGAGTCAATTATCATGATCATAAGAGCATAGTTCAAGGGAAGCTAGAGTGTGTAAATATGAAATAATAGTGTGCAAATGATTCTAGTGCCAAGGTAGGATCATAGTGTGATAATAAAATCTAAAATAGTCAAGTATATCATAGTCATATGACTATTAATTATGAGGATTCTTAAACCACAGTGGAAAGGATCTCATATCCTAAGAGTTTTATGGAAAGAGACCTAATACTAAATGACACAACTTATGAGGAAAGTCTATGTCAAAGTTTATGATAGCAAGCACAAAGGGATTTTATTTGTCAAAATTTTGTTATCAAAATCCCTCACAATACATTATAAAGAACATGCCTAAAGCATACTCAATATGACAATAGGGTATAGGTGAGAATATTCAAGATAGTTTAAGAACCATAAGAATGACAGACCTAAGAGGGAAAATTAATATAGACCAAAGAGAGTAATCTTCTGAATGACAAGAGTAAAATCCTCAAGTTCAATACTATTTCCAACAAGATAAATGAAATGAAAAGTTATGACATTGAAATCTACTATTAAATTTTCACCTTGTGAAGGAAATATGATAGTGAATAGAAGTGTCAATACATGGAGCTATCAATGTAGTGTTAAGTAAATATTGAGTGACCTTGATTTCAAAGGATTGTATATGTTTTAAAATTCCAAGATTATATGACAGTGAAACAAAAAGGGAAAGACCAAAGATGATTGTCCTAAAAAATATAGTCCATAATCCAAAAGCAAGGAAAATACCATGGAAAAGGAAATGGAAAGAAAATAAAAATGAAATTTCAAGGACATATATATATAAAAGGAACCCATAGTATGTTCAATGACATCCATTTTATGTAGAGCCATAATGACCTGATATTAGAGTGATCTCAAAGTTCCAAAACCATTAATGGCAATGAGTAGAAGGATGATGATATGTGAGATATCACAATCATGAAAGCGTAGAGATATGGTGTTAGTCATGAAAATGTAGAGATATGATGGACTTGTCATGAAAGACAAATATCAAATATTTCAAGACACAACTCATAGAAACTAGTGACAAAATTATTGATAAAGAATTTCATGATAAGTGGCCTTGACAACTGAAGAAGGAAGCAATATCATGGATAGTTATGATCTAGATCACAAAATAATAAATTTTCAATGCCATGATTGCAAGAATGACCCCAAGGAAGCAAGAATGACCCAAGTTGTGATGATAGGTAATAAAGAGGGAAATATAGTATTGTTCACTATGGGTTAAGAAATTGATAGTATAATATGCAAGGAAGTATAAAATATGATAATGCATATGTCATTTCATTCCATTTAATGAAAATATATAATGACCGAAAGAAGGTGAACAATTCAAGGTTCTCAATGCCCAAATGACAAACATGACTTTTATAGTACACATTTCATAAGAGGCAACCTACAAGTGGAGAAGTATCCTTCAAGATGACTGCTAAGGGGCATGAATGATTTTCAAAACCATAAAGAGATAGGTTAGATTGTGTAGACATTGAAAAATGTCTTGAATGATATCATACACTCAAAATAGATTTACTAACAACATTTCCTCTTCAAAACCATCTTCTTTTTGCTTAATTGATTATATTAGCCTAGCTATTTAACTAATTGCATCATTTTCATCTATTAGCCTAATAAATTTAATCAGGTTAATTCATCCCCCTTCACGCTAACATTTCATCTCATTAAATTAAATAAATCAAAACATTTAATTTAATTCCCTGGGCCATCTTATTTAATTAAATAACCCTAAGTTATTTAATTAAATATCATTTCATCTCTTGCCCATTCATTAAATCATTTAATTTAATGAATATCACTTTAATTCTTCTAATCCCCAAATTGCATGATTAAATCTTGTTTAATTAGCAATTAAACTAATTTTCCTCTAAAAAGAGAATATTCCCTTGGAATATTCCTTATCTCCATTTTTGCACAATTAAAGTTTTCTTTTAATTTGCAAAATGCCATTTTCCTCACCCAAATGAATATTCCAAAAGAATATTCTTATTCCTCCATCATTTGAAAAAGGGATATTTTCACTTAGCTTCTTAAGTAAGCTTTAGTCTTTAACCTTTTGAACAAGTTACCTTTGACCTATGTGAGCAGGCCAAAAGTGTGTTTGTTTGAGGCAAGTGTGAACCCTTGATTAAATCCCATCATGCATTCTCATCCATTGATGAGAATCCATGATCCATGCCTCTCATCTCCTTCATCTTTGACCGTTGATTAATCTTTTCAATCTCAACCCTCCATCTCTCATTTGCTTTCCTATAAATAGGTCACTATTTGGAGACAAATGGATCCATCTTTTCCAGAGAAAACTTATGTTGTTGAATATCATCCATCTTTTTCAGAGAAACTTATGTTGTTGAATATCATCCATTTTTCAATTGTAAACTTATGTTGTTGAGCTCACTTGCATCCACACTCATCTTTTACTCACTTTTAGCTTGTTTTAGTTAATTTTAAGTTGCATAATAGCTTAGAGAATCCATTAATGACTTCCATGCATCCATATTAGTATATATATGAATTAGGGTTTCTATTTTTTGGCTTAGAATTAGCTTAGATTAGCTTAGAAATAGCATAATTAGATCATTTGTAGCATAAAATCATGTTAATTTAGCTTGTGTCATGTTCATTTTTAGCATAAACTAGTTTTTCATCCATTTATCACAATGGTTTCATTGATTCTTTTGCATAGAATGAACTGAAATAGACTCACTAATCACGGGATTAGGAAAGGGTCATCATTTCACATCAACATGACACCAATTCCAAAATAGGATAAGTTTCAATGGGTTAGAGTAGGAATTTAACTGTTTTATAATTTGTAACTTTCAATTTGTACAAATGCTTAGTTTAATATTTTCAATTTGAATGATCTTGTCTAGTAGATGCAGGTTTATTTGGGTAATTATGCTTCAATTCATCATGGATTAAGTGTAATTGACCCACACTGACAATCCTCGTCTCACAGATTGACATAGAGGTAAGTTATAATAACAAAGGATAGTGAAGATTAAAATTTTCAAGATCATAGTCCATTATTGAAATGAAAACCAGAAATCACAGTGATCATGAAGGTCATAATGGCAGATTTAAGAAGACCAAAGGGTTGTGTAATGATCTTCATAGTTATGTGATATCTTAAATCTAGTCATACTAGATCCTAAAGGGACAAGGTTTGGCATGGAAAATATAACATCCAAGGAGAGTCATGCATGGCATGTCAAGCCAAAACATGAAGAAAAACTTTTATGTAGTCAAGAAAGAGGAGGTGTTGACTAATGATCTAGTTATGATACAAGACAAAGCACCAAATGGCAAAGAAGGTATTGATAATTATAATCACCATAACAAAAAGAGTTTTTCAACATAAAAGTGACAAATTTGAAAGCCAATGGGCAAGGTTTTATGAGAGTTGTTAAAGGAAAATAATACAGTGAAATCCTCTCTAAAGGACTTCTACATGTTTCAAGTCTCTAACAACATCTAATCCAATACTGAGCACAAGGACCTATCAAAAATTTTAAGTCACAAAACAAATATCTTAGTATAAGATAATAGGCCTAATAGTAGGAAAATATATCAAAGACCTGATTGCAAAATGAAAGGTGACAATTTTTGCAAGGTGTGCACCCTTTTTCTCCTTGTTTTGTGTAGCACAACACTCAGGTTCATGACATGGCTTAACTACCTCTTGTGGATTCATTAACTCTATCGATTGCATCGGGCATTAAAATGTTGATCTTTTGGTGCAATGACAATCGTTTGTGCAATAATTGGTATTAGAGCCTAGGTCAAGGGTTTAAACCCCTCACTTGTGTTTGGGGATTATTGCAAGGTGTTCACCCCTGGTATCCTTGTGTTTTTCAGTATAGACTCAGCTTTGTGACATGGATTAACCACCTCCCTTGGATTCATTAAATTTGGTTGTTGTATCAGGCATTAACAGGTCAATCTTTTGGTGCAACGACAATCGTTTGTGCAACAACAATAACTTGTATTGATGGTAGATTAAGGAAGTCTTATTTTTTATGACATGTTTCAATACTTATCTTAGAGACCCTCCTACACCCTCATGTGACATTTAATCATTGTTAAAGCTTCTCACATATCCTACAAATGTGGAAAGTGGGTTTTGGAAGTTTGAAAGGGTGTTATTAGCATGGAAGAGCATCTAAATAAACTAGATGAGTTGGGAAACAAGTTGTAAACATATAAATACCATTTGGAGAAGTTGGAAAGTAGATTGAGGGAATATAGGAGCATTTGAAGAGATATAGGGCAGTTTGACTAGTCATCCTCATCTACAAGCATCTAGGAGTGTCTTCAAATGGATAAATTCAAATAATCAAGGAATTATTCAATAACCAACATCATAGATAATTTTGAAGAGCTTAAAAGGAGGAAAAAAGTAGTTGGGTGCCCAAGAAGAGGTTTGACTTAGCACACCAATGAGGACACTTGTCATTTCATTCCTTCATTGTATGTTCTTAAATGATAGGGAGATAGAGAGAAGTTAAAAATGGATGCCTAAGTCCATTTTGAGGTAGTTCTTGCATTTTTGAAAAGGATACTATAATTGAAATAGATATTTTTCTATCAAATAAAGCTTTGTAATCCAAAAAATAGCCATCTTATGACTAAAACCAATATACTTTCACCCTTAGCAATTTCAAAGCAGATACTCAAATATGTATAGTTGAATAGCATATTTTTATCAATTAATCTCAACATTTGGCCTTCAAAATTATGTTCTATTGTATGAAATTTAGTAGTTGATGTTCAGTTTTGTGATTGTATAACATGAATCCTTAGATATATGTCCCATTTTTTGCATCTTTGAACAAAATGCATTTGTTGTAGATTGTAGTTTGTTATTTTGTAAACCATCATTGATTGTAAAAATACTTATTATTTTCCTTCAAAAAATTAAAAACACTTAGAACTTTCTACAAAATACACATACATTAGTCTATGAAAATTGGATTTGTGCCTTTCTAAAAGCTAAGTTATTGAATATTTGTATGCAAAAAATAGCAACATAAGTCTAAACAAATATTTGGTGCATCACCCTCATAGTCTTAGATTCATTTCATGTCATTATATATATATATATATATATTTTTTCCTCAATAACAATAGTAGCATAGGTTAGAATCTAGGTAAGTACCAAGGGAACCAAACCTCTCTAGAGATTCACTCCAAGCTATGGGAAACCCACAAACCCAGTAGTATATCCATGTTTAACAGGATTGTTGAGTCGAGCACTTGGAAAGGGTGCAAATCCCAGTTACAAAAGTTTCAATTACAAGGATCCATGGTCCCCTAGACATAGATGTCTTGGGAAACCACAAGTGCATTATATTGAGGTAAGCCTTAATGATGAATTGTAATATGAGGAAATCCAACCACAAAGTGAAGAACCAAAATAGGTGATTGGAGAAGAAGAAGATCAAGCAAAAGAATAAGAAGTCATCTCAAGAGGCACTCTTGCCACACTCTTTGGTACTTTGAGAACAACCCATTTTGCATCTGTGGGGTCATACAAGATCAAAATTTGAATGTATTCATTGAAACTAGTGTGAATCATAACTTCATTGATGAGGGTTTGGTGGCCAAATGAGGCATCAAGGCAAAGGAATTTGAAGAATTCAATATTATGGTCACTAATAAGTTCACCATCCAAAGAAATAGGAAGATATTATGGCTGAGTTTAAATCTAAGAGGACATGATATAGAAGATTTCTACATTCTCATTTTAAGAGACATGTTGATGGTCAAAATAGCACAACAACATTAAACAAAATATCTCTATCCTATTTCTCCTGAAAAAGATAATTGATCTTAGACCACCTATCTTCCAAGGTCCTGGTAGTTGGTTCTCAACTGTGTTGGTGTGATTCAATGGCCAATGCAACTATAATATTCAAGGGGACTTACAGGTATAAAGGAATACAAACTGCATCATATCAATTAACCTACATTGGGGGGGTATAAATAAATAGAAAAAAGATAGAACATGGCTTTAGAAAAACAAAATATGAATACAAACTTCTTCACATCTAGACATGCACCTTAACAACGAGTGTTTCTTCAACTAACCAAAACTATAACATGATGCAATCCATAGCATAACCTACACCAATTGCATACATTCATAGTGCAAAATCCAATAATCACAACCATTCATCAAAAAATTACTTCAAGATTGAAACACATCACCCACTCATTGCTAAAATCAGATCAATAGACATATATGGATTCCATTCATAGATAATTCAATGAAATAATCTCAAACCTAGTTTCCCCTATTGATTTGCATCAAATAGAAAACAATTATGCACAACATCCACTGGCACACAAATGATTATGATTCATTAACATTATCATTGAGATCCAAACTTGACAATAACATGAAACTGTATAAAAGAGAATGTAAATGTATTTAAGTACAATAGAGTTTCAAAGTATCTTGCTTAAAAACTTATAAAATCCTGAGACTATAACAAAATATCTGCTATCTCATCAGGTGGCTAATCCTTCTTTATTCAACCGACCTTTACAAAACGGAGCCCAAAATTACATATATGCAAGCTATGTACTAATTTCTCTTAATCAAAAAATTGAGATCCACCAATCAAGGAACTGGAACTGCATGAAGTGACCATATTAGTTGATCTTCAGTTCAATGGTTGATGACCCTGTTATGCAAAATCTGATGCCCAAATGAGGAAGATAGAACTACTAGATGAGATCTGCAGTTAAACTTATGTCATAATTCTGCAAAATAGGAGAGAAGAGAAAGTTGTCCATCAAGATAGAATATTCCATTTCCAGCTCATCCCTGTTTAGTCTGCTCAAGAAGGTATTCATCATAATTGGAGAAAACTTGTTGAGGAATATCCACATCAGGTCCATCTACCCAATTATCTTAAAATTTAATTCTTTTCAACTCTGTAGAAGCAAAATATTGCATATCTTTCAACTTAATCAACTCCCTCCTAGCAGCTTTCACTTCATCTTTAATGTCCATGAGTCTATCTAAAAACAAGCCTTCATCATCATCCTCTTTTTGCATTACCTCCTCAAATCTGTTATTCCATTTCTCCTTTAATTTATCAAGAGGGAGACCTTTGTTAGGGATATCCACATTAACCAAAATAGCAATCACCGCTTCTAATTCATAAATATGTTCATTCAAGTCCTTACTGGCTTCTTGAACTTCATTTTTATGTTCATAGATGAATTTAGATCTAAACTTGATTATGCTCATGGTATTCTCAATGAAGTTTACATTATCCTCATCGAGGATTGATTGCTCCAAGAGAGTTGGCTTGGGCACCTTGCTGGTTTCCTTTAATTTCTTAACATGCTTTTTATACTCTTCCTCTTGTTTCTCTAAGACTTCAACATGTTGATTCATCTCTTCCCACAACTCCAAAGCACCTTCATGAACTTTAAAACCATCAACAAGCAACTCACCAACCTCTTTATTAAGTTGATCAATCCATCTATCAGGCATCCTAACTTTACTTCTCATATGTACCAAATCATCAACCTCTTTCCTGCTTAGTAAGATTGGGGTCTCTGGACCAGCAGCTTGTTGAGAAATAGGAGAGGAGACATCCTTGAAGAATTTATGTAACCAATCCAATTGGGCTTTAAGTTCATTCTTCCTTTGCTTATCCTTGATCATCCTAGATTTGGTGGAGGATGTGACAATTTCAATAAGGTTAATTTGTTGATTCCTTGTAGGTCTCCCCAAATTAATGTTGGAAGCTGAATTACTCTAAGAGGGGGGGTGAATCAGAGTAATATAATTTTTGAACTCTTGATTTGAATGCACAACTTAAATTTTTTGACCTTGAAACAATGTGGAAAATTTAATCAAACAAATGAACACTTAAACTTTGCAGAAAGATATGCAAGAGAATCAACTTATATTAAAAGCATCATTACATAGTGCAAAGTTAACTTGCTTTATGGAAGGTTTTAATGAGTAGATTTGCACAAATTGCTTTGTATACAGACTTAAAAAAATTGACATTAATATTTTGAACAAACTTAAAGTACTAGAGCATTGACCAACTGAACAAGCACACTAACATGAAACAGAATGAGAGACAAAAATAACATCACATAACACAAAGATTCCCTGAGTGGAAAAACCCTCTTGGGGTATAAAAAACCACTCGCAATATGATCTTTTTATTCATTCAAAAGAGAACCAACTTTGTTACAATGTGGAGCACCAACTCCATTACAATGTGGAGCACCAACTCCAATAAATTTTCTAAAGCACCAACTTCACAGGAGCACCAACTCCTTTGTTTTTCAAAGTTTCAAAAGACAATTCATCATTTTCAATAATGCCCACTAAAATATTTGTAATCAAATAAGAGATATAAACCTTTTAAACTCTCTCTTTTCACTCATTTCAAACACAAATGATATCACCATAATAACAATCTGTTCTGTGCTAAAAAACCCTTGTTCTCAACCATACATATTTTTGCCCAACTGAGAAATGGCTTACAACCATATATTTATACAACAAAAAAAAAGTTAAATTGGATTCCAAAAGGAATAACTAAAGAATCTTCGATTAATCACTTCTGAACAATGAAACTCTATTTGTTAATCAACCAACTTTCTCAAAGCAACGAATGCAGTTAGGGTTTCTAAACAATCCAAAAATCCATACATCAAATGCCATTAGAATTTCAAAACAACTTGCAAATCTTGATTAGGAAACAATGCATTTCAAATATGAGCAGTTAATAATACCTCTTAATGAATGCAAAGAATCAAGAGTAAAATACCCTACTTTGAGCTCTTCCTAACTGTCGTTCTACCCAACAAAATTTCTTCCATGTCGGCTCCAGGTGGCTAGGGTTTCTCTCAGCCCTAAAAAATCATTCAATTGAATGCATAATGATTTCAAAAGAGCTTTGAAGTCCAAAAAAAACATCAAAATGAATTTTGAAGTCTGCCAACAAACACTACAGTCACTGCCAAGTCAATCCATAATGATGATGTCACTGCCAAATCAACAACTCACAATATTCCAATGTAAATAAAACATGACAAGACCGAAAAGAAAATAATAAGTCTGATGATAAGACCAATACTATATGTCATATGCTATATGATATGGTAAGCCTGATAACAATGGTAACCTAATGTTATATGCCTTAGGTTTTCTTTTTCTTTCTTTAGAGCTCGATTTCCTTTGTTTTTCAAAAAACATCACTTTAGTGCCCACAACCATGTATGGTGTCAAGTATAAATAATTTAATATTCTCATCAGCCTTGAAACCCTTAAAAAATATACCAAAGTAGTGTAATGTCATACTGTGTTTCAGCCAAGGTGATTTCTAATAGAGCAATGTAAACATTAGAATCTAGATTTCATGATAATTCACAAAGACACCATCTATTGCAAAGAGACTCGGTATCAAAGTGATCTCTTTTCCATCTTGATAAATATCAATGAAGCCAAGAACTGAAGCATAAATATCTTGAGATATCTTAAGACCTGTCAAGATAATAATAATAAACATATATATATATATATATATATATCTGCAACAAAGGCATACCATGTCAAAAGTTAGTACCACCAAGTAAAGAACTGAAACTGAAAGAGCATGCCATGAACCAAAATCCTGAATCACCATAAACATGAATACCAAGAACAAGACCTCCGATTGATTATCATCTGAGATACCAAGGAATTCACCAAGATCAGTATCACAAAACTGAAAGTATAAATCACTGTTCACAATGAGAACCAAATGCACCCAAATGCACCAATCTAAAGCACTATCCACAAAATACTGAATACACCAAGTATCAATCAATCAGTTGTACCATAATGCCAATCAATATGTACCAAAAGATGAAGTTTGAGATTTATCATGTACATCAACTGTCTATGAAGAAATCACACCACCATCTATTTTGACATCAAGTACAAACAACCACAATAAATAACTGAAAGCCAACAAACTCCCCCTTTGTCCTTGATGGAAAAAAACTTAGCCATCTAAACCACTGTAAACCATCATATTCTCCCCCTTTTTTGTCACAACGACAAAGGAAACAATATCAATTCAATGTGATTCAATAACAAGTGTTGTTCAAAACCATAGATTTTTACAAAGTGAAAATAACTTGCACAAGATCAAGTGAAATGTACCACAATCTGAAAGCAAGTACTTGACATGAATCATGTGGAACAACTGTAAACATAATGTGTCACCCAGATCATAAAAATGTGTCATCATAGCCAGTGTTGTCAACAAAGACAAACAATCATGATAAACATCTGAAAGCCAAATAACCAATGAATCCTGCTACAAACACAAATAGAGCAACAATCTCGAATTAGTGACCCTGTACCTTTGTAACTCTAATCTTCACTATCCTGCTACCACTATTTTCTAGCACATACTGCACTTTTCTCCCCCTGAATCCATGAACTAGAGGAATTTACAGATCAAAAGTGAAATGACAATTTTGAACATCATAAGAATACAATTCAACCTATGACTAATTAGTCCCAATCATATTTGTTGACAAATGAACCACTTCCAAAAAGTTCTAACAATATTTGCATATATCAACCAAGTAGATGCCATTGTTATATCAAATAAAAGCAATCTACTAATGTCAAAATACCATATCCAGATCATGTATACTATATATACAAAACTTACTAACTGAACCAAATTTTCAATGTAGAAAACCTTGCTCTTCAGACAATCACTAAAGCTCCTTTCATCCTAAGCACTACACAATGACATAAAGAAACCAAACCCATGTCATACAATCCACACAATTCTCAAGTCAGCATATAACTCCAAACAACCAGTGTCTCGTAATAATCAACTATCAAAAGTTTATTGAAAAATTTCATCATCCAAGAATGCACAAACTTCTATCAATGTTGTTTGACTATACTCAAGAGTTTACATACTCTATACCAACATAATCAATGTCAAAAACTGTCACACCTATAACCACAACTCCATAAAATTGACTTTTGAATGGATATAGCAAATGGTTAGTATATTGTTCATGTTTTCCAAGAACAACACTGGAGAACTCAACATTTACTATTAACGTCACTGCCTCTATCATTATTTCAACAACTTATTGTCTTACCATGCTTTGTTGTTGAAACTTCATTCATATAGGCTAAACAAAGCACTATATTGTATCGCATAGCTGTTAAACATGATTTCAATGTTTTAAACAATAATGAGACTGATCAAATAAGATAAGAAGATTTGATGGAAAATAAAATGAATACTGCTTCATTGTTCAAGTATCTTTATCTCATGTATCTCTTGAGAAGCACATACCATCACCGAGATCAATGAACTATAGAAAAGCAAAGAAAATAACAATTTGTCCACAAATGGCTAGGAAGTATAATTGTGTCTCAAATATCCTTTACTACTCCCAAAGATATATAAAGTACCAACTACTGCAACACCAATAGTCATATTATCTTTTAACAAAATGATGATATACATGAACCATAGCATTAATACTCGTTGTTACTGTTATTCTCAGCATAGACAAGAAGAACATAAACAAAAATATAACACATTTGTGTCTTGCAAGATGCAACTAATTTTCATTTAATATCAATGGGGTTTATTTTATAATGCATTAATCATCTCCCCCTATCTTCATATTTCCTTTTAAACACTTAGAAATGGTTCTTGTGTAGCTTGCACAAGATTTAGTTCTTCCTCTTTCTTTTCTTGCTTTATTTTCCAGAACCTCAATGATTCTTTCCTTGGTTCTAAGCCTTTGTTGTTTCCAGATAATTTCTTCCATTGACCCCTGCAACAATTTTCTTTATGTCTAAAACTACTCCATCTATAATATACAACCAGAGACTTATAATATCTTGTGTCATCCTTTAGAGATAGTTTATCACAGTTTCTTGCAATATGACCTAATTGATTACATTTGAAGCATGTGATATTACCATGGTTCCTTTGCTTATCACTTTTCTTTACTTTGAAAAAACATTCAAATGCTCTGTGGCCGTACTAAAAACATGAGTAACAATAACCTAAAAAAGAACAATTATATCTCATCAACTTACCTTGCCAAGTAGAGTAAGATCTTGTGAATCTATTTGTCCTATTCCTTCCTCCTTTGTTGATATCCGCATGATGTTTGTTTCCTGTAGCTTCAAGATCAGCAACATGAAAGTTTAAATCTATCTTTGTTCTAGGTGTTTTTCTAACCTCGGAGCATTGTCCTTCCTCTAAACCTAGACCACTTTTGTCACTTGGAGCTTTCTATGCACCAATAATTTTATCCAAAGACATAGATCCATACTCACTAATTTTCTCGTCACTTAACTACTTTGATCCTTTATCAATGTTCCTTAGTAAAGCCACTTGCCACTCAAGTTTTTCTATACTCTGTTCTTTTTCCTTAAGTTGGTTTCTTACTTCTTCCTCAATCTTTCTAGCTTCTTCAACTTGTATCTTTACTTCTACAAGATCTGAACTTATCCTATCTTTGATATCTTTTTCTTGTTAAAGTTACTTGTTTAAATCATGATTCTCTTTTCTAAGCTGCTTAATAGTATCTAAGGCACACATAAGTTCACTTTCCAAATCAACCTCACTTTCTTGTTCATCATATTCAAAATTTATTTCACCCAAAAATTGATCTACTTCTACACTAGTTTCTTTACCACTTGAATGTTCATTGATAATTTCTTTGGATTCAGTTAGAACCTCTTCAAAACTATGCAGGTTTATAACTTCTTCACTTTCAGATGTTGCATAACTTATTTCAGTACCCAAAGATATCTCCTCTTGCAACTCACCATTTTGATTCATTTCAACCAACTTGTCCCAAATTTCCTTTGCACTACTATAATGAATAACTTTTGCCACATGACTTTATTTGGCAGATTACTAAAAATAGCATTTACAGCTCTATCATTGAATTCAATAGCTTTCTTCTCCTCATGTGTGTAAGAAGATGTTGTAGATGCAGTGCAACCTCTTTCTACTGCATCCCATACTTCAAAACCTAAAGAAGATAAATAAGTTTCCATCCTAGATTTCCACAAGATAAAACTTGTACCTTCAAACTATGATGTACCAGAACTAGGGTATTCTACCATTTCAGAGTTATTATATATGACTTCTTCTTCATTACTATTCATATTAGATTTAGGCAGAATTTGATGATTACTATTTTGCTGTGAATTTATTTTTCCCTTATTCCTTCTACCTTTTGCCATAATCACTTCAGTATCAAAAATCCAACAGACTTTACTAGACAAGGATTTGACTCAAGCCACCAAAAAAATATTTGACAAACTTCCAAATACTAGAATCTATCCTAGGTGAATAAGACTTGTCAGAGGACCCTATGCTCTGATACCAATTGTTGGAACTTGAATTACTCTGAGAGGGGGCGTGAATCAGAGTAATATAATTTTTGAACTCTTTGATTTGAATGCACAACTTAAATTTTTTGACCTTGAAATAATGTGGCAAATTTAATCAAACAAATGAACACTTAAACTTTACAGAAAGATATGCAAGAGAATCAACTTATATTAAAAGCATCATGTAGAATTGTTCTATTAAATTGTGAACAACCTTATTTATGATTTTTGAAACATGACTTCAACTTTACACAGTACAAAGTTAACTTGATTTATGGAAGGTTTTAATGACCAGATTTGCACAAATTACTTTGTATATAGACTTAAAAAAAATTGACATTAATATTTTCAACAAACTTAAAGTACAAAAGCATTGACCAACTGAACGAGCACACTAACATGAAAAAAAATGATAGACAAAAATAACATCACATAACAAAAATATTTCCTGAGTGGAAAAACCCTCTTGGGGTATAAAAAACCACTCACAAACTAATCTTTTTATTCATTCAAAAGAGAACCAACTCTGTTACAATGTGGAGCACCAAATCCTCCATTTTTCAAAGTTTCAAAAGACAATTCATCATTTTCAATAATGCCCACTAAAATCTCTGTAATCAAATCAAAGATATAAACCTTTTAAACTCTCTTTTCACTCATTTCAAACACAAATGATATCACCATATAACAATCTGTTCTGTGCTCAAAAACCCTTGTTCTTAGCCATACATATTTTCACCCAACTGAGAAATGACTTACAACCATATATCTATACAACAAAAAAATAGTTAAATTGGATTCCAAAAGGAATAACTAAAGAATCTTTGATTAATCACTTCTGAACAATGAAACTCTGTTTGTTAATCAACCAACTTTCTCAAAACTGATTCTCAAAGCAATGAATGCGATTAGGGTTTCTAAACAATCCCAGAAGCCATACATCAAATGCCATTAGAATTTCAAAACAATCTGCAAATCCTGATTAGGAAACAATGCATTTAAAATATGAGTAGTTAATAATACCTCTTAACGAATGCAAAGAATCAGGAATAAAATACCCAACTTTGAGCTCTTCAAAACTGTCATTCTACCTAGCAAACTTTCTTCCATGTCGGCTCCAGGCAGCTAGGGTTTCTCTCAGCCCTAAAAAATCATTCAACCGAATGCATAATGATTTCAAAATGGCTTTGAAGTCCAAAAAAAACATCAAAATGAATTTTGAAGTCCGCCAACAAACACTACAGTCACTGCCAAGTCAATCCATAATGATGATGTCACTACCAAATCAACAAATCACAATATTCCAATGTAAATAAAACATGACAAGACCGACAACCAAATAATAAGTCTGATGATAATACTGATACTATATTTCATATGCTATATGATATGGTAAGCCTGATAACAATGGTAACCTAATGTTATATGCCTTAGGTTTTCTTTTTCTTTCTTTAGAGCCTGATTTCCTTTGTTTTTCAAAAAAACATATCACTTTAGTGCCCAACACCATGTATGGTGTCAAGTATAAATAATTTAATATTCTCATCAGCCTTGAAACCCTTAAAAAATATACCAAAGTAGTGTAATGTCATACTGTGTTTCATCCAAGGTGATCGCTAATAGAGCAATGTAAACATTAGAATCTAGATCTCATGATAATTCACAAAGACACCATCTATTGCAAAGAGAACCGGTATCAAAGTGATCTATTTTCCATATTGATAAATATCAATGAAGCCAAGACCTAAAGCATAAAGATCTTGAGACCTATCAAGATAATAATAAACATATATATATATGAAGCAAAGGCATACCATGTCAAAAGTTAGTACCACCAAGTAAAGAACTGAAACTGAAAGAGCATGCCATAAACCAATATCCTGAATTGCCATAAACATGAATACCAAGAACAAGACCTCTAATTGATTATCATCTGAGATACCAAGGAATTCACCAAGATCAGTATCAAAAAACTAAAAGTATAAATCACTATTCACAATGAGAACCAAATGCACCCAAATGCACCAATCCAAAGCACTATCCACAAAATACTAAATACACCAAGTATCAATCAATCAGTTGTACCATAATGCCAATCAATATGTACCAGAAGCTGAAGTGTGAGATTTATCATGCACATCGACTGTCTATGAAGAAATCACACCACCATTTGTTTTGACATCAAGGACAAACAACCACAATAAACAACTGAAAGCCAACAATTAACAGTTCCCAAATGGTAATCAGTCACTTGCATATCTTGTCTATCCTTTTCCACCATAGGGAGTGCACATTTAGCTATAATATCACCTGCATTTGTGAGCTTCATGGAATGGAGGACCCTAGCCTTTTTCTTGGGCCTCTCTTTCTCTATCTCCTTCATCATTTCATCTCAATTCAAAGGTTTGGGTTGAACTATTTTCTTCCTCTCAAGGTCTAATTTCAGCCATGTTGGAGTAGCAAGAGTGGTAGCCACTTGTGTAGAAGAAGAAGCAGCAATGGCAGAGGAAAGAGGTTGCAAAATGGTGGTCTTAGGTTGAGAATCAACCTCTTGTACCTATTGTTGTTCCCTTTATATAGCTTCTTTTGCAAGCCTTTCGACTTCATCCTTGTCTTTTTTCTCTTGCATATTTTTAGCTTCTAATTCCTTTTTCAAACATTCTTCTTCTAGCCTCCTCTCCTCATACGGGTATGTGCAGGATCATCATGGAAAAAACAGGCCCTTAAGTGGCAAAAAATTCAAAACAATCAAAGTTAGGCAACTTGACGTAAAAATTTGAATAAGCTATCTATATTATTTCAAAAATATATAAAAATAGAATCTATAGAAAATTGAATGTAGTTTGTAAAATACTAGGTTTATTTTTTCAAAAAAAAAAATCTATTTGGTGAAAATTTGAAATTTCAATCGTAGTACTTAAATTTCGGGGGAAAAAATAAGTAGTGTTTGTCTAACCACCCTAACCACAATAAAATGATAATAATTTTTTATAATATTTTAAACAAAAGTAGAGAACTCATGTGCGGATGTGATGCATATTTTTTGTAATTTTTTTAAGTAAATAATTAATTATGATTTTTTATTACAAATTTAAAAATATAAAATCTCATATGTCGACCATCTTAACTTGGTCAAAACTTCATGAAATTCAATTTTTCTTTTAATCCTATAGTATACAAATCATAGAATGTGATGCATGTTTTGGATTCAAATGTGATACCGTTTGAAAGCTATAGATGTTTTCAATCAACCTATCAATCATGACTTTGTTGTAATTCAAATAGAAAATGAATAATAATAATTTATTAAATTCAAAGTAAAACATAATTTATATTGGTTGAAAGTTGAGAATCTCCTTTAAAACTCTTTTCATTTCATCAATTTTGGGTTAAAAAGTCATCAGCCACATACCCTACAAATACCCATTATATTGCCACTTTTTGGCCCATCAGGATCCTACACATACCCATACATTTGATATATTTGTCTTTCAAGCTCTTTAACTTTATCCCATGCTTCTTTAGAATTTTTTTCATGCTTAGCAAGTTCTTCAGCGTCCTCTTCTCTTTGCAGGCGTTCTTCCTCTTCTTTTCTCCTGTGAGATTCCTCAATAGCCTTAAATTTAGCCTCAAGGGCTTCTCTTTCCCTTCTTTGTTGAGATTTCTCTTCTTCGAGCTCATGGATCTTCTGCAACATAGCCAATTTGTCCATCTCCTCTTTGGTCTTCAATTCTTTCTCTTTTTGTTGTTGCAGCAAGTCTTCTTTCTCTCTTTGTTTCCTTGCTAGTTCTTCCTCCCTAGCCTTAGCCTTAGATTCTTGTTTCTTAGTAAGTTCCTCAACTTGTGCTTTGGCCTCTGATTCCCTTTTGGCATCTTCAAATAATTTCCACTATTCCTCAGGAGTAAGGACACCTTCAGTTTCCTCATGGGATACAACCACATGAGTTTCTTTGTCAGATTGGGTGGCCTCAAAATTTGTATCAATATCATGGATTTCAATTTCCTGCTCCTTCCCTTTTAAGTATTCAACCTCCTTATGAAGGGTTCTAGTGGGCATCTCTTCAATTGGTTACTCTGTAAGAGAAGGTTGAGTTGAAGTTTCACCTCCAGCTTCTATTGTGGCCTCCTCTCCATGTAATTCAGGAACATTTTGAGCAGGAATTGCAGGCTCAAGCTCCTCTCCAGAATTAGGAGGGAAAAATTACAATGGCTCCTTAGGAGTTGTCTTTCTTTTTGTTCTCTTATATCCCTAGGTGGTACCTGCAACTTTTCTCTTTTTAAAAGTTTGAGCCTCTAGCTCCTTGATCCTCATAACCACCCATTAGATACTTCTTCTATCGAGGACTGGCCTTGCAATTTGTTTGATGTCAATGGATTCATCTACATCCCAATCCACTAGATCCAAGTCTTTAGTACCTATATTATCAACATCATATTGGGGATTCAGGGTTACACCATCATCTGACAATGTGTCAGGAATATCCTCCTTGACCCCATACTCAATCATGAGTGGAATTAGCAATCTTTCATAATTCCTTCTTCTTAGATCATACTCATCATGTAGGTCCATCCAAAAATCCTCAAGCAAATTGAAATGATTTTCAAAAACTACAGGAAGCAAACCTTGCATCTTGTGCTTGGGATCAAAATACTTCCTAGATGTATATATGCTTAACTTCAAATGGATCAATTCATCAAAAATTACGTTGGCTGCCACATTGTGTGCATAACTATACTCACCTAACTTCATGGTAAATTTGTGACAACCAGGCTTATTTTTATTAGCAAACTTGGTGTTGACTCCTATGGCCTGATAAATGAACTCCAAAACAATTATGTTATTGTAGCATCTGGGAAATAAATGAAGATGGCTATGAAAACCAGCCAGCCTGAAATAGGTGAACTTGGGGTATTGGATGTACCAATGTCCCCATTTTGCAATGAATGCCAAGGCATCCTTGATTAGTCTATACCCTACATCTCATGATATCTAATTAATGATGACATACACGAATGCATCATTAACTCTTTTATAATTTGACTCAGTGGTTTGCAAAGTCAGTTGATCATAGTGATCCCACACCTTCTTTTGTCCAGGGGCTTCTCCCAATATCCCAACTACATTTACACCAGGAAAGATGCCTCTTCTTGCAGTTGCATATATCACATAGTAATTCATGAAGAATCTCTTTGTCTCCCTCACTTTGAGCATCTGATTATGTAGGCACTCTAATAAAATCATTGGCCAATCAAATTGTTGCCTACCATCCAGAATAGTTTGAATGAATGGAAACATCCATTCCTTGAATTGTGAGGAACCTCTCTTCCCAAACACTCTGGAAAGCATCATGATTATGTAGCCAATATCCTTACCAAAATATGATCTCTTAGGCTAGTTAGGGAGCTTGGCCAGGGATTTCTTTTCAACTCTCATCCAGTGCTTATTCATGTGAGTTATGTTGGCCTCCTTTTTGTTTCTATGTAACTACAATGCTTCTGCCTCATTGAGTTGCCTGGGGTTCTGGGGTGTAGGTGCATTAAACATGAACCTTATCATCTGTGGTATAAGATCAATGATAATATTCCCTTGTAAGTCCACATATTGTCTGGTTGCGGGTTTGTAAGCCCCAACTGCAATAAGTATTAGTTCTAGGCACTAGAATGATAGAGGAAAGATGACAACATGTACCAACCCAAATTCAACAATTCTCTTTGTTCTCCCTGTTACATCTTCAATGAATTTTTCTTCATACAACTCCTCATAATTGAACGGGCCCAAGTTTGTATCTATTATGTCTCCCCAATCTGAATCCACCTTGCTAGATGCAATAGCATGACTTTGGTGCTTGTACCTCAAGGAGTAGGGGAATTGTTCTACTTTTATCTTTTTAGGCTTAGTTGCTTATCTTGAACTCTCTATAGGTTGGCTTCTTTGAGAATCTTCTCTCGATGCTCCTAACATCTTCTATTTCTACAACACAACCCTAGATTAGATGAACAAAGGCATGAAAATAATTACATCATACAATACCTCTCATACCATTTTCTATTCCCTCAAGACAACTCTCCATACTTAGTCAAATTTTATATCCACCAGAAGCAAAGTCAAAGAAGGATCAGAAACAAAAATTTCTTAACACAGGAAACCATTTAACACAAGAGGGATCAGGATCAGAACTAGAACGAGACCAGAACCAGGATCGAAACAGAAACTGAACTCAGAACCAGTCAATAGTTCCAAATTCATTTCCCACTCTGAATCCGCTTTCGCCAAAGGATAAGGGTGAAAACCGAAGTCAATAGTCATCAAAAGTGGGACCATTTTGGGAATTAACTCCCATCCAAACACTTATGGGATGAGTTTGTTCTTGGGTCCACTTCCACCAGTTTATCATTCAAACGAAGCAATTTTGTTAAAGATGCAGTCAAATGAGCTTAAGACTTGGGTCACATGGAATTATAAGGAAAATTTAAATAAAGGGGCCTAACCTTACCCCTTTAACATGAAAAAGACAAAATTGAAACCCTAGGGGCTCGACATTGTAAAGGTCATCACACAAACCATAGTTTGCACAACTTGTCGATTCAGGTAATTAGGGCATAAAGAACCCGACGTGAAAACTATTGAACCGACATGGGAATAGGATCAAAGGGGTCATCAAATAGATTTTGAATCATTTGAAGCACAAAATATCCCATCGAATGAAACCCTAATTAAAGCTAGGGCATGACAGAATGTAAACGCCATGAAAATGATAGCAGAATGACAAAAACAAACGAGAAAAGTAGAAAAAGAAAAATGGAAAATGGAGAAAGACCAAAATAAAACTAGAAACAAACAAGGGAATGAGAAAAGATCCAAAATAAAGGTCCCATGAATGCACAAGAACACCACGAAAATGACAACATAACGAAAAAATAAACGGGAAAGCACCAAGGATTGTATCAAGTAAGATAATGGAGAGGATTTTTCATCATGGGAAAACTATGTGGGAAGTTCAATGTTTGGTCATTATAAAAAACTCATCAAAGGAAAGAATGTATATCATGTGAATATAAAAAGCATCTTAAATAAGAACATTAAAGTATTTAGCATCATTCCTCCAAGGAGACTGCCAAAAATAAGCTTCAAGAACATCATTGAGCTAGAGGATGGTGCTAAACCCATCATCATTGCTCCCTACTACCACCCTATGAGACACAAGGAGTAAATTAAAAATGCCATTAAATAAATTCTAAAATGGGGCACATCGGACCTATCTCAAGTTCATTTTATTCCTTTCTATTTTTAGTGAAGAAGAATGGCATAATGTATATGTGCATCAATTATAGAGAACTAAATAAAAATGTTATCAAGAATTGATACCCCATTAATAGGATCAATGAGTTTATAGATGAGTTTTACAAAGTAGTCTTTTTATTAAAAATATATATCAAATTGAGCTACCATCAAATTAGAGTCTCATAGGAGGATATTCATAAGATTATTTTTTGATGTCACTATAGCAACTATGAGTTTCCAGTCATAACATTTGGTTTGACAAAAACTCCAAAAAATTTCTAGTCATGCATGAAACATGTTTTCCATAAGTAGCTAAGAAAGTTTCTCCTTGTCTTCTTTGATGGAATTTTGATCTATAGCAAAATGTGGGGGATTACCTATGGCACATTGATGAATTATTAGGAAATTTGGAAGCACAATTGAGGTTTGCTGAGTCAAAGTGTGAGTTTTCTATGATAGAGATCTTGTATCTAGGTGATATCATTAGTGTAAAGGGAGTGTAGGTAGACATGGATAATATTAAATAAATTTGGCACTGGACTCCTCCAAGGACCTTAACTCATTTGAAAATATTCTTTGGCCTTTGTAGCTACTATATCCAAATTTTTAAGGGATTCTCCAAACCACGCATTCCCTTAATTGACATAACAAAGAAGGAATATTTTTCATGGACTAAGGATGCATAGTGATCATTTTATAGAATAAAATGGGTAGAGAACTTGTGTCTTCTGTTAGAAATTCCAAATTTTACTCTTACTTTCACATTGGAATGTGATGCATCGAGAGAAGGAATTAGGGTTGTGTTCATCCATAACAAGCAATCAATTTATTTTAAGAGTTAACTTTTCATAGAAGTGGAAAGATGATTTTCTATGTATGATAATCAACATATTGATCAAATTTAGAAAAATACTTGGTGGGTGGTCTATTTATGGTCAAAATTGATCCCCATAATTTGAGATATTTTATCAACTAGAATGATCTAAATGAGTAGCAATAAAAGTAGCTGAGGAAAATCCAAGTGTATGAATTTGATATTGAGTACATCAAAAGGAATAATAAATTTGTTACTGATACATTACCTAAAAAATATAATCTGTGTTCCATGTCTTGGATCTCCATAGGTTGTAAGAATGGAATCATAGTAGAGTATACCAAGATTTTTTTATTGTTGATGTGTTGGAAGGGAAATTGTTGAATGATAGGAACACCATCTACAATGAACTCATTATATATAAGGAAATACTCTTCTTGGTGCTAGAATTAGGAGTAACTAATTTAGTGGAAATATTTTCCAATGAAGATGCAACGTGGGAAGGTCTACAAATATTAGAACATCCAAACTTTCAATTTCTTGAGGATAAGAAATTTTGAGCAAGGGGAACTTGTCATATCTCATTTTATAGTCAATATAAGTATGTACATATTATATATGTTCTTGTGTATTATTTCCGTATGTCATGTGTTCTCCCTTCCTAAGTGTGTTTTTTCTTCTAACTTCACTATTCCTTTCTCCTTCTTGGAGTTTTGGATTACTCCATCATGTCACGTCTTCTATTTTTGCCCACCTAGACACAATATTTATTGTACTTCATCCTAACATGCCCATTGCTTGACTCTGATGTCGCATCATTTAGTTGTAATTTTATTATTGACCCTTGATCCCTGATATTTCCACTTGTGTTTATGTTTTTTTCTAACTTCTTAGCACATGTGTTGTATTATTTCTAGTAGCCTATTTTTGTGAAAATTTTCATACTCATGATCATTGTTTAATTTCAAGTTTCAAGTGTGCTTGTGTTCAACTCATCCATTTATGGAGGATATAAAAGAAATGATTTTTTCTTCCAAGTTGATCATCTACACTTAATGAATTCCTTTCAAAATCTATTTTGATTACTCGTGTTCAAGCATAGGAGCCTAATATGAAAATCATAGTGATTTTAGAGGATGATTTCATATAAGGGTCATATTGAGATTTATTGGATGTGGACTCCAACCACATTCTATTGATATGATTTACCATTGATGTGGTATGAATTTATTGTTTGCATTACTAACATTGATGTATAAACAATAGTTTTAAATCTAGTTATCTATGATCTAATTGAATTACAAGGTTGGTAGTGTTGTTAATCAAATAATAAGTGTTTCTAGAAAGTTAAGAATCATATTTGCATTATTATCTTGACCTAGGACATTAAAAAAATAAACTCACATATATAGTTATTTGTTGGTTTCTTTAACACTTCAAGAATAGAGTAAGAATTATAGGCTACCAATGTGGCATAAAATGAAAGGTTATATCTTCATTGGTATGAGTTTTCCATAGTCCATTGAAGATAGATAATATGCTTTTGGGTTTAGCTGTGTATATTTTTTTCCATCGACGTTTCGAATCACACTCAATGATCCATCATCAGGAAGAGGAATATTCATGTTTAGCTTATATCTTGCAATATTCATGATATTGATGGCTTGAACAAGTGAGAGGGTCATCAAGAATTATAACTCAACCACTATATTAATGATTTCATGGGTCATATTCATCCTACATTGTTCAAAGTACTACATTTGAATCCACACCCTTGAGATGGACAACTATTTCTAGGTTGGAAAATCCCTTTTAGCAATTGTGATGTAAAATATGATCATTAATGGTACTTTGTGTCATGCAAGGAGGTAGGTACGAGTGAGAAATGTAAAATGTAGAAGTTTTATATTTTCAATCATTTCAAGGATCAAGGATATTATAGAATAAATACCACTTTTTCAAGGATTGGGGATTAGGATTATTTCATACCTCATGCATAATGAAAAAATAAAGGTATATCCACATCAACAACTCTAAAAATATATATGAAGTAAATTTTTAGGATATACAATTTGGGGATACTAAAGGATTCATTCAAGGAAAGCAAGTAAAAATACTTCCAATCTTTCAAACCCAATAAGGTAATACAATGGTAATTATTGAGGATCAAGAGTTAGGTATAGTTTATGAACCATGTGAAAAATTCCACATTAGAGGGATTCTCACATCTCTAACTTTGAAGAATTTATGTAGGTAAATATTGGGATTCAAGGATTGAGGACACCAAGGAATCAAAACCATAAGTTAAGTAGGTAAAGGGATGGCCAAAATTGTGACTCTAAAATATACATATTAAAAAGGATTAGTAATTATGGATTAGGGATATTCCATACCTTATGCCATAAGGGATGTGGATAAGAAGACGGTTGACACCATGACTCTAAAAACTAACTTATTGCAAAAAATCAAAGTGTTGGGGTTTTAAGAAAAGCATGCTAGTAAGAGAAAGTTTGAAACTCTAATAGGGACAAGGGAAAGAGGTTGGGGGTTAGGGGAAAGGTATGTTAGAATGGGAAACTCCAAAACTATGATATTTAGCACAATATTTGTTATTTGAATAGAAAAAATCCACACTTGGAATTTTTTGGACCTTGAAACTTTCAACATGTGATAGGAACATGAGAGATGATGGATAATAAAACTTATGTAAAATTGGCCAAATGAGACCCATATAAATACTTCTTAGATCGATTATATATAATGGGAATAATAATGAAAAAATTCATAAGGGGGGCATGAATCAAGTACAATTAGACACAATAAAATTGGGTGCTAACATATTACACCACTATATCTAGGAGTTCTCCAAGTTAATCCATGTGGCCCATTGTATTGGCATATGTGTTTTTTCTACCTTGAGGTAGGGGTGTTCTAAGGATGACATTTTTAGTTAATATTTTTACCTTATGTGAGGGAGTAATACTTAGGTTTACTATATCATTGTGAGATACCCTCTATATGGGTTCTAGGGACTATTATAACCTATCAGGTTTGTTGATTTTTTATGTACTTTTACTTATGTTAGTGTCATTATTGTTGACATCTTGTAATGTATGATGTGTTGTATTTTATTTTTATCATATTTACTTTCTTTATGTGTGTGGCTTGTGTATTTAATTTGTGAATGTTTTATTCTAATGCTTCTATGTGTGTGTATTTTGAACTATTATTATTTGTATGTTTGATATTTATGTTGTGATAAGGTTAGGATGTATGTAGCTCTACCTACAACAAGAGTTTCATAGTAAGACATATGACATCCCATGGTGAGAAATTTTCATGGTATGTGAATGATATATCTTTAGATGTTGTGTAAGGTCATGGTCTTTTCTTGCATTGAGTCAAACCCTATAAGGTTGAAAGGACTTGCAGTTTTATTTATGTTCATATTTGGCTTGTTCAGGTCCTTTTATTCATATGTTTATTTGATGAGAAATATATAAGATCTGATACCAAATGTTGGAAAATTTCAATCTTTATCAAAATAATCAAGTTGTAGCTTCAATGGATGAGATACAAAGCTTGGACTACTACAATATGAAAATTTGAAAATTAAGTGACCTTAATATGGAATTAACCATGATTAGATCCATCTTCTTTATGATGCTAAAAAATAGCCAACATATCATGCTTATCAACACTACCTTATGTGAACTTAGAATAGTAATAAATATAAGAATAACATCACCATAAGATAGTAGAAAAGAGGCACAAATCAACAACATAAGAGAATCACATAACACATGATTTATATGGAGAAACCCTTGTGGGAAAAAATCCACCAAGAAGAGAGGCCAAGTATGAATTATCTTCAAATAAATGAGATTACAATATATTTACTTCCATTCTACTCTTTTCCTCTAACATGGTAGCACCTATGTACCTATGAACAACATATTTATGCCTCAACATATCCTTGTTCTAGAAGATTAAATCTACATTCAAATGTTCCTCTATTTCTACATCCAAGAAGCTAATTTTATAGATTTATAAAGAGGTCTTCAGTACCAAACATGGTTCCAAAAGATGACTCTTCATTCCAAACATCGCAACCCTTGTATTTCCTCAAAATACAAAAGGATGTAGTTTTGGCTCCAATACTTTCCCTCCAACTTGGGCTCCCAAATTTGGAAAAGAAACATTACATTAAATGCAATAAATGATGGAATACCAAGAGATGCCTATTTCCTCTTTCCAAGAACCCACTTGGAGAAGCCCAATAGTCACTAATTTTTCCACTTAACTTGTCTTTTACCATCCCAATCTAGGCATGCACATGTGGGGAAAACATAATTAAATATTCATGTTAACAAGTCACCTTTACTACTACTAAAGGAAACCATCACTTCTCATGAATGTATTACAAATAATGGCAAGAAAAAATATTACAAAATATTTTCCCATTACACCCTAAGTGCCAAGGGACACTTTCCAAGGATGTTGGAACCATGATATAGGATTTACAAAGTAGATGGTTCCTTAATCCTAATAGTATTATACACTAGAAAGGATGTATTGTGAGGGGTTTAAAGTCTTGGTTTCCTTGGAATGGTTTTTTGGTATGTACATGTTATTATGGACATGTGCTATGAAATCCACTCAATGTATTTGAGATGTTTTAGATCTATAGTATCATGTGTATGATTATGTGTTAATAAAGGTATGATCTAAATAAGATAACCACTAATATTTTAATATACCACACTTGTGGAATATGGATGGTGCTTCTTCACCTTTATTGATGGATGTATAGGAAGGGAAATCCTCATAGTGTTTTCAACTACTTCACCTAACATTAGTAATATCATGAGAGCATGGAAGATTAGTTTGTTGAGTTGAGATTGATGATCTTTAGATATTTGTTATGGTGTACATTATTATGACCACTTGTATACATGTAGTTGGATTCATGGCCTATTTTATTAGTTATCATTGATGATTATTGTCATACTTGAGCCCTTATATATATATATATATATTGGTTATGTAATGATGGTATCTTCATTGATGAGTACTCAATATGTACTTCTAAGACTTTCATATTATTGAAATATATGCTTGAGATATATGTATTTTTGTACTTCCTTCTTGTACTTAATGATTCAATTATATATTGTGTGGAATTTTTAGATATCGCTTACATGTTTCACAGATTTATATAATATTATATCCTGGAATTCAATGTAAGTTGATAGTGTGACATTTTTTAGGCATTGGGTTATTGTTTGGTTAATTCTTAGGAAAATTTGAGGTTGCATTTTGGAGGTTTCTAAATTGATATTAGAGTGAAGGTTCAAAAAATAGGGGACTTGAGAATATGAGTGAATCATGAAAGGAATAGTGTTTTAAAACACTTTATATATTTTTGAGTTCTTATTATAATTAGATTGGAAGAGTGGTAAGAAAAAATCATTATTATGAACCTTTTGGAAGTATAACCTCTTGAAAGTAAAGATGAATGTTCAAGCTAATATTAGCTAGTGTGATTGGATAATATAATCTTAAGGAAGAAATAATTTTGAAGAGTAGGACCTGATAAATAGGTATGTGCACCAAAATGGGGGGCCAAAATGTGGCCACTCCAATTTTCGGTCCCATAAAAGAGAAAAAGTGATAACTTTATAATGGAACATGCTCACGTTATTATTTTCTTTTGAAAAAACATCTCTTTATCTTTCTCTTTCTCCTTATGTTTCAACAAAACCATATACATGAAATAAACATTTAACTATAAGTGAATTTCATGTATATAGTTTTAGAATATTTGAGAATGATTTCAAATTTGTAGGATTTATGATGAAAGTTCTAATTTTTGGAAGATCTTATAATTTTTCAGTCTTAGTCAAAAATTCAATAATTAGCAGGTCAAATTTTTGTAATTAGGAGGTCAAATTCGATAATCAGGAAGTCATATTTTAGTAATCAACACCTTTATCTTTCTCCACTTCCTTTTGTCCCCTTTATTTCTCTATATCCTCTCACACACATCCTCTCCCTCCATGCATCCCCTATCTACCTCTTCCTCTTCCTTAATTCTCCCTATCTACTTTCTCCATCTTTCCCTATCTCTCCTCACTCCACTTCTAATTTCTACTCCTCTTCCCACTCTAAACATATGACGACGATGTGCTGGATGGATTATTATGACATTAAAACATCGGGATTGCCGATGCATATTATGACGCGTCTTCACGATGTAATGATGGACGGAGCGGGCGGATGCAAGATGACGGGCGGAGATAAAAGAACCCAGAGTGCATACGAGTGTCATATTATGCCATCATGAGATGGTATGATAACAGACAGGTACGATGATGATGGCGGAGACGATATATTAATTTATTATGATAAATGATGAAACGCTGATGATGATGATGGATGCATGTTGATGATGCGAGATTTACATATGATACAGAGCGACGCGAGACATGGCGAAGCATTACGTAGCCATATGGCGACGAGGCAAAGATATCAGCAAGATGACACAGAGGAACTGAAGAGAGAATGAGGAGAGGAGGAGGAGGAGGAGAAGGATAGAGATAGAGAGAAAGAGATGAAAGGAGGGAGGGGTTTGGAGAGGAGAGGGAAAGGAGGAAGGAGGGGGAGGATGGAGAGGAAGGAGGGAGGGAATGAGGGGGGGGGTGGAAGGAATGGAAGAGGGACAGGGATGGATATATATATATATATATATAGAGAGAGAGAGAGAGAAATGGGTCTAGAGTGTAATGGATATAGATAGATTGAGATAGAGTGAGAGAGAGATAATGGGAGCCTACTAATTACTAAAATTTGACGACTTGATGATTGAAATTTGACTAAGTTTGAAAAATTATAAGATCTTCCAAAACCTAGAATCTACATTATTGTTAGGAAAAGGTGTGTTCTCCACCTTGCATAATGTTATAATGTAATTATTTACTTATTATGTGGTGTACCTAGGGAATCTAGGGATGTGTGCATCACATGGGTTTAGCATTCTTGGGGCCACTTCATATGTTGTATGTAACATGGGATTAAATATTTAAAGTGAGGTTGTACATGGGAAAAATATTTAATGTTGGGAAAAAATAGTGCCAATATTAAATGAGGGGTTAATGGTTTTTTAAGCTCATGGTATTAGTCACATGGTTTTATGTAATACCACTTGGTGGTTTTGTGTGATCTTGTTTCTATAAAAGAAAACACATGGGTATTTGTCTAAGGTTGGCTAGTTGGCTCGTTGGTTGTTGGAGAGCATCTCTTGTTGCTATTTGTGAGGGTTGAAGCATGGCATAGGATATGTGGTTACATGTTTGTTCACATAGACTTCTTGTAGAGGGCTTGATGTTTCAAAGGTGGTCATGGAGAACTTTGAAGATGTATTGCAATGATTATTGTTGAATAATGTGTGAGTGATGGATGCTTTTGGAGGTTGGTTTTTCACTCTTGAGGGTTTTCCCAAGGTATATCTTGTACCATCTTTGATGGTATGTTGTCTATTCTTTTTCATATGGATTCCAAATACTTTTTTGCATATATTTCTCTATTTGGGTTATGTGAAAATTATCTTGGGTGAATGTGTATTTCCTTTTATTTGGTATAAGAGTCATGGTTGTGGTTTGTATAACCCTTGTTATAGTAGATTTAGTGCATAGTTGAATCCAGGGCTTGCAAGGAAAAAATGAAGACATTGCAAGATATGAGGGTTTTTTGCAAGTGCTTTTTGTAGATTTGGGGTTTTGAGGTTGCAAATTTGTGATTATTTTTTGCATATCTAGGTTTACGAATATTTGTTAGAAAAGGGCTTTTTATGGATGTTCATCATGAGGGTTTTGTAGGGGAAATGTTGTAGATAACCCCTTGGAACAAAACAAACCTCACCATTGGATCTAAGAGGCCTGAGAGATGAAGATTGACATAAAATTTGACCTAATTTGGTTACAAGAAAAAAATGCAAAAAAAGGTTCCCCCTAACCCTAACTATACAATCATACAACCATCAAAGAGACATTATAGAAAAATAAAATTAAAAAATTTTGTAGGAAAAAAATTAAATTAAAAATTTCATTTGATTTTAATTAAAATTAAAAAAAAAACATTTTAATTGAGTCATGGAGCTCGATTCGGTACCCAACGTACCAAACTGGCCGCTAGCAGACTGTCTACTCTATCTAACAGTCCCACTAGGTGGGCAAGCCCCAACCTGCATAGGGGTTGTAAAAATTGAATACTGCCTTAAAAATATTATAGTCCATCGATTTCTATTTAATAAAAGAATTAAACATGAATTGATATTTCCAGCGGGTCCCGTCAGCTTGAGCGTTGTCGATGGGCCCCCCCAGGGGCCACTAGCTTATAGATTAATACCAAAATTATGTTTTTTCCTTTTTTTAGGGGGCATAACTTTCACCCAGTGTATCTATTTTTTAACTTCTTATACTCGTTGGAAAGGTGGTTTTGTGCTCTTCATTGTGGTATTCGTGGTTTTTCCATATTTGATTGTTTCGATAGTGAAATTCTTGTTGGAAGTTAGATGCTCCTTTTAGTATTGGAGAGGCCATAACCTGTGCATACAAAGTTGGATTTTGGACTTCTTATAGTTGACATAAAGCTTGTTCAGAGAAATACATAGTGGATCAAGTTTGGAGATGTTTTGGCATGATTTATTTATTATTTATATCTAATTTGTTTATGGTTTATTTTGAATATGGTGATTTTATGATCTTATGGCTATTTAGATCTTGGTGATTTGATTTTGGATTCATTGTATACTCACATGTACATCTCTTATTACTCTCACTTGACATGGTTATCAGTATATTATTAGATTTGTATGTTACATTGTTGGATCTATGAGTTGTGAATTATTGTAGGTTTTTTATGCTTATAGGTTACATTTATGAATTGTATATGGGTTTTCTATGCCAATAGATGATTATGTGTTGATACAGATTCAGATTGGTGGCCTGGTTTAGTCACTTGTTTTGTTGGTTTGGTTGTCATTTTGAGGAGGAGATATGGTATTACTAGGTGAAATCATGATATGAGACCTATGTAGTTGACTATGTGATATAGACATGTGTGGCACAGTTGGAGTTTTTTGTTGGTACATTTGGTGGTGATCATGGTGTCATGGATGTTCCTTCTGATTTAGGGACTTTGTCATGGTGTGATTATTTATGCAGGTGCTTTATTGGTGGTGTTGGATTGATTCCAGTTTGGTTTGTGGCAGTGTATCTTCTTGGCTTGAGGATCATGGTTATTGTTGATCTTCATTAAGGGGGTTGTTATTATGATGTCATGGATAACTTGGTTACATGATTTGGTGGGAACTTGTGACAATTATGGTTTTTCAGTGTTGTATCTTCTTGGTTTGTAGATCATGGTTTATACTCTTCCCTTTGGGAGCTTGGTGCTGAGTTCTTTGATTGTGTTGGGGCCATGGAGGATCTTCATTTAGAGGATGGTTTTCATGATTCCATGGAGAGCTTAGTATTAGGGTTCAATGGGAGCTTGTGGTGATGATTTGGATTCAACATTTGATGGTGGATGATCTTCTTAATAGGAGATGGTTATCTTCATGTGGTATGGAGATTTTGAAATATTGGTTAGCCATGGAGGACTTTTTAGTATTTGGTTGAAGTGTCATGATTTTTCATTTGACATGTGATCCTTATTTTGATAGGATGGTTATATATTATGTCATGATATACTCTTGACCATACATTAGAGTTTTGCAATGATACAGGTGCATGATATGTTCACTGGAGCATATGATCTTTTGAGGAGATGTGAGATCATGATGTCATGATTGAGTTATTGATTCCACAGTTGGGATTTGATATTGATCTTGTTGGTTCTCTTGGAATTCAATACATTGATCATTTTCTTGGGAGCTTCATGGTGGTGCTATGTTGCATTTGGATTTTAGAATGGATATATCAGTTATAAGTACACATGGATACATGGAGAAATAAGTGAGTCTAGGAGATCTTTGGAGATTAGAGACATGTGTTGAGATGGTTACTCATTGATTAGGTTTCAACTAGAAGTCTAAGGAGCCTACACCTTGGTTGGATGTGAGTTCAACATGGACCTATTAGGATATTTTCCTTAAATGAGTCATTATGACTTGGACATCTTTGAGGAGCATTCTCATTCCCCACTCTAGGTCTAATCAATGGTTAATCATTTGAGGTACTTCCCATTATTGTTTTCAGATGAATTATATTTTATGCTTTATCTTCTCATTCATATGGATCTTGAGCTATGGTTTGCTAGTTCTAGAGGGTTCATTTGAGGGATGTTGGCATGTTTATATCCTTATGTATTGTGAGATTATTCATTGATGTTGAGTTTAGGAGACGTTATTAAGCTTATTCCCTTGGTTTGGGAATGGATTTGGTTTGATATTCTTTTAGTTTGAGATGCATACATCTTGGTTATATGGTTAGATGTGGATAGTGTTATTCTATTTGGGGTTTTCTAGTGGAGATCATACTTATCACATATTAGCATTTAGAGGTGTGTGTAGGACATGCTACAAATTTTGATTTGCACATTCTCTCTTTGGTGTTATTCTACTTCCAAGCTATTTGTATTCACACTACATTGGATTTGAGATCTTGTATGGATCTATGGTGATCACTATGTGTGTGTTCATGTGTTGTTTATTGTTCTTTGATGAATACATGGAGGTTCCTTTATCTCTTTCCTTTGTTTGGTGTGGAGAACTTGGGAGAGCTATGGAGACTTGTGGTGAGAGATATATTGCAACATATTAGTTTGTAGATTTGCATATCATTGTGGATGTTCCTTGGTACTACATGATATTTGTTACACCTTATATGTGATGCTAGTGGTGGATCTTGGATGCCTTGATCATTTTCAAATTTGACATTACCTATGTAGTGGGAGTTCCTAGATGTGCATGTTCATTATATGACAGGTTTAACACTTGGAGCTTATGATTACATGTTATGTGTTGTATAGATTTGTATACCTTTGAGGTATGGATAGTTGGACATGTTAGCATTTATTTTGGGTGTTATTTTCAGCTATGGTGATTATATCTTGACAACTATTGATACATACTTGTTACCTTTGGATTAAGTGTTTGTGTATTGGGATATTGATTGGAGGTAGGAATTATGCTTACTTGTGATAGATAGTGTGGAACCTCTTTGGATAGTTTATTGTCTTTGTGTATTGGAATGATGGAGGATGAGAGCATTCATGCTTGAGATGGTGGTTGCCTTGATTCTTGATGTAGGTATCTTGATGGAGCACATGGAGCACTTTGATTCCTTGATGGTATATGTGGCTATGGGGGATTGTTCCCTTGTTCATGTTTAAGATTACTTGTTTATCCCTTATGCAATGTATACAACAAGTGAGATAATGTTAGAAAAGGGTATGCTTTCCACTTTGCATAATGTTATAATGTGATTATTTATCTAGGGATGTGTTCATCACATGGGTCTATCATTCTTTGGGGCACTTTATGTGTTGTATGTAATATTGGATTAAATATTTAATGTGGGTTTGCATATGGAAAAAATATTTAATGTTTGGAAAACTTAGTACCAATATTAAATGATGGGTTAATGGTTTTATAAGCTCATGGTATTAGTCACATGGTTTTATGTAATGCCACTTGGTGGTTTTGTGTGAGCTTGTTTCTATAAAATAAAATACATGGGTAGTTGTCTAAGGTTGGCTAGTTGGATTGTTGGATGGTGGAGAGAATTTATTGTTGAAATTTGTGAGGGTTGAAGCATGGCATAGGATGTGTGGTTACATGGGTAAAAGAAAGAAGATGAGTCCACTTCTCGTGGAAGTTACAGACTTAGCCAAAAACTCAAAATTAGGAAAAACAAAACGGGATCCCATTATTTAGTAAACTAGATCTCATTTCACTTTGAGACTCTGAGCCAAAATTGGGATCCTGCTTTCTAGAAATGGGATCCCATTTCATAAATTCTTAAAAAAAAAAATTTAAAAAAACGAGATCCCATTTCTAAATTTTTTATTTTTTGGCTCTATTTTTGCTATGGGTTTTGGGTCGAAAAAAAGGCTTAAGGAGACAACCCTTAGCTTTGGACCTACTTTGACCTACAACTTGAAGGTAATGCCAGTAGTAGGAAATGGTGAATTTGGACATATGTCTGAAGATGTTTTTGAAGAATTTTTTGATGAAATTGAAACCCATTATAGATGAGATTCTGTAGATTCCAAATATGTAATTTTTTTTACAATGGGATAATTTTTTCTATTTTCAAATATTTTTTTATGAAACTAGTCCATAAACCTTTGTAAATTAGGTGTTTTCTTATTATTTTAATATTTTTTATTAAAAAAAATTGAAAAATATACTGCGTAAAATTTTCAAACAATTTTTTCAATCTCTAAAAAAATCAAAAAATGATAAGTTTAGGTCATCTTATGCATGATGTACATGAGATATTTTTAAAACAAAAATTAGAGCCAATAAAAAAATTATTCAAAAAAATATAAAAATATATCTTGCACAATCTTTAGTGTGTTACAAATATTTTCCCAAAAGGATTTAGAAAATACAATTATTTAGATTACAATATGGTTGACGTACATGTGCATGGTATGGTAAAAAATTGTGACTTTTAAATACTATTTTTTAGCCATTCCTATTGAAAATCAATTTGTATCATCTGGGTATTAAAATAAATTACATATTTAGAAACTAGATGATGGGGAGGGGGTTGGAGGAATCAATCACAGATTCCTACTCTAGGTCTTGCTTGCAAGAATTCCTTGGTGTTTTGCTTCACCACCTTGACCTGTAGGCCCCTTCACATGTTTAGGTACCCCTGGTTCTCCTGGCCAACCCTGCTACCATCACCATTCAACCAACCAAGTCAATCTTGGTGCAATGTCTCCAACTCTTCCTTAGCCCTTAATCTACCCTAAAGGCTAACCTAACCTCAACACTCAATTAGAACTTTGTAGGGGTGTAGAGGTGTCTCCAACAGCTTCATACCATCATCCTAGGGTTCTTGAAGGTTCACCATACTCCACCTTCACATCGCTTTCATCAAACCCTCATTTAGGGTTGAAAAAGGCTACTAGCCCTAGAGCCCCAATTAGGTCTCCACCTCCGAGAAAACAGGTCAGTCCTTGAAAGTTTCCCAAAGAACATAGGATCTTTCCTTAGGTTTCCTAGTCCATATGCCCACCTCTCAAATATTTTTGGGATCTTGGACCTTCACTATCTGTACATAGGCGTAACCCACATTTTGGCAATAATTAGGGCTTTTTAAGCCATTTCCTGACCGCACAACAAACTGTCAGTTTATTTCAACCACCAAATGGTCTGATGAAGCCTCCTCCTTCATTCCAAGTCTTTGCAAGGTGTCTATCTGCCTCTCCACACCGTGCCTTGATAGGGAAAGGTCACCCCTGCAAACCAAGTGCTTAGCACTAACTGTCTTTCCTAGCAGGGCACTGTCAAGCTCGCCTAGGAGAAGACTTTCTCCATGATTCCTTGACTCCTACAGACTCCTAAACCTAACCTATATATATACATGGAGCCTATCCACATTCCCCACAAGCCCGTACACTAGGTACAGTGGAAATGTGAGCTAAAACCCCATTTTACACAGTCTACCAGTTAGAACAACAACTAAAGAAAAACAAAGTAATTTACAAGATAGTTTGAAACGAATAACCTAACTATCTATTGTTCCAAAAAATGCTTGAAAAAAAATTCCACTACATCCTACTCTATTCAAAATTCCATGATCAATCCATTAACAACTAATTCAGGCAAAACAAAATAGAAAATGCACACTAAAAAAAACACTGTTTTCTTGATTCCAAAGCTAAAATACCAACTCGAATGCTTCCAACCTTGTTTTCAGGTCGAGGCCCACCTTAAATAGGGTTCCTCAATCAGTTATTCTCTCTTGGTCGGACATGTAAGCTATCAAGTGGCAAAGTTGTAAAACGCACTGTGTTTTTCAACTTTTGCCAAATTCTATAAAACTAAGTAAGATGAGTTTCTAAACTCATCCATCCTTTCACAACTTCTATCCTAGAGATCAAACACAACCCTGAGCTATCTAATCTACTCCATGGTCAACATGACCTTCATGGTAACACAAAAAAACAACATTTCATCCTAGATTTTCTACTTGCTTAGTGAAATTGCTTGTTGTTCCTTAGGTGCTCCTGCACCACTAGACTCCAAGTATTACATTACATATTATTGAAATTTGTTAAGATTAACTTCAAGTGCTTCAAATTTTTAGGTCAAATGCGACAAATTCTAAAAATCAAGAAAAACACTTCCACTTTTTGGCCAAAAAGTGGACTCTACTTCTTGCACACATGGGCACATGCTTGTTCACATGGAGTGCTTGTAGAGGACTTGATTTTTCAAATGTGTTCATGAAGGAATTTAAAGATGTATTGCAATGATTATTTTTTAATAATAAATGAGTGATGGATGCTTTTAGAGGTTGGTTTTTTCCCTCTTAAGGGTTTTCCCAGGGTATATCTTATGTCATCTATGATGGTATGTTGTCTATTATTTTAGATATGGATTCTAAATACTTGTTTATATAGATTTCTCTATTTGGGCTATGTGGAAATTATCTTGGGTGGATGCATATTTCCTTTCAATTATAACTCCTAGAGATCTGAAACCATTCTCAAACATCTTGAAACTATATACATGAAATATAAATTAAAGTATAAGAAATTAAATTTTATATATAAATGTCACTTATACATAAATTTTGATTTCATGTATATAGTTTCGTCGGAAGAGACAAAGAAAGAGAAAAAGAAAATTTTCAAAAGAAAACAGTAATGCAAGTGTATTATAACGCACTCGCATTGTTTGAATGCATTCACACAACGTGAGTGTGTTATAATGCACTTGCATTATTATTTTCTTTGGAAATTTCTAAGCCTTTGGCTTGGATTTGTCTTGGGATTCCAACCCAAAGGTTTGGAGTGGTTGTTCAAGGTCCAAAGACATGTTTTTGCAAATAAAAAAATTATTGGCATAATCTCAAGCATGCTCCCTATCAGGTTTACAAATGTTGAAGGCCAAGTCAAAAAAATACCAAGATAATGTTAAGCTCTATCTTAGCTATCTAATCATGTAATTTTTTTCATGTTTTGAATATGTCAAGGTTTTCATTTTAATTTCTTTTGTTAGTGTATCCATTTTTGTCAAAAACCAATGTGTGGTATTTTTTACTTTATTTTTTAACCATTCATTTAAATTT
>VDFB02086081.1:304883944-305191487 GCA_007258455.2 Sequoia sempervirens | reverse complement strand
ATCACTTTCACATCACACCCTTTCCACTTAATCCACACAACAATTCACCTTGCATTTATACCCTCTATGACCTAAAACAATCTCAATTAGGTTAGACTTAATAAAATGCATACACCTCTACTATTTAACACTAAATAGGTCAACACCAAACACTTCCATAATATAAAGAAGTGAAGTCAAATCACACCATTACTTGATTGGGACCTGAATTTATACACGTGCGCTTCTCAACACTTCCTTAATCAACAATTATCCTCCACAATTAGTGTTATCCTACTAGGTTGGTCAAGCCTGCACTGACACTAACAAGTGGCATCAAACACACCTCTCAAGGAACAAAAACATCTCACTGAACACACAACAACACTCCATGATATTCATACAACATCTTAGAATACTCTAATATCATTAGAATATTTTTTACAACCACTGTAACCACCTAAAACTTAAGAACACCTTCATTCTATGTAACCAGACATATTGGCACAAGCATCCAATACACCATAAAAACTCATAAAATAAATTAGCACTTGAAACTTCAAGGAAAATTAGATAAAAAACATTATAAGCACATTCCCAAATCCACAACACCAAAAAATTCACTATGGAGAAATGTGAAGCAATCTCATTTCTCCCAGACAACACCACTCCACAGTTTACACACCGGTGAACACAACTTCTTCTATCACATGATCCAAAATTTGGAACTTTGGATATAACACCTTTAAATACCTCTGATCATCACATCCAAAACACATGAGCACATCTTCAACCATGAAGAAATGTGGAGCAAAACACTGAACACCACTCTGTCACACTAAACTCTCTTTATTTCAAATTTTCTCAAAAGCACTTGGAAACCAAGCACCACAAACACCATCTCCACATCTTCAACACCTTCTCAACATCTCAACCACATAAGAGGTTGATATCTACAAGAACTTACTCATCATTACTAATTTAGAGGTTGACACTAGTGATTATGCTAATGACAACATAATGCAACCAACATACTTACTTCCTCAAGGGTTGACATCAATACAACAATATTTTGTTGACATCAATTACAACACGAGTTTCCAAAAATCTCCAAACTTCCAACATACGATCTATAAGGCTATAGCCTCAAGTAAACCATTTCTCCAACTTCAAACACTCTTTTGGTATATTTTTGATATGCACAAAGCTTCTATTGGTTTTGAGCATGTTAAAGATGGTCCTTAAGTGATTTCAACATCTCTTGAATTTAATTGATCATATCTATTGCTCCAAGTACCCTATTTTTTATGATTGCAAGATTCAAAAAAGTTATATAATTATATCCATAAAAATCTATAAAAGGTGACATGCCTATGGACATCTGATGGGAGGTTTATAGAAATGTTCTCCTAAAATTAGCCGCTTGACCTAAACTATTTTCTACTTAGAAATATAATTTATTAGGTACCCTTTGATCTATTTGTTGACAATATCAATTTTTTGATTATCCTGGGGATGGTAACTTGTGCTAGGGGTGAGTTTTGATCCTACCAAAACAAACATATCTTGCCAAAAATGACTCAATTTTTTTTTGTCCCTATCCTTAATAATGTTATGGGAAAACCATGTAATTTAAAAAATTCTTTGAAGAATAAATCAAAATTTTGGGAAGCCTTGAAATAAGAGGACATGGAATGAAAATGCACATATTTAGTAAGTATATACCCCACCAAAAAAATGTAGTCTTTACTATTAACTTTGGGTAACCCGGTGATAAAGTCCATAGATATACTTTCCCACTTCTACTTAGGGATGGGTAAGGGATGAAGTATTCCTACACAATATACTTTTTTGGCCTTGTTTTGTTGAGAAGATAAGCATTCCATAATGTGCCTAGGACATACCCTTTCATTCCTTTCTATGAGAATCTCTCTCCAACCCATTTGTACATTTTGAAATACCCTAGATGTCCAACCAATGGAGTTTCATGTATGGCTCTTAAAATATTCTCCTTCATCTTTTATTTTGGGACTATGTTAATCCTCTTCTTATGCAAAATTAGATCTCCCACCGCATTGAACATGCCATCATTATCCTTCCATCCAAGATGCTAATAGAAAAATCATTCTTAGCATATTTAGATATTATGATATCACCCAATCAATAGAACCATAAAAAATATAACATAAATTAGGTATTCAAGATAATGCATCAACAACTACATTATGATTTTTCTTCACATATTTAATATAAAAATAATAAGCCTATAACTTGCTTACCCATTTCTATTGTTTTCCATTCAATTCATTCTCATTAAGAAAGTGCTTAAGTATTTTATGATTTATCTTGACCACAAACTTAGCACATACCAAATATTGCCTAAACCTCACTAAGGCATGCATGATTGCTAGCATCTCCTTGTCATAAATAAAAAAGTATTTTCTACTTTTGTTGGTTTCCTATTTTTGAAAGCAATGGGATATTGTTGTTACATAAAAATTGATTCAATTCCTTCCCTAGAGGCATAACATTTCCATACAAAAGGAAGTGAAACATTTAAAAAAACAAGCACTAGACATGAACACATTACCTCTTTTAGTTTATTAAAATTCTACTCTGCTACATATGTCCACTTAAATGCTCCCTTCTTAGTCAGGTTTGTAAGTGGCACTATCAATTTGCAAAATCCTTTTATAAATATTTTCTAGTAGCTGCACGATCCTAAGAATACTCTTAATTATAAAACATTATTAGGGTTAAAAATCTCAAATGTGTAATGTACTAACTCATACAACATAATATTTACTTCGGTTTTTACCATAGAAGTAAATGAAAGAATTTAGCTTAAAAATAGGAATGCAAATTTTTTTTTCATACATCGTTTATTGCACATTTCAAATATGAAATTATAAAACATCTTTTGAAATTGAACTATATTACATTTCAACTTGAAAATAAGATAAAACTTTCCATTTACAATTTCATACATGATAAACTATCAATTGTACAAAGTTACAAATACAAAAGAGTTTCAAGGTCAATTCTTCCATATCTAGACAATTTGTGTATTTAATAAGCCTTGGTGTTGTCGTCTGTAAGAGGGAGAGCATCACCCGAGCGTTTTACCTCCAACCATAGATTGATGGTCCCCCACACTCCTTCCAATTGAAACTGGCCCTATCCTTCATGAAGAGTATAGACTAAGGAACCTACAAGTATTCCATCTAAGTTTCTAGTGTTGTGTCCTACGTAACCAATCAACCATACAATTTTAGACTTCTCTAGCTAAGTATGGCCAATTTGACTAGCTATGCAATTTAGATCACGGTGAACCAATAATGCAGACAAAGTCTTTTGTATTACTTTATCCAAAGTTTTGAATTACTTCAAACATTTTCTTAAGAAGTGGAGTTGTATGTTCACACACCTCTAGCTCAACTTGGAAACTACCTTGACCTAAGGTTTAACTCAAATTGACTATTTGACCAACTAGTTTGAATTTTCATAAAGTCACTCAATTGTAATATAATGACTCAGTACGTCAGTAAACAACTAGGTTATGATTTTCTGACTTTGAACACCCATGTTACGATCTTGTAACAACTTGGGACTTGGCAACTGCCACTTGTTCAAGTCCTTAATTTAAACCATGAGAGTGAACTACTCTCCTATTTTTATGCATATTTGGTTAATAATGATGACACAAAGTCATTGATTTGAGACACTTGGTCTCATCTTTAAGGAAATGACTACATGTCAAATAAGTACAATAATCTAATATTAAACATAAGTAGATCACTTCTTCTTAATAATGTTTCAGACTTTTCAATGTTCTACCTTATAATTTTATTCTTCAAGAACACAATAACAATTCTAGTTAATTATGATATAAAATATCATCTTATTTTATTCAAAGTAAAACTATATTCAAGTATGGAATATTCTTCAATAAATTACCTTATAAATTTATCTTTAATTACATCTCATAAAATATTCATTATGTAAACTTATATAAATGTCTATATATAAAACTGAAAATAATCTCTATCTAAGAAAATGAAATAAATCAATCATTTTAAAACAACAAATTATCTTTAAGTGTAAATGCCCGGCTATTGGCACTACATAAGGGTTCACTGTCACGGAAGTTCTAGTCTCCCCCATTCCGCAGTAATGAGGGTTTGTCGCTACTAGCCACCGGGTCATGTTAAAAAGTTTATTAAAAGCGTGATCAGTAGCTTTATAGGGTCAAGCACCATTCTCGTACTAAAACAACAACAACAAATTATCTTTCTAATTTGTTGCTCATTTTGAACTGGAAGAGAAACAATTTAATTTCTAATTTCAACTTGGAAATTAAACTATTTTTTCTCTATTTAATATTTGTTTATTCTTCAACAAGAAAACTAATCTTCCTCTTCAAAAATTTGGAAAATTTATAAAATGCAAACTAAGAATTTTACAAAGAAAATGCAAATAAAATATGCCTGTATAATCTCTATGCTTTTGCACTTTAAATTCTTCATAACCCCAGATCCAGTATTCAGTCGACATGATCTAAGAGCTTCAAGTTGCTTTCAAATGGAGATAGGTCTAAAATGCTTGAGGTTTTCTGGTAAATACTAACTTTAACTCTCAATTCTAAGTTTGGAATGATATCAAATAAAATGTACCGCATATATAAAAGTGATAATCTACACTAAAATGATCTAATCCTCTCAGATTTATGATACATAAACTTAAAGTTTCTCAAGCTATTAATGTTCACTAGTTTCCAAGCTCTTGCAAATTCCTTCGAAAACCTTTCTCTACTCAATCTATGGAAGAAAATTGGCATATTAGTGGTTTTTCTACACTATTTTCTATGCTATCTTTTCCAAACTCCTCATAATAATTCCCAACTTGCATAAAAAAATTGTTGGGATTAAGGTGTCGTTGGCCTCCTACAATGATTTCATAACTAAGCCTTTACAACTATGATTCAGAGATTGGACATCTAACCTGAATAGCTATTCAATCATCATGAAGGTGCATTTAACTTGTCAATCCAGGGACGTGAACTTGAAATGGGTCAGCACAGTATGTGCACTAGGGGCTCAAGTAGTCATTGCACTCTACAGCTAAGAAACACAATACTGAAAGTAAATTGCTTAAAAGGAAATAAAGCAAATGTTGAATATCAACTAACAACTATGCTAAGCTGAAATGCAGAATAAGAATGAAAATTTGAGCGACAAACAGGAGACTACTCTGTTTGCTTTGGCTGTAGGAACAGTCACATAATGGAATTTTAGTGGCTGCAGGAATAATCGATGCCAGATTTCTAACTAAGTACTAAATAACAAGTAATACTAAACTATTGCTAAACTAAAAAGATGGATTACTCACCAAGTGGGACCCCTTGGATAAGTATCCTCTAAACTAACAAGAACTCAAATGCTCGAACTCAAAACTTTATTTTATTCACTGTAAATCATGCATACAAAGAGTAAAATATCTATATTACTGAAATTGGAGAATGAGAGTACAATGTCAAATTGTGCAACCTCCTGAAGAAGGAGTATCAAATCATTATTTATACTATAGCTAAACAAGGCAATCAACTCCACGATTGGGAGGATGCCATTTAGGGAAAATAGGGGAAAGTGGAGCGATGGCGGTTACACATGCATGGAATTTGGTCAGACATGCAAGTCAAGTGAAAATCCAACACAACAGTAACACCCATGCATGCTTGATCATTAAGGTCCACTACAAGGTGGTTACGTTTAGTTGCATGAAGAATCTTTGCTGCCAGTTGCCTTTGACTTGGAGCGATTTCTTAGTTGGATGTTATGGTGCATGCCAAGTTGACGGTGTCTTCCTCAACTTGGCATATTAAATTTGCATGTCAAGGTTAGTATGCATAATAACTTCACATCTATAACCACTCTAAGAAACATTCATTAATCACATACAAAATCAATATAGATGACCCACATATTATGCCAAATGTCATTAAATCTTGTAGAGATAGGAAAATATCAAATGTCAATGGTTTGAGGGAAACATTATGCCAATACCAACACTTAAGCATTAAATTCGATGACATCTATGAGAAAATAGACTATAGATTCTACCCAAAACTAGACCAAAAACTAGGCTCATCACTCATCCCAACCTAACATTTTGTTGGTCCTCCAGCAGGGGAAGAGTTGTTCTTCTGCTTGGTCAAAGCTTTGAAATTTGCAACTGAGAGTTGTCCAACATTAGTGGCTGCAGTACATGAGAGAGGGTCCCAATAGAATCCTCCCAATCTGTCAAACTTGTTCCATCTTTGCCTCTTTGTAGCAATGTCATATTGGTAGAATCTAAAATTTGGCATGGGCCACATGAGCATGGGTGGTTGAAAAGTCAGGGGAAGCAAATGTCATCCCCGAGTTCTCCCAATCTGAATATGTCTCTCAATTCTTTTTAATGTTGTAGCATAATTGTGGATGGAATGAGGCTCAGCCTATTTCAGCTCATCAGTCAAACTATTCCATCTCTGGGATAAACATCTCCTCACAGTTTCCTCCTTTGTTGTTGTTTTAACCTCATACTCAATGTAAACTACCTCAATCCAAGGCATAATCCTATTTCCATAACTTGGTCTGAGCAACATTCTATGCCATTCTTTGTAAATATCCCTTGGGTTTCTTGATTCAGCTCTAACAGGCAAAGGGATATCAAACTCCAATTTTTTATAAGCACCATGTTGTTGTCCCCAACTAATCTCATTTTTCACCCAAGACAAGAATGCTCTCAATTGAACATCCCCAATATACAACAGCAGATTCCAGTAATGGTCTTTTGTGATAGCATAATTATGTAAATAAAATTCACATAGCAAATTCTTCATTTCAGGTGAGGCAATCCTATAAGCATTGGAAAATTCCACAGGGGTATCAATAGAAGGATTCAAACCTGAGGCAAGTCTTGACATCTTAAAAGAGAGATTTAAGATCTCTACATTCCAGAATCTTTGGCGCCAAAGCTGCCATATCAGCTACCCTCTACTTTAGGGTGACAATTTTTGCATCTTTATCCTCAATCTCTTCATCCTTCTTTTGAATTTCCTCCTTCAACTTCCATCTTTCCTTTTTCCATTCTTCCTCCCTTATTTGTATTTCTCTCCATAAATTCAAAATTGTTGCATGTATTGTAAAACTAGGAGGATTATGTATGCCTACCAGTCTTTTTGTTGTTGGCGGCTCCTCATATGGCACTATTTGCATGGACTCAGGCTGTCCAGTTATCTCCAGCTATAAGGGTGTTGTTTCTTCTTCCTTTTGCTACAGGGACTCTTGTTCTTATTGTGGCTATAGGAACTCCTACTCCGGTTCTGACTGTTGCTACAGGACTTCATGCTGTAGGACCTCTTGCTCATGCTCCAGGAAGTCTTGATTTTCTTCTAATTCTTCTACAATGTTAGCAAGATCGACCAATGTTATGTTTGTTGCTCTCCTAAATATGTCTTCTCCTTCTTCAACATTCTCCTGCTCCATTGGAACTTTAAGGTCCTCATGTGAGGTTTCACCAAGTTTAGGGCTTTCCTGTAGAGGTATACCAATCGCAGGCCCAACTAGTCTTGATTTCCTGGGGGGTTTCTCACATTTTCCTTTGGCTACAGGATGAACAGTATCAACCTTCCTCTTCTTATAACTTGACACTTTTCTTTCTACAAATTGTGTTTTTTCCTTCCCTTTTCTCATTTCTACCTCTCTTTGTTGTGCCCTAGTTTTCATGAGGGTTTCAAGTGGAACTTCATCATCAAAACCTGAGGAAGAGCTTTCTTTTTCTAAGTGCTCTGTTTCAGAAGAACTAATTTCTATAGCTTCTTCTGCTGCAGGAGGATTCACAATAGAGCCAACACTAGAGGTTGAAGCACTAGGAATGGCTTCATCTGTTCTTACTCTCTTGCTAGACCTACGAGATTGAGGTATAGCCCTAGGTGGCAAATGCTCAACATTGACAAACTCTTCTTGACAATAATTTTGATCAACTTTAACAAACTCTTCCTAGGTCATTCCAGATACATCACACAAATATTTTTCAACTAGCAATTTAATCAAGCAATGGTGGGAAACATAATTATCCCTACCTTTCTAGGTCTCGACTACCATGATTGAGAGAATATTGTACAACACATTGGGCACATTCATTCTCCTTTCGTGCCTCATGTGATTCAAAAGCTTGAAGTGGACAAAATGCAAATTTGACTGGCGACCCTCACAAGTGATGTATTTGATGACATACATTGCTATCTGCTTCCACGGCTCAGGCAAAGACAATCTCTTTGCACCCTATTTGTCTATGCTTAATGGGGGATCATTTGGCTCTGTAAATTCAGCCCTAGCTGACCTAGCATCTCTGGAAGCAGGGTAATTTTCACCATCAGGTTGTAACCCTGTAACCTCTGTAATTTTTTCCTTTGTTGCCACAACCTCTAACCCTTTTATTGTGGCTTTTCCTTCTGAAAACATCTGGGAAAATTCAAGGGAAATGCTTTCATCAAAACCATCCAACTTCAAAAAGTAATCTATCCATCCACATTTTTGAAATTCGGTCAGGCGTTGTGCATCCTACAGTAAAATACCATGCATCATGGATTTGTTTCTAATTAACCCACCTCCCATTGTCTGTAATCAAACAAATGCTCTACAACTTCTTTTCCTACAATTCCCCTTCTTTCCTACAATTCCCATCTAAAAATCAAATGCACTTCCCTACAGTGTCTGGTAAATTTTATTACCAACCTGCTAAATTTCTAGTGCTAGCGTTGAATAAATTTCCTTTCTTTTGTTTTTCCTTTTTGCTTGCAACTCAAGATTGTGATAGGGTAATGATGGAAAGAAAGGGAGTGATAATAAAAATCATGATAGGAAGAAATGGCGGCTACAACAATTGTCACTTCACACATGCAAGTCGTCCTTCCACTTAGATTTCAAATCAGCTCATTTTTAAATTTATGACATAGCCTAATATGATTTGACATGTGGACAATAAATTCACAAAATATTTGCATCTTTTTCGTTCCCCTCCCCCCAACCTAAATTTGGACATGTGTCCACACATGTGAAATGTGAGTGGCGATTGACAGGTAATGATGGCATTTATGTGAATACCTATACTAACGTACAGTGATTAAATGAACACACTTAAAATATGATTAAATATAAAAATTAATGCGCACATACCTGAATGTGTGGAAGATTTGTTGCAAAGATTGCAGATAAAGTAACACTCGCCTTGTTGGAAAATGAATTGAACAATAAATGAAGATGAGGTGTGTTGGTTGGAAATTTTGTATTCTAGTGAAAGTGTACAAAATGGTGATTTCAACCACAACACATGAGTTTGAACTCTCCTAATTAAGGAAAGGCTCCCCTTTTAATTAAATAAAACTAATATGGGTAGGACAGCAATCGTTCCTCTTATTTCAGGAAAGATCACGTTCTTCTCTCTTCACTGAAAAGAAACAGTATATGCGGATGAAACTTGTTACAACAGCAATACAGTAGAATAAAGAAAGAGGAAATAAAGTTTCTTGAAAGTACAAAGACTTCCGTTACTTCCTCCGGGACGGGAAAACAACCAATAAGCACAAAGTCTTGAGGAATGAGATCCTATCTACCCTTTTCAGAATAATTACTTGATGAAAAAGTACAACACAAAATAGCTCAAAGACTATAATTATGATGTACTTTTGATTACTCTAAATGAGAACTATTACAAGCGCAAAGACTTATAATTTTTCTCAATTTCTAATGCTAACTATGAATTCAATCTTCACATTTATAGTACAAAGACTGCAGATATTTGAATCGAATCTCTCTTCAGCAATCTTCTACAATTCTCAAGTAATCACAAAATGATGCTCCAAAATGACATAAGAACATAAAGGATGCAAAATGAGAATTCAGCTCAAAGTCTAAAATTCCAGCTTCTTGATATTACTTGAAAATTCACAATATTCCACTATAAAGCTCAAAGACTTTATGAGTACAAAATTCTGCAGAGTTTTCTTGCTTGCTAAAAAGACATCTATTACAATAGACCCCTCAAGTATTTATAGGAGGAAGGTCTGGAGAAAAAGGTGGGAGGATCTCAACAAACTTGAGAAAATCTCTCAACCAATAACTAATTGCGATTGAATTATTCAAAATTACAATCCAAATTGTGATTTGTCTTGTAAGATTTTACATGTAATTACATTTTCGAAAACTGCAAGGAAAGAACACTTGCAATTGCAAAATTTGTTTTTACATATATTTTGTCGAAAGTAAAAATACATAAAACAATTTAAAATTTCAATCTGTTTCATTCCTATCTTTGAAAGATAAGAATTTGTTGATGATGGTCTGCAACTCATTCGGATCAGGACCCAACGTGTTCTTGGCTACTGCAACTGTCTTCAAAATTACATCAAAGTATCTGATTGTTGCCAATCTATGCTCTTCATAAGTAGTTCGCATTTTCTCAAGGATTGTCTGATGATTGACAAGCTTTTGAATTGAATCCATAGAAAACTGCTCTGATTCCATTTGTTGACGAAGATTGGCTGCCATTTCTGAAGTAACTGAATCAGCTGCAAGTAATTCATCTTCTTGATTTAAAACTGTACAAGAGATCTTCTCAAAACTTGAAAGAATATCCTGCTGAACTTCATCATTCATTTCTAAAGTGGCCTGGATATCTTTGATAAGATCTTGAATGACCAATGATCTATTTGTCATAAGTTCCTCAAATTCTATGTACTTCTCTCTGTTTGGCAAGATCGAGTTGCTGCATAGAATTTGTAACTTAACTTGATCTATCTCATGCCAGATTTTTAAATCCTTCTCAAGCGATTCCAAATTCTGCTTGAAGGCTTCCAAAGTCTGATTTAGCTTTATCTTTGCTATTCTGACATTTTTGAGAACTTGCAAGGTCTTCTCAATCATTGGAATGCTTTGATCAATTAGCTGAGTTATCCATGAATCAATTGCTTTAGCCTTTTGTGCAATTCTTTCTAATTGCCTAACTGATTCATTAGGAGGAGCTGCAGATAGAGAATCAAATTCCTCTGATGATCTTGTAATCCTTTGAATGACTGAAACCAGTTGAGCATTGTCTTCTTTAAGCTTTTCCTTTTTAGCTAGAAGTTCATTATAGCTTTGTGTCAGAATTGTTACTGAACTCTGAGCATCCTACATCATATTGGCATGAGTCTGCTTGCCCAATTCCACTCGTGTGAACCTGTAATCAGATACCTGCATTTCTTCATGTGGTTTATCAACTAGAGGTTCTGCAATCTCAGCATATTTCATTCTATTGCTGTCAACAAAAACTTGTGAGACTGTTTTAGCTTTCTTTGCAACCATCGGTTTTGATTTCTTCAACTTTTGGAAATAAAAAATATCAGGAGATACTGCTTGTTTCTTTCTTTTGGGAGCAATTAAATTCAACCATGGAGGAAGATCCAAAGATGTCACATCTGAAATAGCAACTACAGTCTCCATAGAAATGGCCTCAGTTTGTGATACAACAGAAATTCTAGGAGGTGCCTCGATTTGTACAGCAACTATGTTTTGTGCAGAAGACAAATTACAACTAGGATTGGCCATGAAAGAATCAAAGCTTGTTACAGATGTATCTATTTCCGAAAGAGTCATTTCTGACATGACTAGAAAGATTGGATTTATGTCAAAAATACTCTTGAAGTTATTGGGTAAGCTCCTTATGGGAGTATTCATTACTGATGAAGGCTGATGATTAGTTTCTTGAGGTGGGATAGAAGGAACAAATACGGTGGAAAAGGAATCAACATCGCTGTTGATAGGAGACATAGGAGATATGGCTGATTCTGGTATTGGAGCTTCAATGTGAGGAATTATTTCACTTAGAATAGTAGAGGTCTCAAGTACCTCGTCTTCTTCTTGCTGATCCAAAACTTGAATCTGCATTTCATTGACTTCCTTTCCCTTTGATGTTTCCCTTTCCAATGGTTGTTCTGCAGCTCTGCTTAAGCTTAATTCTGGTACCTGAAGAGGAAGCTCCTTCTTTTGATTGTTCTCTGATTTCTTATTTCAATCCCCTAGGACCAGCTGGATCATCTTCATCTCTAACTTTGATTTTGATAGTCTTGATGCCTATGCTTTTGAGCCAAGAGTTGATGTTCGCCAAGACTGATTGAAATCTATCAAAGATAGAGACGGATTCCTTTTGAGACCACTGTATTGCAGGAATAGGGGCATTAGCAACTCCTTGTTCTTCGTATTCAGGATCCAAAATCTGCCTATCATCAATTACACCTTCTGGAATTAAAGTCAGATTTAGATCAATAATTTGCTCCAAAGTTAGCCTGCAATAATCCATTTTGTATATATCCTTTTCTGTCCGGAGGTCTACCCAAATGTCTTCAATGCGGTGAACATGAGTGAAGGCTCTTTTTATTTTATCTTTCATCCTTCTGTAATCAAAATCCACTCTAGCTTGGAATTTCTTCAATGTTATCTCCTGAAGTTCAGTCTCCATTGCTTTGGCTCTCAAAGAAGTTGTCAGAGAATACCTGCCGATTACCAATGGATTATGTGAAGAAATACCAATTCCAGATTTGTGTTGCGTAGCTTGACGTGAATCAACTGCCATCAACTGTCTTCCTAGCTCCATCAGAATGATCTTATCAGTCGGATATCTTGGAAGCATATAAGGTTGGTCTTCAAAGCATCCAACTCTCATATAAGTAAAGGTAGGGAATTGAAGAAACAAGCAGCCATACTGATTAACTTTATTCCAAGCTGCCTCAGATACCCTGTTATTTGCTAGTTCTTTGTCAAACAAACACATAAAATAACCAAAGAAGGCATCTTGAACCCTTCTATAATGTGTTCGGCTTGGAATAAAAGTCAGCTGATCGTAATATTTCCATACAGGCACCAACGATCTATCACCTTCAGGAGATAGGCCTGGAAAATGTCTCAACGAAGCTGCTATATAAACCAAGTATGAGTTCATATAGAAGGTAAGAGTGGTAGGAACCTGTGCAAGCTGTTCACACAAACTGTCACTGATTATTTCTCCCCAGAAAATTGGATGTTGTGCTTTTCTAACAACCACCATGAACTTATACATCCAGTTTTCAAACACATTAGAAACTTTCAACCCTGTAATTCTACTCAGAAGAGTGATCATATCATTAATTTCCTCTTTAAAATCAGATCGATACAACTTAGGTATCCGGGTCACACAAGGTCGTGGTTTGAGAAGCCACTTAGAATTGATATGTCTAATACAATCACTCTTTTTCTGCTCAAAATGTCTGTGAGCACTCTTCAATGAGATCTCTGAATATGTAGTAGCATCAGGGACTCTGAAAACTCTGTTGATTGTTTCAGCATCAAGTCTGATAACCACGTTACCATCATCATCCTTGATAGTTATGGATTCTTTATCAAAGTGTGCTGCACATGCAAGGATGAATTCTGGTTCTAGGGCAACAACAGGAAAAGAGGACACCATATGAATATGACTCCTCAGCAATTTTTGCATATCAGAAGAAGTAGATTTCTCAGCTCTCCCAAGAAACTCGAACATATCAATATGCCCTATTTCTGTGTCTTTGATCTCGTCGATATTTGAAACGACATGAGATGGAGAAATCTCATTTTGATATTTATCAAACTTGTATTTCATCTTTTTGCTTGCTGGAGAAGTTGGTTCATCTGTCATTGAACAGGAATCTGCAAGACTACGGTGAAAACCCCATAAGGTCAGAACATCATCAGCATCAACGTGAGTGAACATGGTGAAACTCAAACCCTAGAACAATGAAATGGACTTTGGAAGAATGATGGAAGGCGGGTGTTGAAGGCGAATTAGAATTTAATGGAATGATGGAATGAAAAACAACATTTTGTCTTCTTGAAATAGCAAGACAAAGAGATCTTTGGCTTGGATTTGGAATTTCGTCCAAAAAGGTCAACTTTTGTGCTTTTTAAGGCAATTCGGGTTTTTGAATGACTTCAACAATTTCGGAACTTTTTGATACTTTAGCAATTTCTGCTTTTTGCAATTTCGGGATTTTAAAGAGCTTTAGCAATTTTTACAAAGGCAGTCACGATTTTTTGGAAGTTTAACAATTTTGCAATTTTGCAATTTCAAGAATTGTAATTTCAACTGCAAATCCTGAAATTGCATTTTGGAGTTAAAAACCCGAAAGGTGAATGAAAGCTGAATATTTATTCTTGTGGAAAATGATAATGGAAGATTGAAGTGGATGAATGAAGTGAGAGTTTATTGCTGAAAATGGTAGAATAATGAAAAATGCGTTATGTATGGAGTATATGAGATGGAAAATGAATTTCAGTGAGATGAAAGAGAATGAAGGGTGTGTGGAATATGAAAAGTATATTAAATGAAAACGCGTTTTGTAAAAGACATCAAAATCTTAAAATGATATATGTAAAAGATAATGACGTTAAAAAATAAAGCAATAAATGATAGAAAAACGTTAAAAGAAAGATAAAGAAATGCGTAACATACCTGAAGCAAGTTCGAACTGAAAACAATGGAGATAAAACCCTAGGCGCGATGAGAAATGAAAAAGGGCGATGGCTATTTACTGATAAAAATACGAATTTCAAGCATTAAGGTTGACGAAATCTCCATGAAATGGGGAAGTAAAAGCAAACAAGGATTCAACTAGCTCGAATTTGAATAGCATCAGGTTTTTCAAAGTCTTTTGCAATATAAAATGACATCAAAATATGAAATCGGGTTTTGAGGAAGTCATACGCATTTTAATTTTGCAAAATCGGGCTTTTTAGACTTCAATGCAATTTCATTTAAAGCAAATCGGACTTTTTGAATGACTTAGCAATTTTCATTTTGTCAAAAATGAATACTTTAACAAATTCGGGTTTTTAAAGCCATATGACAATTTTGCTTTTTGCCAAAAATATAAAGACTTAACAAAAATTCGGGTTTTTCAATAACTTAAGCAAATTCGGGTATTTAAGAAACTTTAGCAATTTTGCCTTTGAGTCTAAATTTCCCTATTTGCTAAATTGCTCCAAAAACCCGAAATTGGTCAAAAAGACACCAAAAATGACTCAAAAATTGACGAAAACGAAAACATAAGGGGGAAAAAGAGTATCCCAAAGGTTAATAAACTGAAAACCGAGATTTGTCACTCTTTGCACCTCGTAATGCGTGCCTTAGAGAAGAAAAATTTCAAGTTTTATGAAAATTTTGATTGGTTATCCAAATTTTAAAACAAGTCAAAAATTTAGGATAACAGCTGGCTCCGATTGGGGAACTGCCTTCGAAGATGAAGGTAGTAGAATCCAGAATCTGGAAATGCCTTAGGATTCATTGGGCTACGGAGTCACTAAACAAAACACAAAAATAAAAGACTCAAAAGATTAAAAAGACAAAAAAATAATTTAAAAGACTAAAAGACTAAAAGACTCAAACCTTATATACAAAAACTAATCTAAAACTCTACTGAAAGTAGTGTTTTAGATGCTGCCCACTGTAAGGAAGTGGGAACGGAGTGCCGTCTTGATACGCCAGCAAGAAGCTATTCTCACCAATTGCTTGATGGATGACAAAAGGACCACACCAAAGAGAATCAAATTTCCCATGCATTCATTTTGGTTCCCTCCTCTTATCCCAAAGCAAGACGTGATCACCAACTTGGAAGACCTTCTGCTTTGCTTTTTTGTCGAAGAGAGCTTTAACTTGCTTCTGATGGTCATTGATACGATCCACTACTTGTGATCTTTGTTCCTCCAATTGAGAGAGAAACATTATCCGTTTATCAAGAGAACTTTCAAATGTAGAATCTTCTACAGCTTTGATCAACTTGAGGGCTGGAAGTTCCAATGTAATAGGAATTTCTGCATTTACTCCATATAGCAACTGAAATGGAGACATGCCAATGGCTCGCTTAGGTGTAATGCGATCAGCCCACAAAGCATCATACAACGCTTTATGCCATGATCTTTGATTCTCATCCACAAGCTTTCGGATGATAGTGATTAGATTTTTGTTACTTGATTCTGCTTGACCATTACCTTGCGGGTAATAATCTGAAGAATGGGCCAAAATTATGCTATAATCAAAACAAAACTGAGTTACCTCATAAGATGAGAAAGAAGATGCATTATCAGTCACCACCTTATAAGGAACACCGAATCTTGATATGATGTTTTCTTTCAAAAATCTACACACTACCTCAGAAGTAGCATGTTTCACAGGAATAGCCTCTACCCACTTGGTGAAATAATCTGTTGCAGCAAGAACAAAGGTATGTCTAGCACTTGAGTGAAGGTTAATGACGCCAATAAAATCGATTCCCCACTGCCTGAAAGGCTCCTCTATCACAACTGGTTTTAATGGTTGTGCCATCATTTTTTGCTTACCAACAAATTGCTGACATTGTGTACATTTACGTACCCATTTATATGTATCTTGAAAAAGCGTAGGCCAATAATACCTAGCTCTTAAGATCTTGTGAGCAGTTACTGACAGAGAAAAATGGCCACCACATGCCAAATTGTGAAAAGATTCAAGCAACCTGTCTTGCTGCGCCTTATCAACACAACGCTGAAAGTTACCATCAAGAGTCTTTTTGTACAAACCATTATCCCAAAGAATATAATTTGCAGCCTTGAGTTTTAAATTTCTCTTTTCTTTGAAAGAGAGATGAGCTGGACATTCACCATAAGTCAGAAAATAAGCAATATTTGAATACCACTCATCAGTAGTGCTGACAAACAACACTTTAGGAAGGTCTTCATAAGTCTCCTCTTCACTTTCCTCTGAACTGCTTTCAGCCATCAGCTGACATAAACCTCTGCCATGAACAAGCTTGGTACATTTTATTTCTAAATCATACTCTTGAATTTTAGCCACCCAATTTCCTCTTTTTGTACCAAAATCGTGCTATGTCAAAATAGATTTGACAGCTGTATCCGGAACTAACACTATTGTATGAGAGTTGAGAATGTAGAACCTGAAATACTTGACTGCCTTGACTACAGCAAAAGCATTCTTCTCAACTGTAGAATATTTGAGCTCATGAAGCTTTAACGGACAACTCGTGAAGGCAATAGGAGACTCAATTCCTTCTAAATTTTGCTGCATCAAAATAGCAAACATGGTATGCTCTGAAGCATAACTGTACATAATGAAATCTTTAGTGTAATCTGGACTAACCAGCACCGAAGCGTGAGCAATTGCATCTTTGATTTTAGCAAAAGTGGCTTTACCTTCATCATTCCAATGGAAAACAGCTTTCCCTTTCATCATATTGACAATATGACGTGTTTTCTCAGCAAAATCTGGGACAAATCTCCTTAAGAAATTCACTTTGCCGAAGAAAGAGTGAACAGCTGTCTTACTAGATGGCAAAGGCAGATTTTGAATAGATTTTACTCTCTCAGGATCAATCTTGATTCCTTCATTTGATACAACATGTCCCAGAAGTTTACCCTCAGTAACCCCAAAAATAGACTTTTTGGGATTAAGAGAAACACCATGTTTGCGGCACCTTTCCAGCACATCTTGTAAATGAAATAAATGATTCTCACGATCTTTTGAAAAGATGGTGAGATCATCCAAATACACCACAATATACCTTCCTAAGATACCACGAAAAGCTAAATCCATTGCTCTTTGAAAGGTTGCTCTTGCATTAATTAATCCAAAAGGCATTCTACGATATGCAAAAGTACCCCATGGAGTAGTAAAAGCAGTTTTATGTCTGTCTGCTTCACTTACCTCAATCTGGTTGTAGCCTTAAAATTCGTCCAGCATAGACATCATTTGAGAACCTGTCACTGTCTAGAGCACTTGATCCATAATAGGCAAAGGATAATTATCCTTTAATGACTGCTGATTGAGATTTCAAAAATCCACACAAATGCGAATTTCTCCATTCTTCTTGCGTACTGGAACTATATTGGCTACCCAAGTCAAATGATGGATGGGAAAAATAATTTGTGCGTCTAGCATCTTCTGAATTTCTGAATAGATAGTGCCAGAAATTTTGGGATTATACTGGCGCTGCTTTTGTTTGAAAGGGGCTGCATCACTTTTCAAAGGAATTTCATGCTGAACTTCTCCTGAGTGAAAAGATTTCAAATCATCATAAGAATAAGCTAGCACGTCTCTATACTGCTGTAACAATTGAATAATCTGATTTCTCTCTTCTGGAGTGCAACTATTACCAATGTTAACCATCTTGGGATCATCTTCAGATCCAATATTATACTTTTCATAACCTGTAGGAGAATCTGAATTCACTTGTTGCTGCTTTTTGATATATCGGTCATGCTTGTCAAAAAGCTTTTCCAAAGATACCAGTCCCTTAGGAATTTTATTCCCCTTTAACTGCAAAATTTCTCCATTAGATTCGGACCAAGTATCTGACATAGAATCTAAGGAAGGAGAAGAATTGCTACCTTCAAAATATAGATTATTAAAACCATCATCAACTTGTAAAAAGTTAATAATCTGTTTATCATCATTGAAAATCTGCCAATGGTCCCAATTATCTGGAACACTAGGTCTGCAGATTAATTCAACAATATATTTATCTTGATTAAAATTAAGATGAGGAATAATGAGAGTTGCTGAAATAGCAAGAGAATCTGCTCTATCATTGAATTCCCTTGGAACAACCGAGATGTTGAAACAATCAAAGTCTTGAATATTCTCCCATACCAAGTTATGGTAATGTCGAAGTCTATCATTCTTTGTCTGATAGATATTCCTTACTTGACATATTATCAACTCTGCATCTCCTTGAGCGTGCAGATTTTTAATTCCTCTCTGAAGTGTAACACTCATGCCTAACAAGAGAGCTTCATACTCTGCTGTGTTATTAGTATTTGCAAACTGCAATTTGAAAGAATATGGAAAGATCTGACCTTTTGGAGAAATTAGAACTACACCAGCTCCGGATCCATTAGTAGCACAACTACCATCAAACTCTAGAATCCAAACATCATTAGAGTCATCATCAATATAAAGACTGCTGGATTCTCCTACTTCAAAGGTAGAAGAAAGAGTGCTCTCATCCTCCATAGGAGAAGACTGATTTTCTTCATCTTGAGGAAGAAGTTCAATATCCTTTTCTGTAGTAGAAGATTCAGCATCTTCCACCATACGATCAAGAGGATATTCAGCTAGTGTTGAATCCTCTCCATTATTAGAACTTTCTTCATTTGCTGAAAGAGTTGAAGAATCAGCATAACACCAATCTTTAGCAAATTCAGAGATTTCATCAATATGGAGATAATAATTCCCGAAACCAGCTGATTCAAAAAGAATATGAGCATGAGGGTCATCAGATTTCACAACTGTATATTTGGTTTCCCTTTCAGGAACAAGTTTCTGCACAACACCCTTCACAGGAATTTTGGCTTCTGTCATATCCATGTTGAGCTCGCCTCCTACATCTTTGCAGAAGTTACGTCCAAGGAGCATTCCATAAGAAGCTGGGACATCCGCAACAAGGACAGTCATCTTTATCTTTTTCTCAGGAAAGGCTGCAAAGGAAAATTGTGCATCTTTGATTTTCCCAACAAGAGGCACTTGTTTGTTATCCATAGAATAACAATTACCAAAAGTTTTGGTAAGAGTTAATCCAAGACAATCAGCAACTTTGATTGGCATGACATTATCCGAAGCACTAGAATCTATAATACAGTTACTTAATTTGAAACCATTAATGAGCAAGGAAATATAGAAAGGATCTATCTTTCTTGGAACTGAGGATGGAATGATAACCAAATTATTGGGCAGACTCTTGGGTTCTTGGACAATAGGGCTGTTTGAAACAGGACGAGTTTCACTACTTTTAACAAATTTAACCAATCTCTCAAGCTGATCAGGATTGGCTCGAAGATACTCAACCTCAGACATTTGGATCTTAGTCTTCCTAGCATGGTCAATAATATCGAAAGCTTGGAAAGAATTTGCTAGAGACGTAGATGATATATTCTCAGCTAATACTTTAGGATTTGGTAAATTGGTCTTAAGCTCACCAGAAAGAATAGAGGGAGAATTGCTTACTTGATTTTTTGAAGAATCCTTGGTCAAGGTGGCAATGGCATCCCCTTCTTAGCAATGGTCACCGTCAACTGAACGTTGTTTTTCACCTTTGCTTCTTCATCCTTTTGAGCCAACCGAGTTTGGGATCTTGTGATAACAACATATGCTTGACTTTCAACATTTTCTATTTCAGCTGAATCATCATAATGCATGTATCGTATTGTGGAGTCGCCAACTGCCTCTTCATCTTCTTGATTAAAGACAGCTTCATCTTCCACTTGGAAATCATTGGAAGATAGTTCTTCTCGATCTATTTCATAATAACCAACAGCTATATTCTTTGGAGGAGCTTCAAGTGCAAGCCTCTCAGGAGGAGGCAATTTAGTCTGATTTCTGGCAGCATAGTTGGAAGCAGAATTAGGATATGTACTCCTAGGAATATCCTTGTACGGAGCAGCAAAAGAAGCTTGTGAAACTTGCTTCTTCAAGGCAAGAAGTTCATTAGCCAACTTCTGTACCATAGGATCAGTAGAAGTTGAAGTAGAAGACTCAAAAATGGAATTTCCTTTGAATCGATTAAGATCCTTCCGGATTTTCCCAGCCAAGATCAAATCATCTTCAATTTCTGTAGCAAGAACTTGAGCATGAGCCAAAGTCGTTGGAGTTGCCCTTCTCAATAGAAAACTGACTTCTGGTAGCTGAGTGTTGATGAAGAAACACTTGAGATTTGCAGGAGTGGGTTGAGAATCAGTAGGAATTCTGTTTGCTAGTTTATTAAACTTTGCAATGAATTCACGCATATTCTCATGTGTATCCTTCTTCATTTGAGTCAGCTGGGCCAGCAATGCATGTTCATCTTCAGCGGGCTTGAAACGTTCTTCAAACTTAGTCTTCAAGGTATCCCAACTAGTGATATCACCAGCTCTCAAATTATAAAACCAGTCAGCTGCAATTCCTTGTAGTGTTTCCACAAACAATCGTACAGCAACATCTTGATGTTCTACTCCAAGAACACCACAAGCCATAGAGAAAGCCTTAATATGTTCATCAGGGTGCTGCTTACCATCTCCATAAAACTTTGGTAGATTCTTGCGTGAGCCTTGTGGAAGAGCATGAAGAGGTGGAGTAAGATTTAAAGGACCAAAAGCTGCTCCCCATGGACCTTGAGCCATTGCTTGGATAGTAGGAACAACTAAAATCAAAGGCTTGAGGAAAAAGGCTGAAAGTTCACTTGGGATGGGCTTTTTCTTCTTAGACGGAGGGAAGCTAGTAGTTCGTGAAAGGGAAGATATACTAGTGAGCAACTCAAACCTAGCTTGTTCACCTGGAGATATTTCTTGAGAGCTTTGTCCTTTCTTACGACAAACGTAATAACGGATTCCTTCCAGTGTAGAAGCTAAAACAAAAACAAGTAAACAAATTAAGAATACTGGACTTCAAAAGAAAGCGAGAGACTTTCAAATGCGTTCGTATCCCCAGCGGAGTCGCCAAAAACTGTTGGTTGGAAATTTTGTATACCTGTGAAAGCGTACAAAATTGTGATTTCAACCACAACACGTGAGTTTGAACTCTCCTAATTAAGGGAAGGCTCCCCCTTTAACTAAATAAAACTAAATGGATAGGACAGCAATCATTCCTCTTATTTCAGGAAAGATTATATTCTCTTCTCTTCAAAGAAAAGAAACAGTATATGTTGATAAAACTTTAGTACGGTAACTATGCAATGGAATAAAGAAAGAGGAGATAAAGTTTCCTGAAAGCGCAAAGACTTCCATTATTTCCTCAGGGACGGGAAAACAATTCAATAAGCACAAAGTCTTGAAGAATGAAATCTATCAACCTTTTTTTGAACGATTACTTTTAATATACAACATAAAAGGTAAAATTGTAGCTATGAAGTATCTATTAACTCTCATCTAGAATAGTTAATAGATACTTCATAGCTACAGATTTTACGCTGTTTTATGTTGTATATTTCCATAAAGTAATCATTCTGAAAAAGGTTGATAGGATTTCATTCTTCAAGACTTTGTGCTTATTGAATTTTTTTCCCGTCCCTGAGGAAATAATGGAAGTCTTTGCGCTTTCAGGAAACTTTATCTTCTCTTTCTTTATTCCATTGCATAGTTACCGTACTAAAGTTTTATCAACATATACTGTTTCTTTTCTTTGAAGAGAAGAGAATATAATCTTTCCTGAAATAAGAGGAACGATTGCTGTCCTATCCATTTAGTTTTATTTAGTTAAAGGGGGAGCCTTCCCTTAATTAGGAGAGTTCAAACTCACGTGCTGTGGTTGAAATCACAATTTTGTACGCTTTCACAGGTATACAAAATTTCCAACCAACAAGGTGGAATGAGGTGAGGTGGAATGAAGTGATGGAAGAGAGAGAAAGGTGGTGATGGATGGGTGGATGGGAAAATGACGAAGAAATGGACTTCCACATAAGTGAAAGTCTTTATTATGAAAAGTACATACCTCAATTAGGCTGAAGGAGGGACACTAGGTCCACCACCTTTGGTTGCAGGAAGCTTTGAGTGTTGGGTGAATTATTGCATGAACTCTTCTTTAGAAGTTGGACTATGATATAATCTAAGGTGATTACCATTGACAAGTAATTTGAACCTAACAAGGTTAATGGTGGTAAGCTAAACAACTCCATTAGGAAAGACCTCAGCAACTTCGTATGGTCCTAGCCACCTTGTCTACAATTTTCCTGCATTATCCTTGTATCTTGAATCATAGAGCAAGGCCCAATCTTTTGGTTTGAACTTCTTGTCCTTGATAAATTTGTCATGCCACTTGATTCTCTGATTCTGAACTACTTCTGTATGCTACAAGGTTGCTCTTCTTATCTCATCCAAAGCATTTCGTTGCATGATTCTTTGTCTCTGTGCTTCAAAAATATCCATCCCTAAATCCACTGTAATTCGCAAAGTTTTATGTTCAAATTCAATTGGCATAATAGTTGTCTTTCTATACAACAACTCAAATGGGGTGAAGTCTATAGTTGTTTTCCATGTTGTCCTATAGGCCCAAGTAGCTTTCGGTAATCTGTTTGCCCAATCTTTCCTATGGATAGCTACTGCTTTAGTCAGAATGGCTTCAATCTCTCTGTTGGTCACCTCAACTTGGCCATTAGCTTGGGGGTGATAAGGAGTAGACTTCTTGTGCCTTATTTTGTACTCATTCAATAGTGTTGCAACAAGAGTTGATGTGAATTGTGGCCCTTGATCAGTCACTATTTCTCTTGGGACTCCATATCTTGTGAAAATATCCTCATAAAGAAACTTTGCAACCTTGTTATTTTTTGCATGCTTCATGGCCTTAACTTCTACCCATTTTGTTACATAATCAGTGCATACCAATATATAAGACTTACCATTTGATGGAGGGTCAATTGGTCCCACAAAATCAAATCCCCACTTGTTAAAGGGAGTGATTACTACCTGAGGGAAAAGTGGAATTTCATCGGATTTGGGTGGTCTGTCCATTCTTTGACATCTATCACATTTTCTGGTATACCTTCCTGCATCCTTGTGGAGTGTTGGCCAGTAATACCCTGTGTTCAAAACCTTCATTGTTGTCCTCTTGGCTGCAAAGTGTCCTCCACATGGGTCATTGTGACATGCATGCAAAATGTCATGTCTCATCTTCTCTCACACATCTTCTCATGACATGGTCAAGTCCAATTTTAAAAAAGCATCCAACAATCCAAAAGAAAGGAAAAGATTTTTCAATGAGTGCCTTTTTCTCTTTTGGGGAGAAGTGAGAAGGAACTCTACCTGTAACCAAGTAATTGGCTATGTCAGCATACCATGGTATTTGTACACTGGGAGATAATAAATGCTCATCAAGAAAAGAGTCATCTATAGGTTGATTATCTTCTAATGTAGTTATCCTTGAAAGAAAATTCACAACAACGTTAGCCTTCCCTGGCTTATCCACAATGGTTATATCAAACTCCTGCATCAACAATAACCATCTTTCCAATCTACTTGTGATTAAAGGTTTATTTATGAGATATCTAATGGTTGCATGATCAGTGTGCACAAAGATTTGGTAGCTGGTTATGTAATGTCTAAATTTGTCCAGTGCATAGATTACTGCTAGCATCTCTTTCTCTGTCACTGTTTAATTGAATTCAAATCCTTGCAATTTTTTGTTGACAAAGTAAATAACATTTTCAACAGCTCCCTCTTTTTGTCCTAAGACCGCTCCTATGGTATAATCTAATGCATTAGTGTGGATGTGGAAAGGAAGCTCCCAATTGGGTCCCTTGAGTATAGGAGCATGAGTCAAAGCTGCCTTCAAGTCAGAGAATGTCTTGTCACAAGCTTCAGTCCACTAAAATTTAGCATCTTTGGTGAGAAAGGTACACAATGGTGTTGCTACCTTGAAGAAATCCTTGATGAATCACCTATAATATCTTGCATGACCCAAGAAACTCCTAACATCCTTTTGTTTTGCAGGTGTAGGTAGATTTGTGATTACCTCAATTTTTGCAAGATCTACTTGAATTCCCTTGTGGGAGATGTAGTGGCTAAGAACTACACCCTCTTGCATCATCATGAAACACTTTTCACTATTTAAGGACAAGTTTTGATTCTATAGGAATCTCTTGAGATTCTTCAATGCTTGATTAAAATCAATACCATAAGTGGTGAAGTCATCCATATAAATCTCCATGCAATCATGAGAAATGTCTAAGAATATGCTAATGACTGCCCTTTGGAAAGTTGCAGGTGCATTGCACAAGCCGAATGGGAGTATCGAATAGGCATAGATCCCCCATGGACAGGTAAATGTGGTCTTCTTCTGGTCTTCTGGTGCAATTTGGATATGGTTGTAGCTGCTGCATCCATTTAGGAAAGAGAAGTATTGATTTCCTACAAGTGTGTCCAAAACTTGATCAATGAAGGGTAAAGCAAAGTGATCCTTCTTGGTGGCAACATTAAGTTCTCTATAATCAACATAAACTAGCCATTTCCCTCCTTTCTTGGGCACAATCACTAATGGAGATACCCACTGACTATCTGAAATGGGGTAGATAAATCCTACATCTAGAATTTATGTAGTTCTCCTTTCACAATTTCTCTCAGTGCAGGGTTAATCTTTCTTTGTGTCTGTCTTACTAGAGTGCAATCATCACTGATATAAATTTTGTGAGTACAAAGTTTAGGATCTAATCCCTTCATATCGTGATAATCTCATGCAAATGCATGTTGATGGGCCCTTAATAGGTTTTCTAACAACAATTGTTGCTCTTCATTCAATTTACTATTAACATTTAGATATTTTCCTTCTGACACCTAGGCTTGTGTAGTTAACTCTATCATGGTTGCTTCATTAATACATGGTACCTTTAGTTCATACAACAAAAATGTATGGAACATACCTGTTGTTGTAGGAAGTTTGTCTGCAGGAATAGTGGTTGTAGGAAGAGTGGCTGCAGGAAGATTGTCTGCAAGAAGAATGTTTGCAAAAATAGTGACTGCAAGAAGAGTAGGAAGAAGTGTTCTGACCAAAGTAGAAGATGATGCTTCCTCCACTTCATAATGGTTATGAATGAGATTAGCCAACACTTCATCCTCATCTTGGAGCTGCATGAAAGAGCTTCTGCCTAGTATCATAAGCTGTGCCACATAATTAACTTCTTTGGCCTCTTCACCAACATGTGACCATACAAAAAATTTCTCATCATGAGATGGCTGAGTAGGTGGATAAAGAACAAAAAATTTAGTACTCCTTCCATTTGAAATGGTCATGTCACTTGATCAAAATCCAATGTATGCATTTGCAGTTTCCAACCAAGGCCTTCCAAGAATGATGGGATACCCGCCTAGTGTAAACTTAGGAGAAAGAATTATAAAATCTGTTGGGTATTCCTAGGAGTCTAGAACTACCACAAGATCCTCCACTACACCATCAAGCTTAATAGTAGAGCTATCAGCAAGCTACAGGACAGTAGGAGTAGATCTCATACTTGCAATATTTAGTTGCTACAGGATGTCTTTGGTCATCACATTGATTGTTGCCCCTAAATCAATCAAAGCATTCTTCACTTGGATGTCATTTATGACAACTGCTATCACAGGACTACTTGGGTCATTATACTTGGGAATAGTCACTTTTCCCAGCATGATATCAGCTAGTTGTCCCACCACATGAACTGTAGTTGGGTCTCTTTTCTTCCTTCTAGGCTTCTTAAGACAAGCTTCCTTGATAGCTTTGTCATAGATTGGAACATCCTTTATGGCTTGAAATAGGGGTATCTAAACACATACATGCTTTAGCTAATCCAGGATGTTAAAAGTGGTATCCTCCTTTTCTTCTTTCCTCTTGGAAACTTCCAATCTTTGAGAAAATGGTGGTTCTTGCTCGGTCTGCTTGGCTTGGACTGGTTCAAGATTCTTAGGTTCATTTGGTTGAATGGGATCATTTAGAGGCTCCCCCTCCTCTTCCATAGGAATTTCAGTGATAATTGGCCTTGAAGGGGCTAGTAGAGTAGTTCCTAAATGCAAATGGATGTCACCTACACTCACAACATATTCAGGTAATTAATTTGAATCAACAAAGTATGTAGGTTGTTGTTGTGGTTTGTTATTAGGATTGGGTGTGGGATGAGCTGGTAATTGAGTTGGTTTAGGTGAATTTGAGCTTGGATTAGCAAGTGGAGGCATTATAGCAGGTTGTTGGGGCTGAGAAGGTGGCTGCATGTAACTGGTTGTCTAAGTAGGCCATTGTTGTCCTCCTCTCTATTGATTTGTTTGCTGCCAATTTCTTGGAGGTGGTTGCCAGTGCCCTTGAAATTGCTACCAGTTCCCTTGAGGTTGTTGCCACTGAGGTGAACTCTGATGATTGGGCCAAGCATTTGGAGGGTTACTCCAAGATTGTGGTGGATATCCTCCATAACTGGGTGGATATGGGGGTTGCCATTGGTTACCAGATGAATAAGAGTTAAAATATGGCCCAACACAAGATAGTGGATCTGGTGGCATACCTTGTCTTGGAGCCCAAGGCTTCATTTGTGCAACATAGTAGACTCGGTCTTCTTCAATATTAATTGGCTTGAACTCAGGTGAAATATGCTTGTTTTCTAGGTTAGCTACCATTTTACATCTACAGTCCTTCTTTTGTCTACAGTGGGGACAATACTCTGTCAACATCATTTTTGCCTCCTCTTGCTTCTTCTTGGCCTGAAGTGTATCTAGTTGGGTAGCTAGATTGTTGATAATGTCTTGCTTGAATTCTGCCAACAAATGAGTGATCTCCATTCTTGAAACTCCACCAGTAGTTGACTTACCCATGGAAGATTGATAAGCTCTCCCTTTCTTTGAAGCTGCTCTAGAGTAATTCTAGCATATTTTCTTGATATCCTCCCAAGGAACTTGGGAAATATCTCCTCCTGCCATGAGGTCCAAGGCATCAGTGCAACTGTCATTGATTCCTTTAAGGAAAATAAACTTTTGTGAGTCCTCATTAAGTGCATGGTGTGGGGACTTTTGCAGGCAAAATAGGAACCTTGCAATGTAATCTTCCAGGCTCTCATCTTCCTTCTATTGCATCTTGAAAATGTCATATCTTCTCATGTCACTATCCCTACAATATTCCTTTTACTTCTCAAGGAATTTTGTCTTCATGTCTTCCCAAGTTTCCACAGTATCTCTACCTAGACTCATGAACCATATTAATGCAGCCTCTTTCAAGGTGGTGGGAAATAACTTAAGCCTATGGGCATCAGTAGTGTAATAATAACTCCTACAGAGTATGTCAAATTCAAATAAGAAGGTATCAGGATCTTCTGTCACAAGTCCATAAAACTTGGGGAGTGCTAAGGCAGGAATGTTCTTGATATTGTCAACTTCATTTTGATGGGCAGTGGGGAAAGGAAAAGCTGGTTGGTTTGGTCTGTTCCTATTTGCATCACCCATGCCTGCTCTATGTGGTTCTAAGAAAAAGGGGTTTTCAAGCTGGTTTTGATCTTCAAAGGAGACTTCAAAGCTAGTCAGATCAGGATAGGAATCAACAAAGGGGTGTGGGTCTTCTTCTTCCTCTTCTTTTGGAAGGTTTTGGTGCTCAACTAGCTGGAATGGATGAGGATTGTTAGGAAGAAATCTCCCATAAGAATCCCTTCTCCTTCCTCTATGCATGCAGTATCATTCACTATCAATTAGCTCTCACACAAAGAATTGGTAAAGAATCAGGGGGGTCATTACTTCCTAAATGAGGATATGCTAAGAACAATTTTCAGAAACACTACAACAAGAAAAACTACCAATGACTCCAGAAGACTTCCTAGCTTGACACCATCCTTGACAACGACTCAAAAAATGTTAGCCTCCTACAATGATTTCATAACTAAGCCTTTACAGCCATGATTCAGAGACTGGACATCTAACCTGAATAGCTATTCAATCATCATGAAGGTGCATTTAACTTGTAAACCCAGGTACATGAACTTGAAATGGGTTAGTACAATATGTGCACTAGGGGCTCAAGTAGTCATTGCACTCTACAGCTAAGAAACACAATACTGAAAGTAAATTGCTCAAAAGGAAATAAAGCAAAGGTTGAATATCAACCAACAACTATGCTAAGCTGAAATGCAGAACACAAATGAAAATTTGAGTGACAAACAGGAGACTACTCTGTTTAATTTGGTTGTAGGAATTGTCATAGAATGGAATTTTAGTGGCTACAGGAATAGTCGATGCTAGATTTCTAAGTACTAAACAACAAGTAATACTAAACTAATGTTAAACTAAGAAGACATATTATTCACCAAGTGGCCCCCCTTGGATAAGCATCCTCTAAACTAATAAGAACTTAGATGCTAGAACTCAGAACTTTATTTTATTCACTGTAAATCATGCATACAAAGAGTAATGTATCTGTATTACTGAAATTGGAGAATGAGAGTACAATGTCAAATCGTGCAACCTCTTGAAGAAGGAGTATCAAATCATTATTTATACTATAGCTAAATAAGGCAGTCAACTCCATGACTAGGAGGATGTCATTTAGGGAAAATAGGGGAAAGTGGAGCGATGGCGGTTACACGTGCATGAAATCTGGTTAGACATGCAAGTCAAACACAAATCCAACACAACAGTAACACCCATTTATGCTCTATCATTAAGGTCCACTACAAGGTGGTTACGTTCAGTTGCATGAAGAATCTTTGTTGTTAGCTGCCTTTGACTTGGAGCGATTTCTCAGCTGGACGTTATGGTGCATGCCCAACTGGTGGTGTCTTCCTCAACTTGGCATATTAAATCTGCATTTCAAGGTTAGTATGCATAATAACCACTCTAAGAAACATTCATTAATCACATGCAAAATCAATATAGATGACCCACATATTATGCCAAATATCATTAAAGCTTGTAGAGATAGGATAATATCAAATGTCAATGGTTTGAGGGAAACATTATGCCAATACCAACACTTAAGCATTAAATTCCATGACATCTATGAGCAAATAGACTATAGCTTCTACCCAAAACTAGACCAAAAACTAGGCTCATTAGGTGTCTCAACCTTGGAGTCATAATATTGATTTAATTTTATGTATTAATGTATTTATTTGTATTATTTAGTGCCTATGGTGTCATGTCACTAATTGGGACCCACCGACTGGGTGGCATCCCCGTTAGAGGTGACTGGATGACACATCGTCATCCCAAGTGGACATAGGAGTCCCACTTTTGAATCTATGACATATGATAGATTCTATGACGTGTCATAAGGAATCTTTGAATGCATGGGTGAAAGTTGGCGCTCAAGTTGGGTTATGACAGGATGTAAGAGAATCAACTATTTTTAGCCAGTTATGACAGATTCTCTTACAACTGTAAGTGTTGTCAACTATGACAGATTCTATGACAACTGTAAGATGTGTAAGGCATCTATCATAAGCTATTTTTAGCATATTCTAGGCACCCAAGCTTGGAAGAAGACTATTTGCATGTTTGACAAGTGTATGGGGTGTAAGGGGATGTTGTACAAGTGTCCAAATGCATGTCTAAGGTGTTGAATATTGTGCCTTTTCGATTTGGATGCCCTTCACTTTCTAGATGCTTCTTGAAGCTTGTATCACTCTATTTATTGAGTGCTTTGTGTTGTAAGATGCATAGTTTGTTTGCAAGTAACGAAGTGCTACCAGTATCACTCCAGAACAGGTGTTTGTGTTGAAGCACTTATTGAAGAAGCTTGTACTTGGTGATATCTTATAACCATTATTTGAAGCAATAGAGAAAGTACTGTGCTTTTGGAGGGTGGGGTTTTTTACCCGAAAGGGTTTCCCCCATGTATACTTGGTGTCATTGTTTTATGCATTCTTGTTGTTCTATTTCCATTATTTTGTGTATGTGCTTCTCTTATTGTAACAGTAAAAGGTGTTAAAATAAGTTTTTGTAACTCTCCTATTATTAGATTAGTGTAGGAAGCTGTTTCCGCTCACCCAACTTCCATTCAAAAATATTGGAAGATAGTTGTATACCTGTCGTTGTTTATTCAATTACCAAACTCAAAATAGAAACTATAAAATCAAAGAAGGATATGAAGTAAATTATTCTTTCCTTCAAGACACATAGGTCTCTTCCCTTTTCTTTGATAAGAAATGAGCCTTCTAAATCATAAACCCATTGCTCTTCTCCAAACTGATCAACAATGTACAATCATATTCCAAAAGAAATAAAAAGCTAGTCGTTGCTCTTTTTCCATGTAAACTAACATAAGATAATGCCTTCTCTTTCCACAAAGGCCACCATTTTTCTCTTCTCTCCTATGCCACCCAAAAATATCATGCCCATAATGAAAACAAAAAACATAGTCAAGAAGGTATCGACCCTCCTTTTTCTACCCAAAAATGGTGCAACCTTTAAACTTAACTGCCCACTCATAGACGCTTTGAACCACCTTCTTAATGAGGCACTTTAGTTTCCACTATCACTTTGGTACCAATGCATAATAAAAGGCATACTAAAAATAGATTCCAACACTCTTGATAGGCTCGAACAAAACATATTACTATGCTCTTCATACCACAGTTTTTAGTGGCAGATAATGGCATTTAAAAGGTAGGTTCAACTGCCACTTAGTGGCTAGAAAAAGTTGTTTAAAATGGCACCACTATGGTGGTCAATACTTATGGCTTAAATGCCAATAAAATTTCCTTTATTCCAGCCTTCGATGGAGGCTATTATTCCTCTCGAAGAGCTTCAATATATGTATATTTGAATTACTATATACATGCTTTTATAAGCATGGTAAATATTTAAAATATAATCAACATATATAATATATCTATATATATATTATTTTACCAATTTTATATACGTATATATATGTATATATATAAGTATTAATCCATATCATATATTGTATATGCATACCTATATACATACATACATATATATATATATACATATATATATATATATATAAAATTACCAATTATCACAATTTCATAATAATCAATCTATCTTGTTTTACGTTCAAGACTAGCTAATCGATTAACATCAACATTCATAACATTAAACACTTTATTTTATTTTTTGAAAAAGAATAACCAAGACTCGACTAGGTTATACTTAACCTAATGACTCGATTCGACACAACCCAATTTTTTTGACATAACACACAAATTGACTCAATGATAGGATTAGGATAGACCTACGTGAGTGTGTGCAAAAATCAATTGGCATAACTTGTTTTTTTTGAAAGTTTGTATTCCTCTCTTAGGCGATACTCTCCCTCTCCCTCTAGAGGGCAACAAAAACACTCCTGCATTTCACTTAAAAATAATTCAAATAGTTAGATGTTCTAATTCACAACATAATCATAATCTTGATTCAATAACATATAATCATCAAAATTTAAATACATTTCATTGCATATAATCTCATCGTAATGTTAAATAACATAAATTCATCGTCAAGTATCAAAATTCATTTTAACATAAACAATTAAAAGTAACTTAGTAAAAAAAAAATGGGGTGTAACATATCTCCCCCATAAGGATCATTGCCCCTGATGATTCAATGTAGATATAAACATAACAAGTTTTCTTTATAAATTTTAAGAAGCATGAAATAAATGAGGAAATTTTTGACAAATTTCATTATAATTCTCCCATGTAGCACTGTCCTTTGCATATTGGTCCCACTAGACCTTGCACTAAGTGACCTCTCTATTATGTAGGTGGAGCTTGTGTGTTTCAAGCACTTTGAGAGGCTTTATTGTTACCACCCCTTAGTCCTATACTTGTAGTGCATTCCTATAAATTATGTGATTAACACTTGTTATATACTTTTTAAGATAAGACACATGAAACACATTGTCCATTTGGGTAAGAGCTAGTGGTAGAGAAATTTTATAGACAACTGGGTTGATCACTTCAAGAACTTTGAAGGGACATGATGATTCCAATTAATAGCTCAATTTTGATAGGGTTTATCATATATTTTTTGTTGATACTATAGACTTTGGCACATGGTTATTGACATTCTCCATGTTATTTCCTTAGATTTGTAAACCTTGGGCATAAACTTATCCTTGTGACTTTTGATGACATTAACATACTATGTGAATTATCTATGTTAATTTTACATGTGGTTGAATGGATATTACTTTAAAGTAATTATGGATATGCAATTGTTTTGTGTGTGCTAATGTTATTATGCAAGATTATATTAAGGTGTTGATATAAATGAATCCTACAAAGTAGAGGAAGCCCTGCTAGCTAGTTGATTGGTAAGGAAGTCAAAAGATGGTCATTAAGAGGTCAAAGGAGGGAAAACTCTCAATGGAGGGAAATTCATAGCTCAAATGAAATATTGTATCTACCTTTTAAATGATCATGTTTGTTAGTTGTTAAAATCTAGGAAGTGTGTTGTGTTGGATCTTCGTTGGGGCAAGTCTGCTTTGACTAAATCTGGCGCATGCATATTCCTCCCTCTCTTTTCCATGCTTTCAATAAATGGGATCCTCCTATTTTGTTGGAGTCAATTGCCTAGGTAGTTAGAGTTAATTAGAAGTTTTTCCCTTTATAAATAATGGTCAGATGCCCCTTTTCATAAGGTTGGATGTTTTGAGATTGTACTTGCATTTTCAGTTTAAGTAATACAATCATATTGTTTATATGTTGTAGTCATGTTTTCAAGGAATAAAATGATATTATGATTTGTTGCAATTGAGTTAGCTTAAGGAAGACTCACTCAAGGGGGGGCACCTGGTGAGAATTCCACCCATTTAGTTTAAAAGTTATTTTTCTATTCAGTAACTAGTTTCAATTTCAATAGTTGTCTGTTCCTGCAGCCATTGGAACTGTTTAGTGACTGTTCCTACTCAATGCTTATGTTAATTTCTTTCCAGTGTTTTATTTCTAGTACTATTTCTTTTCTAGTTTATGGATGACTATAGTGGAGTCCTAGTGCACATACAGTGCTGACCTATTTCAAGTTCACGTCCCTAGGTTGACAATGAAATGCACCTTCATGATGAGTAAAATAACTTCTTAGTGTAGATGTCTAATATCTAAGTCATAGCTATAAGGGTTTAGTTATTGAACCATTAGAGGCCAAAATTTTTGGTGCCATTGTTGAGGATGGTGTCAAACTAGGAAGTTATTTGGAGTTATTTCTAGTTTCTTTTTTGCTTTAGTATCTTTGAAGTTTATTCTTAACATACCCTTAATTTGAGAAAAGTAATGATTTGCTATTCTTTCACCAATTCTTTGTGTGAGTTGGCTGATACTGAGTTAATACCGCATGCATAGAGGTAGGAGAAGAGATGCTCATGGGAGATTCCTTCCTAATGACCCTAATCCTAATGACCAGCTAGTTGAGTTTCAAAATCTGTCAAGAGACGAAGAAGAGGAGGCACATCCTTTTGCTGATGCATTTCCCAATTTGACCAATTTTGAAACTTCCTCTGAGGACCAAGCTACCCAAAACCTGATTGAGAATCCATTTGCTTTGGCATTCCATCAAGCATATATGGCTCATGCAAATCCAAACAGACCCAACCAGCCATCTTTTCCATTTCCTATCCCTCATCAAAATGAAGTTGATAATCTCAAGAACATCCCCGCTTCAGTTCTTCCTAAGTTTTATGGGCTTGTCACAGAAGACCTTGACAATTTTTTTTTTGAGTTTGATATCCTCCACAAAAGCTACGACTATACCACTGATACTTATAGGCTTAAATTGTTTCCTACCACTTTGAAAGAAGTTACATTAAGATGGTTTATGAGCTGAGGTAGGAATACTGTGGAGACTTGGGATGACATGAAAACAAAGTTTCTTGACAAGTACAAAGAATATTGTAGGGGTAGTGATAAGAGAGGAGATTATATCTTTAGGATGCAACATAAGGAAGATGAGAGTTTGGAGGACTATATTTCAAGGTTTTGGTTTTGCCTGCAGAAATCTCCACATCATACACTCAATGAAGAGTCTCAAAAGTTGCTCTTTCTTAGAGGGATCAATGAGAGTTTCATTGATGCTCTGGACCTAATGGGAGGAGGATATATCACCCAAGTTCCCTTGGATGATATTAAGAAGATATGTTAGAATTATTCCAAGGCAGCTTTAAAGAAAGGAAGAGGTTACTAATCCTCCATGGGTAAATCCTCCACCAATGAAGTCTCAAGGATGAAAATTACTCACCTGCTGGCATATCTCAAGAAAGATATCATAAAAAAAATGGATACTCAGCTAGACACTCTTCAAACAAAGAAGAAACAAGAGGAGGCAGAGGCAATGTTGGTAGAATATTGTCCTTATTGTAGACAAAAGAAGGACTGCAGATGCAAAATGGTAGTCAACATTGATAGAAAGCAGATTCCACTAGAATTCAAGCTAGTTCAGGTTGATGATGATTAGGTTTTCTACATTGCACAAAGAAGATCATGGGCTCTAGGACAAGGTATGACACTAGATCCATTATCTTTTAGTGGGCCTTATTACAATTCCTATGCATCTGTAATCAATGAAAACCCCCATACCCATCCAAATATGGAGGATATCCACCTTAGCCTTGGAACAAACATCCAAACACCTGGCCCAATTACCAAAACTCTCCACCTCAGTGCTAGAAATCCTATGGGAATTGGTAGCAATTCTAGGGGAATTGGTAGCCACCTCCAGGAAACTAGCAACAGACATCCCAATGAAGGGGAGGACAACAATGGCCAAACTAGACAACTGGTTATATACCTCTACAGCCTCAGCAGCTTGCCATAATTCCTCCTCCTACTAGCTCAAGTTCTAGCACACCTAGACCTAATCAGTTACCAGCTCAACCCACACCTAACCCCAATAACAAACCATAACAATAACTAGTCTACTCTGCATATCCTAATCAATTCCCTGCATATGTTGTGAGTGTGAGTGACATTCATCTACATTCAAGAACTACTTTTCTAACTCCTTCCACTCCTATCATCATCTAGCTTCTTGTGGAAGAAGAGGAGCATTAGAATGTCCCTATTTAGTCAAGTGTGCCTAAGAATCATGAACTAGTTCGACAGTCTGATCAAGACCCACCATTTCCTCAAAGGTTAGAAGTTGTTAAACAAAAGGAAGAGAAGGAAGAAACAACCTTTGATCTTCTAGATTAGTTGAAAAATATATGTGTTAAGATACATTTGTTCCAGGCTATAAAAGATTTCCCTGTTGTCAATCAGATTGCACCTGAATGCTTGAATGACTAAATTCAGCAATCTGTTGAAACATGGGAACTATCTTCAGGCTGTGGGTATTCCTATGGTGAAGATAGACCTCCAGATTCTAGGTTGGTTCCTATATGATGATCAATTAGATACTTGAATATTTTTTTTGAGAAAAGGGTAAGAAGGACTGAATTGAATGCATGAACTAAAACTAAAACTTCGGTGATGCACCTAATTGATATTTATGAGAAAATTGATTCACAACTGATTATTACAGAATCCATTTTCACAACTCAAATTGGGCAATCTAATTACATAAGTGTTTCATCAGAAGGCCTGATAATCCATCCTTAATGAAGGAAAATGATATTTTCACAACCTAAAGGAGAGGATAAATTAATAGCACAACTTATGATCTGTAACTAAAATTGCTTTTTTCGTGTGCATGTATTCATGAATGTGATAGGAATTTAAAGGTTTTGAAATCAAACACATTAAATTCGCATCTTATACATTCAATAAATATAAAATTCTTGAATCTGAGAAGGCTAATACTGAATAGCGATAATGAAAAGAAGGAAATTCTACAAAAATGATAATCTATAAAGCTGTAAAACTATATTAAATTTGAATATGAAAGCTGAGTTACAAGATATCTCACTTTACAGAATGCAAAGGCTGAAAAACAAGAACTAGAGGAAAAATGACTAAGTCATTTGATTTTATACAATAAGCCTCTTCAAGGCAAGAAGATGAAACTGGAAGTCAATCTTAGTGTAAAAATGATAACTCCAAAGTAATCCACGAGCAAAAGCAAAAATCCTTGAAAAGAAGGCTCAAACTCATGCAAAAATGAGTGAACTTAGTCTCAAACTAGCCGTCAATTCATAACTGATCCATGGAGCACTCAAACTAAACTGAAAATCCCTCAAAAATTGGGTCCAAGCATGTGAAAACCACCTCATTTTGATCAATTCGCCCATGCACATTAGACTCAAACAACTCCATCATTTGCTCCATTTTACATGACTAGTTAACTCCAAGTCTGAAAACACAACACTCTTGATCATTCATACTGACTTCAATTGTATTTCAGTTGTATTTCCTACATGGCTTTGATAAAAAATATATTTGTTTGTTTAAATATTAAAGATAATCAGTCTCGATTATTTTAATATTTATAATGTGAAATTTCTCCTTATTTCTCCTTTTCATGTCCTTATTTCTCCTTTTCATGCATTACATATTAAATATTAAGATAACTAAGAAAGTATTATCTTCAATATTTAATCACAATATTTATTTCTGCTCAAACTCATGCAAAAAATGAATGGGGGTACACCTTTACTTCAAATTCAATGATAATATTTAAAGCAATATTATCCACTTTTAAATTCATGGCCCCCATTGTTCACTAGGTCGACTGACTTAATAATTCAAGACCATGGCATAAAGCGAAATGATTTTATTTAAAACCAAGTCAAAATTCTCACCAAAATGATTAAGGCACGGAAAAAAAACTTTGAACCCTAAAATCATTTCACACTTTGCATTCGATCTTCTAGAGAGCTTTCTGCTGCACTGCCAATGGATAGGGTTTCAAGCTTGAAAGCCGACCATTTCATGTTGTTTCCGATGATTACTATGGAAATTTCACAGGTCAAAGCGCAGTAAGTCTTCTTTTAGACAGAAATCTGGACTTCCTTTCTAATTTTGAAGCTATTTTCTAGTTTCTTGGCCACAACCATGGCCATATTCTAATGTTCTTTTGCTTGCTTTGTGTATATTTCTCCACTGTAAGGCCGCCATGGTGGATTTCTGAAGCTTTTGTTGTGTATAGTGAATGCTTTTCTCTTGGAAACAAAGACAAGTAAGCTCTTCTCCCATCGAACCTTGCATCTCCTTCACCATTCTCTGTAAGCTCGATTTGAATATGTTGAGAATAAGATAATAACAATATCTTTATTTCCTTTACCATTTTTATTTTTTCTGTGTAAAATCCATGTGGGTTAAGTTCTTTATGAAGAAAAGACTTTACCTAGGCTGCAATTGCAAGCAACAAGCTGGGTATTTTTCCTATTGTATAGATGACAAAAAAAAAAACAATACTATGTATGTAGGCCACCATGGAAGACATTTATTTTCTTTCTCCTTGTATATGAAGATAAAGGCTCAGCCTCTTAATTTTGTGTGTTGAAACACAAATTCACAGTCTCCATTCCTTTTGAGAAAAATAATTGTCATGGGTTTCCTCTGTCATTACAGGCCCCCATGGAATTTTTGGGTATCCGTATTTAAGAAATCTATATATATGCTCTTGTGGTATTTATGGATAGTCATTATGTATAAGATTAATGACTGTAGGCCTTTGTAAAAATCATTGTACGTTGTCCCAAAACCAAGCATTGTTCCTGATATAATGACAATGAAGAAATTCTGCCTGAATGATGAGACAAAAGCAATGAGGTTTATTGATATTGCTCTTGACAACACTAAAATACATTCAGTGATTGCCTACTATTTGACACATTGCACAATCATTATCCTTCATCCATGTCTATGTTGATTTTGTGCACTTGTCTCATAGCAATAGTTGTCATGTCAATTTCCATCTATTTACAAACTATCCTTTGTTATTTTCTGTCACTAAATGGTTGTATTCTTTACTTCCAAGAAACTGCGCTGAGCTTTGAAAATGAACTTCAACAAATGTTCTCTTGACTGTGTTCATCTATGATGAAATCATTGTCACTTAGCATAACTGTCATGTCATTATCTGATTGTAACTTTTGATATTTCATTGGCACAAGATATGATATCATGACTGTATTTGGCGAAATTTGTCTTAACCTTTATTGCTCTTTCAAATATTGAAAAAGACATAACTACTGTCCTATCACTGGCATCATTGTTCTCAACTGCAAACTATAGCTTTTATTCTCTCCATTGATAGCATGCTTATGCTTAATTATCCTTTAAATTCCTTTGACTTTCATGGCTGCCTCTGATGCTATTGGACTACCATAAGCTATTATGTCATCTTCATTCATGGGCATAAGCTTCTTGTAGTACCTTTTTCTTGATGACTATAATTAAGTATCTGATAACTCTCAAGTAATGATGTGAATGAGAGGTGTCCTTATGATATGTCAGGCTCAACATTTGTGGGAGCCCGTTTTGCTCCACATATCTAATGAAAATAATCACGAACATAATGAACCTGTTCCTGCACATTGAAACAAACAAGTTAGCAAAAATAATCGAAGCTAAAAGCTTCCGTTGAACTTCGTGTTCCTTGATTGTTAGCCTTTGTAACTCAATCATCTGGTGAATGCCTAATTGAATGTATATTACATTCATGTTGGTAGCGTAGACATGAAGTAGAATGTAATTTATCATTGCTTAGATTAAATCTCTAACATCATTCTTTTTACAATCTTGCAGGTTCATGGAGCATGGAATCGAGATTGCTATAGTTTGGAGACATAACAACTGAAGACATTGAGCAAAAGTGGTTCATCATCACAGGAAATGATGAATTGCTTCCCTCTTTTGTGTTTACGCTATCTTCAATAGTGTAGTATTCCATCTAATTTTGTATTTATTATTTGATTAAGACAATCAAATTTAGTTACTCCCACGGCTTGTGCAGGATTTCAGTTTTTTTCAAAATGAATAAAAAGCATTATTATGCAAATGTCCAATTTTCTATTTCAAATACTTGCATAATAAAACTGTAATCAAAATGTAATCTAATCTTTATGATAAACAATGAATACTTAGTAGCAAAAATTTGGAAATTTTTGTACCTATCAATGATGAATTTAATTGAGCTCTACCTATTTGAGCTCGTAGTGAAAAATAGGTAACAATCCCCATATATAGTAAAGAAATTAAGGAAGCATGTCTCAAAAAGTCAGGGAGGAAAAAGAAAGACCCCACTACCATTCACGTGGTGGGACTGTTGGCATATATCATGCTTGGGAAAGTTACTATTCCTAAATACACTAAGCTAGATAGTCCTATGGTAGGAGTCATTATAAATGGAATCCAAGAATGCTCTAATTGACTTGGGAGTAGCAATAAATGTGATGACTAAGGATATCCTACAACAACTAAATGTTGCAAAAATGAGACCTACTCATATTGTCCTGCAGCTTGTTGATAGTTCCACTATCAAGCTAGATGGTATAATAGAAGATCTTGTTGTAACCCTAGACTCTTAGAAGTACCCAACAAATTTCATAATCTTTTCCCCTAAAGCTACATTGGGAGGGTATCCCATTATTTTGGGTAGGTCGTGGTTAGCCATAGCAGATGCTTACATTGGATGTCGGTTAGGGGACATGACTATTTCTGATGGAAGAAGCACTAAAAAGCTGCTTCTCTACCCTCCTGCTCAACCATCCCATGATATCATGGATAACCCCAAATGGCCGCATGTTGGAGAAGAGGCTGAAGAAGTCAATTTAGTGGCACAACTCATGATGATAGGCATAAGTCCTTTCATGTAGCTTGAGGAAGAATATCAAGTATTGTCCCACATAATTCAAAACCATTGTGAGGTGCATGAAGAATCATCCATTCATGAATCTGGTTCTACAGATCCAATGAAGACATTTTTGCCAGCTTCTCTTGTACCTGAATTTCCTACAACAACAAATATGCTTCATACATTGTTACCACATGAACTAAAAATGCCAAGCATTAGTGAAACAATCGTGATTGAGTTGACCACACAAGTAAAAGTTTCAAAAGGAAAAAAATTGAATATTAACAGCAAGTTGAGTCAAGAGCAGAATTGTCCCTAACAAGTTGAAGACCCATCTGGTTGCGCCCACAAAAGGATATGAAAATCACGAAAAAACCTATCCTGGGAATTGGACATTCCAGCAGGTGACTAATATATCTTTGTGGTCGTTCATTTACTTGTCAAACTAGGGAACGTAAACTTTAAATGGAGCGGCACTATATGTGTACTAAGAACCAGTTTCAGTCATAACCTATTGAGAATAAACACTTGGAAAGAAATTCTATCTATGCTACAGGAAGGTAATGCAAAGTTCTCTTAACTCAATCAAAATCTAACCAAAGCAGAAATCATAATAGCTACAATTGAGAGACAAACTATAAACTGGCCTTATGCTGTAGGAACAAACATAAGGATGGATTCCCAATGCTGTAGGAATAATATAAGACTGAGCTTGTGCTGAAACTTCTAAACTAAAATCTAACTTGAATTAACAAAGGATAAACAACTACGCTCCTACAGATACTTACTAAGTGGGCCCCCTTAGCAAGCATCAACTAATTAACACAGAAGATTGTACTCATAACTCCATCAACTTTTATTCATAACGTGAAATCATTTACATTGACTGTTCTGCTTCAGAAAACTAAAAAAAATCTGATTTATATTATAATTCTAACTCTTACATAATTTGTTTCTCTATCTATCTATCTATCTCCTTGTTCACCCGTGCAGGAGGAACACTTATTTTAAATCAGGAGAACAACTAACTAACTAACCCTAACAGAGAAAGACGTGGATATAAAATGCATCCCGAAATCGAGGAACATACTTCATAAATGAGTTTATCCGTTCAACCCGATCCAGAGAGAATCTAGCACTCCACTCTTTTCAGATTAAATGTCATTTAAAATCCTTCCCAACAATTTCGGTCAAAGATTCTTTGCCAGAGCTTCCTCGAAGTCATGCAGGAAATGGACTTTACTGCAAGGCCGAGATTGGCTGCACTTGACTCGATCATACTTTCTTCAACAACCTGCGAAACACAAGGTAACATATGCGAAAGAAAAGGCGCATAGCACATACAAAATATCCATTCATTAATCACATATTTAAATCTATTTCATCATTCAAAAACTACATGCTTTATACCAGTCATTTGGGAAGTCAAACAGGGTAATAAATATAGACATGTCAACATGATAGGCTATAGGAACATAAAAGTGTATTGCTATAGGATATCCCCAATAAAAGGTTTCAAGAGAGTTAAACAACCATGAACAACAAAAGTAAAGGTATTAAAAGTACACCATGATATCCAAATTATGAGCATATTTTGGGCTCATCATTTTGCCCCCTAGTTAACCCAATGTTGGTCCTCCAGCATTAAACTTCTTGGTGGTCTCTCTGAAATCAGTGGTTGAGGAATGACCCTGAAATGGAATTCCAAATTTGTAACAAAAGCCTCTGTAACTCTGCCACCTTTCATACCTATGGGCTTCTGTGTCTTCATTAAGATTTGTAGCCTGATAAGAATAAAGGGGCCACATTAGCACAGGAGGTCTAAATGTTAATGGCAACTACAATTCAAACCTCTTTTGAAGTCCCAACTGTATGTATTTGCTTGATTGTTTAAGAGCTGCCGTAAAATTTAGTGGACTGTGAGGCTCAGACTTTCTTAACCCAACAGTTAATCTTTCCCACTTCCTTTCAATTTTGGAGTATAACAGTCTCCAAAATGAGTATGATTGTTCCTGAAATTCATCATATACCTGTTTCCTGAGATCAAATATTTTCATTTTGGTTGTATCATTATTAAAACCATATGCCAAAGTAAGCCAGGTTTTCAACATTGTGCGGGGGTCTGAACTCTCAAAATGCAATGGAACAGGCTCATTCCTTTCAGCTTCTTCGTATGTTTCCCATTGCCTGCCATAATTTGCTTCATTTGCTGCCCAAGACATAAGTGATCTCAAATGGATGTCGCCAATATATAGAAGGGGATTCCACTCTGTTTCAAATGGAATTAAGAAGCCATGCAAATAAAATTCACACAGAATTTTTGAGCCAATTAGGGGCTGCCTGATATGCATCGTAAAATTCCTTAGCAGTGTGAAGAATAGGATCTTGATTTCTAGAAATTCTCATCAGTTGGAACCACAAGAACTGTTCCTTGAGGCACAGAGCATAAACTCTGGGTGGTGGTCTACATTCCATAATCTGACCAGTTACCTTCAGCATTTCATCCATTTTCTCTTTTAACTCCCGAATTTCCAATTTTTGCCCTTCAATTTCCTTTTTCAGTTTCTTCTTTTCCTCCTCCCAAAGAATTTGTTGCATTTCAGTCTTGGCTAGGTGGCATAAAGTCAGGGTTTGTAATGTAACTGGTCTCCATGTAGCTTTGAAATATTCCAAAAATTCAATTAAAAATGTCTTCTTATAAACAACAATGGCTTGACAAGTTGCAGGGGGAATTGAGGCCTCATTGGCCACTTCCAACGGTTCAGTCTGTTCTTCCTCTTGCTGCAAGATAAATTCCTATTGCTATAGTGGAGAAGACTGTGCTTTCTCCGAAATCTACACAACCGCAGCAGCCAAGTCATCAAGACTTGGTACTCCCCTTTTATTATGCTCAACTTCCCTTGTCCCAACTTGTTCTTCTTCAAGAATAACAAATGAACTCTGTGCAGCACTCTCAGACACATTCTAAGAAATATCACATTCAGACTCTCTAGATTCTTCTGACATTATAATAACCTTAGGTTGAGGTGAAGCAGGGGATACTTTACATTGTATTCTTGTGGAAACTCTTCTTGGCAATGTTGCGGCTGCAGGAGGTGCTCTCGTAGCCTTCCTCTTTTTGAATTGCTTAGAAGGTTCTACCTTGTCAGAGGATGATGGTGAACTAGTGACGGCAACAAGTGTTGTTGTAGGAAACAATGCTATAGGGGAAGAAGCTACAGGAGAAGAACATTTCCTTTTCTGAGAATTAGGGTCATATTTTGGGGTTTGTTCCACCCCATATGACTCTTCGGCCTTTGTTTTTCCTCTCTCTCTCCTACTGGCAGCCCTAGTTTGCACTCGGGTAAAGGACTCTGGTGTGAGAGCTGCAGGACCAAGTGCTACAGGAGCATATGATGCTTGCCCTGTTCTCCTACTGGTAGACGCCATTTCCTCTTTCTTTTTTCGAGGCTATGGGATAAGTGCTCTAGGGGGTTCTAGACATTGCAGGCTCTTCTGGGCAAAAAATTCTTGCCAGGAAAGAGGTGATACATCTCTCAAAGAGCGTGCAATCAACAATTTTATGAGGCCATGGTGAGCAATAGAATTATCTTTCCCCTATTGGGTTCCGTGGGCACATTGTTCCATAAATTTTAACAAAAAGTTTGAAACATTAACAGCTAATCCATGCCTCATATGATTTAGCAATTTGAAGTGGTAAGAATGCAGGTAGGAGAAATGGCCTTCACAAGTTAAATACCTGATTATGAAAGCAGCGTATTCTAGGTATGGAGGAGGCAACGACACTCGCTTGCATCCCTGCTTTGAGACCTTCAAAGGTCCATCAATGGGTATTGAAAATTCTGCCCTTGCAAAGGCAACATCTGAAGAAAAAAATTCTCCAACGGCTGGGAGCCCGGTTACTTCTGCAATTCTTTCTTCAGTTACAACAACTGTTAGACCCCATACAGTAGCCTCCTCTTCAGAAAGGGTTCTCAAAAATTCGCCTGCAGCCTCCTCATTAAAATCATCTAAACTCAAAAAGTAATTCAGCCAACCACAAAGGCTGAATGCCTGGACTGTTTGAGGATTTTGCATTAATAACTCATGAGCTATAGGCTCATGCCTTACCAGCTAACCACCCATGTTCACAGTTTTTCCTTAGCTGAACTCAACTTTTTTTTGAAAATAAATTTTTTTCTTGTTCTGCTCTGGTTCTTTTCTGTTCCGTCGTCACTTTTATCTTCTTTTCCAAAAATGAATTTTTTAAACAAGCAGTTTTAATTGTGATTTTTAATGAAAAATACATGCAATCATATTTGGAAAGTACCAGAAAAATAATAAAGAAAGATTATCTGAGCAGTTGTGACAGCGGTGAAAGGACAAGTTTAAAAAGTGGATTATCCCACCCCCTACTTAGAGTATGACATGTGTCCTCACATGTACTAAGGAATAGGCAGAAATTAGGTAATAATGACTGATACAGACAGTGCAGTAAATGAATAAAATGAAATAAATCAAAAATGCGATAATCAAAAGATATTGTGTACCTTTCATTAAATGCTTGTATGTGCTGAGAAAGTTGACGACTTCGACATGAAATGATAGTTGGGAATAAGATCATAATTAGGGGTGGTGCAGATGAATGAGGTGGATGGATGATGTGGATGGACGAGATGAATGGATGGAATGGATGGATGGTATGGAAGATAAAGAAGTGAGATGTGGTGACAAGTGGAAATGAAGAAAAAGAGGTTCCCTTAAAAAGGAAACCTTTATTATGAGCATGCATTACAAAATCACGGGGAAGCTGTAGGAGAAAGGCTAAAACCTTCAGTTGTAGGAAAATTAGTGGCAGGATCCTGAACGAACTGCTGCATGAATTCTTCTTTTGAGACTGATTTATGGTACAACTAGAGGCGGTGTCCATTGACTAACAACTTTAATCTAACAGGATCAATTGTAACAAGTTGCACTGAACCATTAGCAAATACATTCTCAATTTCATATGGGCCCAACCATCTGGTTTGTAATTTGCCTGGACTGTCCTTATATTGTGAGTCATAAAGCAAAGCCCAATCTCCTACTTTGAATTTCTTCTCCTTAATGTATTTATCATGCCACCTTATTCTCTGATTTTGTATCATCTCAGTATGTTGCAGGGCATTCTTTCAGAGCTCATCCAGATCATTGAGCTGCATGATTATGTCCTTTTGTGCATTTGTTAAATCCATGTCCATCTCTAGTGTTGTTCTTAGAGTCTTATGTTCAAACTCTATTGGCATCATAACTGTTTTACCATACACCATTTCAAAAGGAGTATATCCTGTAATAGTCTTCCAGGTAGTACGGTAGGCCCATATAGCTTCTGGTAACCTTGTGGCACAATCCTTCCTATGAAAATCTACAGTTTTAGTCAAAATGGCCTCTATGTCCATATTTGTGACTTTAACCTAGCCATTGGCCTGGGGGTGATAAGGAGTTGATTTCCTGTGTCATATATTATATTAATTGACTAAAGCTATGATAAGTGTAGAAGTAAATTGTGCTCCTTGATCTGTCACTATTTCCCTAGAGACACCAAACCTAGTAAATATTTCCTCATAAAGGAATTCAACCACTTTATTGTCCCTAGCATGTTTCATAGGCTTAGCCTCTACCCATTTTGTGACATAATCTGTGCATACAAGGATGTAGGACTTACCATTGGAAGGTGGATCAATTGGTCCTACAAAATCCAGTCCCCATTTGTCGAAGGGTGCAACTACAATTTGTGGAAATAGAGGCATCTCATCAGACCGAGTTGGTCTTCCCATCCTCTGGCATCTGTCACACTTCCTGGTATATTTAGCTGCATCTCTATGCAAAGTTGGCCAATAGTAACTAGTATTTAAAATTTTCATCGCTGTCCTTTTAGCAGCAAAATGTCCACCACACGGCTCATCATGGCTGGCATGCGATATATCATGAGTGTCCTCCTCTAGTACACATCTCCTCATAACTTGATCTGGCCCTGTATAAAACATGCAATCTGCAATCCAAGAAAAGTTAAAGTTTTTCTCTACCAATAATCTATTTTCCTTAGGGGAGAATTGAGGAGGAGTTCTTCCTGTGGCCAGATAATTTGCTATATCAACATACCATGGGTGAATAACCTTGTGATGTCCCCACTCTAGTCAGTCACCTGATGCAGTGTGTTAGCCCTTTTCTTGGACCCTTGTGGGCTAACTAGATCGGTTAGAGGGTCAGTGGTACCTTCTGGAGAGTTCGGTCATTTTCATTTTCTGAGATTGTGGATAGGCTCATTACAGGCCTTGGCAGTACAGGAGTTTCTTTGCTTTTGACGGCATTGAATTCTGTTGAGAATTGAGGGAGATAAGCTTACTTAAGTGATTTAAGTTAATTTTTAATTTAAAGTCTTTTTATAAAGTCAAATTGACTTTATAATTCTTATTTCACTTAAATCAAGTCTAAAGTGAATATTTTAATCTTATATCTTTTAATCACTTAAAGGAGGCGCCAAAAATAAAAAAGAAGACTATGGAAAGTGACTTAAGTTTATTTCCATAAATTTAAATAATCTAAAACCTTAAAAGGTACGACTTTCTTAGGTTTTCACCTCCTTTGCTTTATAAGGGATTTGGGCAATAAGAAACTCATCTTTTTGAATATTTCAACTTTGCCTTGGAGATTTTTTCCCTTGCTTTCAGCCTGTGATCAGGTTTGCAGCAAATCCACCATTGGAGAACGAAATCTCTTCAGTGTGAGCACTTGTGAAGTTGTGAGAGATCAACTGAATTAGTGCAGATTGAGAGAGCTTCATTTCAGAAGTTCTGCAGTGCTTCAATAGATTTTTTTGTAGTGTTCTTCATCAAAAATAGAGGGTTTATTGGTTGTTGTTCTTCCTTCACCATGGCAGACTTCATGGTTGTTTGGGTGCACCTTCAGAGATGGTTTTTGATGCTTTTTGTTTGAAAGGGCGTGGCACTTGCAAGGAAGGTTTTTTTTGGCTTTTTGGAGAAACGTCTTCTTTCTGAGGATCTCTCTTCATGAACTTGGGTTCCCTACCTATACTTCTCTCTAGCTTCAGTTTCAAAATAAACTTTGCAATCTGTAACTCTCTACTCCAGTTTTTGTCAGTTCTTCACTATGCTGATCGGATTTCTTATTTAAAAAATCTAGAGGCTTTCGGGTATGTTTGTATGTTTTAAATCCATTATTGATGATAATAAACACCTTCTACAATTTTAGTTTGATTAAATTTGCTCAATTTTTCATTCTGTGAGATTTTCTATGATGCGCCCCTTCTCTTCTGTCTACAAAATTTCTCTAAAAAACTAAAAAACACAAATAGACTTAAGAAAAAGAAAGGGGTTTGAGCAGTGAGCTAGCAAGGTTCATCATAGTGGTATCAAAGCTCTGATCCTGCTAGCTTGTGGGATTTGAAAAAAATTATGAAGTCACACCAGGAGGGTTTTGACAAGTTCTACTCTCGTGGGGGCCCTAGAAATCAAAGAGGTGATCATAATCCTTTTCCATCATTTCCATTTGACGAACAGGAGGAGGAAATAGACTGGGATAATATGGCTAACAGGGAAGGAGAAAGTTCTCATATGAACAAAGAGGATAAAGAAGCTAGAGATGTGCTAAGAGGTATGGTTGCAGGTCAAGAACAGGTAGCAAATATTCTCCAGCAACTCAGCACAAATGTAGAGAACTTAACACTTCAGAGAGGCCAGCATCCAGGGCATGTTCATGAGGGCAGTATCCATGGCGCACCTCATAGACCTATTGTTCCAGCTCGCACTTTTGTGAGAGAAACATGTCCTACCTTCACCAGGAATGATACAGAGGATGAGGAAGAGGTTGAACAGGGTGGTGAGATTAATTTTACAAATAACATCATAGTTATGCATGATGAATGGGATGCATTGCCACCTAGAGTTAAGGAGCACCTTAACTTTGATAGATTCATGAGCCAGAGGAGAGAACATAACAGAAATAGGAATGACAAGAGGCCTTGGTACAAGCACAGTGATCTTAGACAAACTACCAATAAACTCACCTTGGCGAACTATGATGGTAGTGGTAGAGTTATAGCACGTGCTTGGATCAACAAGTTAGATACATTCTTGACTCTACGTCCCATGCCCGAGGAAGATGCTATTCAATTTGCAGCACTTCACCTTGATGGCATAGCTCATGATTGGTGGATTCATGGCATGGCTACTCTTCACCATGATAAGATTACTTCATACCAGGAGTTCACAGATAGACTGGTAGAGAGGTTTGACAAACGTGATCTTGAGCTATTTTTCAGAGACCTAGCACAGCTGAAACAGCTAGGTAGTTTGGAGTCATATATTGGGGAGTTTCAGAGATTGTCAGTTATGGTTACAGGAATTTCTGAGAGGAGGTTGATCATACTCTTCATTGAGGGACTTTTCAAGCCTATGAAAGGATGGATCAAGGCATTTGATCCCCCTACATTACAGGAAACCATGAGGAAAGCTCGCAGCATGGAGCTCACTACTCGAAAGCAATTTGGAACCAAACCTTCTACTTCTTACAATGAACATAAATCTGATCCAAAAAAAGCTGATAATGTTGATCATAAGAAGAAATATACAGCACCTTTGGATCGAGAAACCATGAATGATCTTCATAGGAGGAGACTTTGTTTTTACTGCAAGGGCCCTTATGACCAAAATCATGATTGCCCCCTCAAACTTAAAGGGAAAAATAGGAACATGGAGTGGTTTTATGAGGGAGAAGAAGTGACTGATTTTTCTAATCAGCAAGCTCCAATTTATGATACAGATGGAGAAGAATCAGAAGATGAGGCTGAAATTGTAGTAGAAACTGAGTTAAAGGAGGCTCATTTATCCAGCATGCAGAGAGAGGGATCTTTTAGACTCTGTGGGGTCTTGGCTGGTCAAAGAGTCATATCTCTTTTAGATACAGGTGCAACTCACAATTTTATTGACTCACGTTTGGTGGAGAAAAGAGGAATTCAAACTCAGCAGTTTGAAGGCATTCGAGTCAAGGTTGCTGATGGATACACTCTCACTTGCGAGAGGATGGTTCCAGACTTGCCTTTGAAACTCAATAACTATGAGTTTAAGGCAGATTTTTATGTTGTGAACATGGGAGGAACTGATATAGTTCTCAGCATGAAGTGGCTTCATGCTATAGGAGAGTTCACACTTAATTTGAACGACATGGAGATGAAACTCAAAGTTGATGGCACAAAACATGTTCTAAAAGCCATCAAGGATAGCAATGTGAAAGAAATTTCACTCAAAAGAATGGAACGTTTGGTTCGTCATGACATGGTAGATTGGGTAGCTGAATGCAAGTTAATGCCTTCACATTTGGATCAGCCAGTTTCTTCTTACCATCTAGATGTACAGAAACTCAGAACCAAACATACCAAGGTTTTCAGTGCAATTCCACCAGGTAGACCTCCTGATAGAGGTATTGAGCATATCATAGAGCTGGATGAGGGCACGAAACCTATCATGATCACTCCTTATCGGCACCCCAAATGCTTGAAAGATGAAATTGAGAAGACCATCAAAGAACTTTTGGCTATGGGGCACATTAGGCCGAGTAAGTCACCCTTTGCTTCATCAGTTGTTTTGGTGAAGAAAAAGGATGGTACACTCAAAATGTGTATTTATTATAGAATGCTTAACAGGAGAACTATAAAGAACAGATATCCTATTCCACAGATTGATGAGTTGATAGATGAGCTTCATGGAGCTTGCTACTTCTCAAAGATTGATTTGAGGACAGGTTATCATTAGATTAGAGTCCGAGAGGAGGACATAGAGAAAACCACATTCAGATGTCATTGTGGACACTTTGATTTCTTGGTTATGCCTTTTGGTTTAACCAATGCTCCAGCCACATTTCAGTCCACTATGAATAGGGTTTTCCATCCTCAACTGAGGAAACATATGTTGGTGTTCTTCGATGACATCCTAGTCTACATCAGATCTTGGGAAGAACACATGGTTCACCTGGATACTTGACAGGGAGTCCTTATACGCCAAGGAGTCCAAGTGTGCGTTGGGCATGGCTGAGCTTTTGTATTTGGGTCACATTATCAGTAGTGAGGGAGTTAGCATGGATCCAGAGAAGGTTCGAGCTATCATTGATTGGCCTACACCTAAGACATTGACACAGCTCAGGGGATTTGTAGGATTATGTGCCTTCTATCATCGGTTCGTTAGTGGATTCTCGCGGCATGCTGCGCCACTAACTGATTTGACTAAGAAGGGTGCATTTGTGTGGACACCATTAGCACAAGTGTGCTTTGAGAAGTTCAAACTTCTCATGACTTCATGTCTAGTGTTGGCTTTGCCGGATTTCACCAAACCCTTTGAGTTACATTGTGATGCCAGTGGTGAGGGAATTGGTGTAGTCATTATGCAGGATTGTCATCCTATAGCTTTTGAGAGCAGGAAGCTGAGAGGTCCTGAGAGGAGCTTTAGCATCTATGACAAGGAGATGTTGGCTATCATGCATGCCATGGAAAAGTTCAAGCAATACTTGATTGGTAGTAAATTTTGTGTTAAAACCAATCATAATAGTCTGAAACACTTCCTTGGACAGTGGGATTTAAATGAAAGACAACAAAAATGGGTCAGCAAACTTTAGTCCTATGATTTTGACATCTCCTATGTCAAGGGTACTCATAATGTAGTTGCTGATGCATTATCTCGCTGTCCTCACTTGAGCTCCATTACATAGATTTCAGATGACTGGAGACATATGATTGTAGCTGAGTATGCTAAGAACCCGTGGGCTTCTAGCATAGTGGATGGAACAGTATAGGATGCCAGATACTCACTTGTAGATGATCTTATCATTACAAAGGGAGGATATTTCTAGTTCCAGATTCAGAGATGAGGAACCAAGTTTTAAGATCATTTCATGATGCACCTATGGCAGGACATCCTGGGTACTTTAAGACCTATAGGCAGGTACGAGAAAGATTCTCTTGGAAGGGTCTCAAATCCTTTTTTCTCCAGTATGTCAGGGAATGCCTTGTTTGTCAGCAGAACAAGCAAGAACACACATACCCTGCAAGATTACTCCAGCCGCTTCCTATCCTTGAGAGGAAGTGGGAATGCTTGTCTATGGACTTCATTTTGGGCTTGCCGAAGGCTCAAGGGAAAGACATCATTTTTGTGGTGGTAGATCGATTGACGAAGTATGCTCATTTCTTCTCAATCACTACTACGCACACAGCTACTCAGGTGGCAAATTTGTTCTTTCGTGAGGTATTCAGGTTGCACAGTTTGCCTCAGAGTATAGTCAATGATAGGGACATTAGGTTTATGAGTAACTTCTGGCAGGAGTTATTCAAGCTTTGCAGGATAGAACTCACTCCCAGTACCAGCTACCACCCCCAGACAGATGGGCAGACTGAGATAGTCAACAAATGGGTGGAGGGATACTTACGAAATTACAATTCAGGGCAACATAAGGCATGAGTGAGATGGTTATACCTTTGTGAGTATTGCTACAATACCACTCATCATATGAGCATTCAGATGACCCCTTACCAAGCCTTATATGGATATGATGCTCTGAGCTTTCTAGACTTGTTACTGAGTGACAGTAGAGTACCTAGTGCTGGTGATCTATTCTAGGAGAACCAGGATATTATGAGAGCACTCAGAGAGAATATACAGAAAGCTCAGAATCAGCAAAAGCAATATGCTGATCAGAGGCGAGTGGAGTGATCTTTCGAGATCGATGATTTGGTGTATTTGATGCTCCAGCCTTATAGGCAGTCCACCCTTTGTAAGAAGGGTGCAGAGAAACTTAAGCCATGTTACTATGGACCATTCAAAGTTGTCAGACGGGTCGGTGAAGTGGCTTATGAGTTAGATCTTCCGATGGACAGCAAGGTTCACAATGTGTTCCATGTTTCACGCCTCAAAAAGGCATTGGGACCACATGTGATTCCTTCTGTTGATTTAGCACCCCTGGATGATGAGGGGAAGTTGATATTGGTTCCTGAGGCCATTCTGGATTCTAGAGAGCGTCATCTTCGAAGAAGGGTTATCAGGGAATACTTGGTGAAGTGGAAGGATCTACCAGCAGAGGATGCGACTTGGGAGGGTGACAGTGTTTTATAGCATCCAGCTTTGAGTTTGCTTGCGGACAAGCAAATTCGGGGAGGGCGGACTGTGATGTCCCCACTCTAGTCAGTCACCTGATGTAGTGTGTTAGCCCTTTTCTTAGACCCTTGTGGGCTAACTAGATCGGTTAGAGGGTCAGTGGTACCTTCTAGAGAGTTCGGTCATATTCATTTTTTGAGATCGTGGATAGGCTCATTGCAGGCCTTAGCAGTACAGGAGTTTCTTTGCTTCTGACGGCATTGAATTCTGTTGAGAGTTGAGGGAGATAGGCTTACTTAAGTGATTTAAGTTAATTTTTAACTTAAAGTCTTTTTATAAAGTCAAATTGACTTTATAATTCTTATTTCACTTAAATCAAGTCTAAAGTGAATATTTTAATCTATATCTTCTAATTACTTAAAGGAGGCGCCAAAAATAAAAAAGAAGACTATGGAAAGTGACTTAAGTTTATTTCCATAAATTTAAATGATCTAAAACCCTAAAAGGTACGGCTTTCTTAGGTTTTCACCTCCTTTGCTTTATAAGGGATTTGGGCAATAAGAAACTCATCTTTTTGAATATTTCAACTTTGCCTTGGAGGTTTTTTCCCTTGCTTTCAACCTGTGATCAGGTTTGCAGCAAATCCACCATTGGAGAACAAAACTCTTCAGTGTGAGCATTTGTGAAGTTGTGAGAGATCAACTGAATTAGTGCAGATTGAGAGAGCTTCATTTCAGAAGTTCTGCAGTGCTTCAACAGATTTTTTTGTAGTGTTCTTCATTAAAAACAGAGGGTTTATTGGTTGTTGTTCTTCTTTCACCATGGCAGACTTCATGGCTATGTGGGTGCACCTTCAGAGATGGTTTTTGATGCTTTTTGTTTGAAAGGGCGTGGCACTTGCAAGGAAGGTTTTTTTTGGCTTTTTGGAGAAATGTCTTCTTTCTGAGAATCTCTCTTCATGAACTTGGGCGCCCTACCTATACTTCTCTCTGGCTTCAGTTTCAAAATAAACTTTGCAATCTGTAACTCTCTACTCCAGTTTTCGTCAGTTCTTCACTATGCTGATCGAATTTCTTATTTAAAAAATTTGGAGGCTTTCAGATATGTTTGTATGTTTTAAATCCATTATTGATGATAATAAACACCTTCTACAATTTTAGTTTGATTAAATTTTCTCAAGTTTTCATTCTGTGAGGATTTATATGATGCGCCCCTTCTCTTTTGTCTACAAAATTTCTCTAAAAAACTAAAAAACACAAATAGACTTAAGAAAAAGACAAGGGTTTGAGCAGTGAGCTAGCAAGGTTCATCACAAACCTTGATTGCAAACAAGTTCTCATCAGCAAAGGAGTCTTCAATAATTGCAGATTCATCTTGCCTTTGAATTTTAGAAAGAAAATCAGCAACCACGTTGGCTTTACCTGGCTTGTCCACAATTGTAATGTCAAATTCCTGCATCAGCAATAACCATCTTGCTAGTCTCCCGGATATTGCCGCTTTGTTCATGAGATACCAGATTGCGGCATGATCAGTATGAACAAATATCTAATAACTGGTGATATAATGCCTGAATTTATTGAGGGTGTAAATGATTGCGAACATTTTTTTCTATAACAGTGTAGTTCAATTCAACCCCTTGCAAATTTTTGCTTATGTAATAGAGTGCATGTTCTATTGAACCATCCTTCTGCCCTAACACTATGCCAATGGCATAATCCGATGCATCAATATGAATATGAAATGGAAGTGACCAATCAGGTCCTTTCAGAATAGGTGCCTGTGTAAGGGTGACTTTTTAAGTCAAGGAATGCTTATTCACATTCCTCTGTCCAAAAAAAATTTGCATCTTTCTTCAGCAAACTGTATAAAGGGCCTGCTGTTTGGCTGAAGTCCTTGATGAATCTTTTGTAGTATCTGGCATAGCCTAGAAATCTCCATACCTCTTTTTTCTTGGTAGGAGATGGTAGCTTAGAGATGACTTCAATCTTAGCAGGATCAACCTGGATTCCTGCAGCAAAAATATAGTGACCAAGTACTATTCCCTCCTGCATCATCATGAAACACTTTTGACTATTCAGTGATAGGTTGTGATCTTCACATCTTTGTAGTACTTTCTCCAAGTTGGCTTGAGTTTCCTCAAATTTCGTACCATAAACAGTAAAGTCATCTATGTATATTTCCATGCAATCATATGAGATGTCTGAGAAGATACTTATGACTACCCTCTAGAAGGTTGTAGGAGCATTACAGAGACCAAAAGGAAAAACTGAATAGGAAAATGTTCCCCAAGGGCATGTAAAAGTAGTCTTTTCTTGATCCTCAGGAGCAATCTTGATTTGATTGTACCCACTGAAGCCATCTAAGAATGAGAAGTACTTTTTTCCAGCTAAATTATCTAGAACTTGATCAATGAATGGAAGAGGAAAGTAATCTTTCTTTGTTGCCAAGTTGAGCTCTCTGTAATCTACACATACCCTCCATTTTCCTCCTTTCTTAAGAACAATGACCAATGGGGAAACCCACTGACTATCGGAGATTGGGTAGATAAAGCCAGCTGCTAACATTTTCTGCAATTCTTCTTTAACAATTTCTCTCAAAGCTGGATTAATTCTTCTTTGAGGCTGCCTGATAGGTTTGAAGTCACTGTTAATATATATGTGATGTGTACAGAGTTTTGGTTCTAAACCCCTCATATCCCCATAGTCCCATGCAAAAGCTCTTTTGTGGGCTTGCAACATTTTGGCTAGGGCAATTTGTTGAGACGAAGGCAACTTATTATTAATATGCAAACAATGGCCTGGAGATACTTCTATCTATTTGGTGAGATCATTTATTGAGGTTGCTAATAAAGGTGGTGCCTGTATATCACATAATAGCAAATCATGATGGCTCTCAAGATCCAGTTGTTGCAAGAAATATTGTTGAGAATGGTTGTCCAAAACATATGGGCTATTCAAACCAGAACTAAACTGCAGAATGTGTAGAAGCAAGTTATCTTCACTCTGAAGCTAGGAAAATGGATCAATTCGTAGCATCATTAACTAAGCTAATGAATTTAATTCTTCAGATTCTTCTCCTAGATTTGGCCAAACTGGTTGAGACAAATCTGGCAGAGGTTGTGCAGGTGGGTATAAAGCCAATTTCTTCCTTGACTGACTATCAGAAATTGTCATGTCTCCTAAACGTAATCCTATAAGGGCATCAGCTGTAGCTAACCAAGGTCTGCCTAGGATAATAGGATATCCTCCTAGGGTTGCCTTAGTGGACAATATAGTGAAATCAGTAGGGTATTCCCAAGATTCAAGAGTGACAATGACATCTTCTATCACTCCATCAGGTGTAACCGTGGAACTATCAGCAAGCTGCAGGACAGTCGATGTAGACCGAATGTTTGGAATATTCAAACACTCCATAGTGTGCTTGGTCATCACATTAATGGTTGCACCAAGGTCAACCAAAACATTTCTTACTACTTGACCATTGATATTTATTTTTACTACAAGACTTCCAAGATCAGTACATTTTGGAATGACGACCTTCCCCAACATAATATTGGCTAACTGTCCTAGGACATAGATAGTTTGGGGATCCTTTTTCTTTCTTCCTTGTTTCTTTAAACAAGCCTCTTTAATGGCTTTTCCATAAACTAGAACATCTTTAATAGCTTGAAAAAAAGGAATTTAAACTTGTACATTCTTTAGCTGCTCCAAAATATCAAAGGTGGGCTCTTCAATGGTCTTGGGTGTAGTAATTTGCAATCTATGAGGAAAAGGTGGTGTAGCCTGAGGTTGTATGATAGATTCCTTAGAGGCAGTAGCTGATACAGGTACAACTTCTGCATGATCAGTAGGTTGTTTAGCAGCAGAGTCTGGAATCTCTGTTATTACAGGTGGCTGTGGAGTAGGGAGAGTGGTTCCAGACCTAAGATGGATATCATTGACATTCAAGGCATAAACTGGATACTAGTTGACTTCTGCAGAATACATAGGTTGCGGTTGTTGCTGCTACTTATTATTAAGATTTGGCAATGGTTGAGCAGGCATAGGCATTTGTTTTGGAGGGCCAGTATTTGCTGTAGGTGATGCAGGAGGAGGCATAGGGGCTGGAGGTTGTGGCTACTAAGACTGCAGGAATCTAGGGGGTTGGTTCTGCCATCGCTGAGAACCTCTCCATTAAGGGTTCTGTTGCCAGTTACCTGAAGGTGGATTCCATTTTCCTTGTGGGTGCTGCCAACCTCCTTGAGCGGGTTGCCATTGAGGGCTCTGATAGTTAGGCCAGTATGGTTGAGGAGCATTCCAAGGTGGAGATGGGCCATACGTAGGTTGCCATTGGTTATTATAATTAGAGTAAGGATTACCAAAAGTCAAAGGATCTTGAGGCGTACCTTGTCTTGGAGCCCATGGTCTCCTTTGTGCAACAAAGAAGACTTGGTCATCATCACCTTATATCATTTTAAAATCAGTAGGTAACTGTTTAGCCTCCATATTGGCCACCAACTTGCATCTGCAGTCACGTTTCTTCTATCTACAATGTGGATAGAACTCGGCCAGGATTGCCTCAGCCTCCTCATGTTTCTTGCAAGCTTGCATGGTATCCAACTGTGTAGCCATGTTGTTTATGATGTCCTGCTTGAAATCAGACAACAAATTTGTGATCTCCATTCGGGAAACTCCGCTGGAAGAAGTCTTTCCCACTGTAGCTTGATGGCCTCTACCCTTCTTCACATTTGCTTAGGATTAATTGAGACATATCTTCATGATATCATCCCAAGATGCTTGAGTGATATCACCGCCTCCCATCAGGTCCAAGACATCTATACAGGTATCATTGATTCCCCTTAGAAAAAGCAATTTCTGAGATTCTTCATTAAAAGTATGGTCTGAATTCTTTTTCAGAGAAAACAGGAATCTTGATATATAATCCTTCAGACTTTCATCTTCCTTCTGTTGAATTCAGAATATATCATCACCTTTATTGCCACTCTTACAATATTCCTTGTATTTCTCAAGAAATTTTGTTTGCATGGCTGCACAACTATCGACGACACCCCTTCCCAAACTCATGAACCATCTGAGAGCTCCCTCCTTCAAGGTAGCAGGAAACAATTTCAGTTTGTGAGCATTTGAAGTGTAGTCATAACTGCGACAGAGGATATCAAACTCGAACAAGAAGGTCTCTGGGTCTTCTGTAACTAAGCCATAAAACTTGGGAAGTAATGAAGAAGGAATATTCTTAAGGTTGTCATTATTTTGTTGAGCAATAATGGGGAATTCAAAAGCATGAGGTCGATTTGGTGGATTACGTGCCATGTTCACCTGACCAAGTATAGGAGCAAATGGATTTTCTTCAGGTTCTTCGTCAAATGGGCCGAATAGCAAGTCGGCACACAGACCTTCAACAAATGGGTCAATATCTAAGTCTCCTTCGTCCTCAAATAGGCTATAAGCTAGTTTAGTTTTCTTAGCAATGAATGGCAGGTTGGGGAGAAATCTTCCCTTAGCGTCTCTCCTTCTATGCATGCAATGAAAATGGATGGTATTTTAAAAGATTTTGAAAATACTTGAAAAACTATTGCTAACAATGACTATAGCAGGTTCTTAGATTGACACCATCCCCAGCAACGGCGCCAAAAATGGTTGCGCCCACAAAAGGATATGAAAATCATGACAAAACCTATCCTAGGAATTGGACATTCTAGCAGGTGACTAATATCTCTTTGTGGTCGTTCATTTACTTGTCAAACCAGGGAACGTAAACTTTAAATGGAACGACATTATATGTGCACTAAGAACCGGTTTCAGTCATAACCTATTGAAAATAAACACTTGGAAAGAAATTCTATCTATGCTACAGGAAGGTAATGCAAAGTTCTCTTAACTCAATCAGAATCTAACCAAAGCAGAAATCGTAATAGCTACAATTGAGAGATAAACTATAAACTGGCCTTATGCTGCAGGAACAGACACAGGGATGGATTCCCGATGCTACAGGAATAGTATAAGACTGAGCTTGTGCTGAAACTTCTAAACTAAAATCTAACTTGAATTAACAAAGGATAAACAACTACGCTCCTACAGATACTTACTAAGTGGGCCCCCTTAGCAAGCATCAACTAATTAACATAGAAGATTGTGCTCATAACTCCATCAACTTTTATTCATAACGTGAAATCATTTACATTGACTGTTCTACTTCAGAAAACTAACAAAAACTTTGATTCATATTATAATTCTAACTCTTACATAATATTTTTCTCTATCTATCTATCTCCTTTTTCACCCGTGTAGGAGGAACACTTATTTTAAATCAGGAGAACAACTAACTAACTAACCCTAACAGAGAAAGACGTGGATATAAAATGCATCCCAAAATCGAGGAACAGACTTCATAAATGAGTTTATCCGTTTAACTCGATCCAGAGAGAATCTAGCACTCCACTCTTTTTAGATTAAATGTCATTTAAAATCCTTCCCAATAGTTTCGGTCAAAGAGTCTTCGCCGGAGCTTCCTCAAAGTCGTGTAGGAAATGGACTTTACTAAAAGGCCGAGATTAGTTGCGTTTGACTCGATCATACTTTCTTCAACAACCTATGAAACACAAGGTAATAGATGCAAAAGAAAAGGCGCATGGCACATACACAATATCCATTCATTAATCACATATTTAAATCTATTTCATCATTCAAAAACTACATGTGTTATACCAGTCATTTGGGAAGTCAAACAAGGTAATAAATATAGACATGTCAACATGATAGGCTACAGGAACATAAAAGTGTATTGCTATAGGATATCCCCCAATAAAAGGTTTCAAGAGAGCTAACCAACCATGAACAACAAAAGTAAAGGTATTAAAAGTACACCATGATATCCAAATTATGAGCATATTTTGGGCTTATCACCATCAACATGCATTTGTATGGGATTACTATGACATGAAAGGATATGATCCCAAGATCTATACTCATAGGATCTACATTAGATATGACTACATGCCAGTAAGGCAACCACATAGGAGAATCGACCCTGCATTGAGGGAGATTGTAAAAGGGGAATTACATAAGCTATTGGATGCAGGATTTATCTACCCTATCTCAAAAAGCCAATGGGTGTTCCCATTGGTAATTGTGCCTAAAAAAGGAAGTAAATGGAGAGTTTGTGTTGAGTATAGAGAACTAAACTCTTCCACTAAAAATGAACATTTTCCCCTTCTTTTCATAGACCAGGTACTAGATTCACTTGCAGGTAAGTAGTATTTTTCTTTCCTAGATGGATTCAGTGGTTATAATCAGATATAGATTGCACCTGAGGATCAAAAGAAGACAAATTTTACCTGTCCTTGGGGGACTTATTCCTATTCAGTACTTTTATTTGGTTTATGTAATGCACCTGAAACCTTTCAAAGAGTAGTCATTAATATATTTTTAAATATCTCACATGATTGTATGAAGATCTATATGGATGATTTTACCACCTATGGTGCTAATTTTATAGAAGCATTAGAAAATCTAAGAAATTTTTTGTATAGATGTGAATACCATAATTTGTCATTGAACAATGAGAAATGCTTCATGATGATGCAGGAAGGAGTAGTCCTTGGCCACTATTTCTCTCATAAAGGAATTCAAGTGGACCTAACCAAGATTGAGGTGATTACCACTCTTCCTATTCCTGCCAAGAAAAAAGATGTTAGAAGTTTCCTAGGACATGTAGGATACTACAGGCTCTTCATAAAAGATTTTAGTAAGATGGCAACACCACTGTACAATCTTTTAACTAAAGATGATGAGTTATAGTGGACAAAGTATTGTGACAAAGCATTCTTTTATTTAAAAGAAGCCTTAACCCATGCTCCTGTACTTAAAGGCCCTAATTGGAAACTCCCTTTCCATATTCATATAGATGCATCTAATTATGCTATATGAGATGTCTTGGGACAAAAAAAGGGAGCAATTGAGAATGCAATCTATTTTGTCAGCAAGAACCTACAAGGAGCCGAGTTTAACTACACAGTGATAGAGAAGAAGATGTTTTCAGTCATCTATGCTCTCAATAAGTTAAGGCATTATATAATAGGATATCAAATCTTTGTCCATATAGACCATGCAGCCATAAGATACCTCATGAATAAGCCGTTTATTGTAGGTAGGCTAGTAAGGTGGTTGTTGCTAATGCAGGAATTTGATATCACCATTGTTGACAAACTGAGTAAGGAAAATGTTGTAGCAGACTTTCTCTCCAGATTGACTACATCAGAGGACACTCAAGTTATTGATGACTCCTTCCCTGATGAACATTTATTTTTTATTAGTGTGCACACACCTTGGTATGCAAATATAGCCAATTATCTTGTTACAAGGAGAGTTCCCCCTCATTTATCTCCAAAAGAGAGAAGGGTTCTTATTGAGAAAACTTTTCCTTTCTCATGGATTGTAGGATGTTTATTCTAGACTAGACTAGATCATGTGATGAGAAGATGTGTAAGGGAGGATGAAACATATGATATACTACATGCATGTCATAATGAACCCTGTGGAGGGCACTTTGTAGCTAAGAGGACAACAATGATGATTCTTAATATAGGATATTACTGGCCCGCACTTCATAAGGATGCAGGAAAGTATATTAGGAAGTGTGATAGATGTCAGAGGATGGGCTGACCAACTAAATCTAATAAGATGCCTCTATACCCCTAGGTATTCATCACACCATTTGATAAATGGGGACTTGATTTTGTAGGTCCAATTGATCCACCATCAAATGGTAAATCATACATCTTGGTTTGCATTGACTGTGTGACCAAGTGGGTTGAGGTTAAAGCTATGAAACATGCCAGAGATAATAAAGTTGTAGAATTACTCTATGAAGAAATATTCACACGTTATGGGGTTCCTAGGGAGATAGTTATAGATCAAGGGGCTCAATTTACATCAACTCTTGTCACAACATTGGTCAATGAATATAATGTAAGGCATAGGAAATCTACCCCCTATCACCCTCAAGCCAATGGCTAGTCTAAGGTGACCAATAGGGAAATAAATGATATTTTGACCAAAATAGTGGCTATTCATAGGAAAGATTGGGAAAATAGGTTGCCAAAAGTTGTTTGGGCTTATAGAACCACTTGGAAGACAACCACTGGTTTCACTCCTTTTGAATTATTGTATGGAAAAAAGCCATGATGCCATAAGAGTTTGAGCATAAAACTCTTAGAACTACACTAGATCTTGGGATAGACATATCTGAGGCACAAAAGGACATAATCATGCAACTGAATGCCTTGGATGAGATGAGAGAGTCATCTCTTCATCATACTGAGATAGTGCAAAATTAGAGAATAAGATGGCATGACAAATACATAAAGGAAAAGAAGTTCTAGCTAGGTGATTGGGCACTCCTTTATGACACCAAGTATCAAGATAATGTAGGGAAATTGCAAACTGGGTGGTTGGGACCATATGAAGTAGCAGAAGTCTTCTGCAATGGTGTTGTTCAACTCACAACCATTGAACCTCTCAGATTCAAGCTCTTGGTCAATGATCATCGCCTCAAGTTATATCATAAACTAGCTTCCAAATGAGAATTCATGCAACAATTTATTCAACACCAAATGTCTAAACTTCTTGTAGCCGAAGGAAGCGGACCTAGTGTCCCTCCTTCTGACTAGTCAAAGTATGCATGTAATCATAATGAATATTTCCACTTTTGTGGGAATCCATTTCTCCATCAATAAATCCATCCGCCCATCCATCTCCATACTTTCTCTCTCTTCCATAACTCCACCATCACTTCACTTCACCACCACTTCATTCCATCACCACTTCATTTAATTGCTCAACTATACTTTTAAAGGTAACCAATACTTTCCTCCACATTCCTTGCAAAAGATAGTCTAAATTTTTAGGTATGTGCATAACAATCTATTATATCTTACTTATCTTAAGTGCATTTATTTAATTACTGTATATTAATGTTGATATTTCACATAGCACATATTTGTACTCTACCCTGTCACATCATAATTACTTTCCAGCTTGTGCGGACACATGCTCTAATTTAGGTTGGGGGGGTGTGAACCCACATGTCCACATGTCATACATGTCAACAAATTTAAAATGAGCCAATTTGAAATAGTTGAAATGATGGCTTGCATGTGTGATATGACACTAAACTACTGCCATTTTCCATGATGATACCCCTCATTTATGTTTCTTTATTGCCTTAGTCATAATCTTAACATGGCCCAAAAGGTAAATTTCATATGACATTGGCATTAGCGTTGAAGAAGAGTTGCAGGAAGTAGAAGAAATTGGGTTTCCAGAGAAGGATTGTAGGGAATAAAATTTCACAAAAGCATTTTCCTGATTGTGGGTAGAAACAATGGGAGAAAAACTGATTAGAAATGAACCTACAGTTCATGACGTGATACTATAGGATGCACTCTCTCTAGCCGAATTCAGGAATTGTGGATGGTTGGACTATTTTCTAAAACTAGACAATTTCAATGAGGGCAATGCTTTGGAATTTGTACAGACACTTTCTGACGGTAAGGCAATGGTAAAAGGGATAGAAGTTATAGCCATTGAGGAGAGAATTATTGAAGTAATGGGTTTTCCTGTTGAAGGAGAGCCATATACCTTGTTTCCAGGGATGTGAGGTTAGCTAGGGTGGAATTCATTAAACCTAGTGACCCTCTGCTTGTTGTAGATAAGCAAGGAACGAGGAGAAATTCTCTACCAGAAAAGTGGAAACAAGTTATTGTCTACATTGTCAAATATATTACTTGTGAGGGCTGCCAATCATGCCTCCATTTTGTACATTTTAAGCTCTTGAACCATATGAAACATGGTAGAAGGATGAACGTGCCCAATGTGTTATACAACCTCCTTGCAATTATGGCAACTGAAACACAAAAAGGTAGGGACAATTTTGTCTCCCATCACTGTTTGATAAAATTGTTAGTAGAAAAATATTTACAAGAAGTGTCTGGTATGTCATGGGAAGGATTTGTGAACATTGATTAGTTCAGATTGGAAAATGTGAGTCATAGAGGTCAACCCCAAGCTCGTAGGGTTAGTAAGGGTGAGAGGGTTTCTAAAACCAATCTTGGAGCTTCAACCTCTGCCACAAATCCTAGCACAAACCCTCCTACAGTCGAACCAACAATAGAAATTGGCTCTTGTGAATCAGAGTATTCAGATGAAGAAAGTTCATCCTCAGACCATAATGTCAATATTCTTCCTAAAACTTCAATTCGTACTAGGGTTGCCATTAGAAAAGAGGAAGCACAAATGAAAGAGGTAGAAATTAGAAAAGGGAAGGCCAAGAAACAAACATCAGAAAAAGTAACACCAAGCCCAAGGAAACAAAAAATTGATGATACTGGTCTTTCTGTAGCCGTTGAGAAACGTAAAATCTCTCCAAAGAAATCAAAACCAGTTGAGCCAACTACTAATATGCCTCCAAAAAGAAGCCATGGACTAAGAAGAACACCTAGGAAGGAGACAAAATCTCTTAAGGGGCAAGTAAATGTTGAGGTGGAAGACATTCTTGAGGAACAAGAAAACATAAGATTAGCAGAGCTCGATGTTGTTGCAAAGCAGGTTGAAAATCAAGAACCACTACAACCAGAGCAAGATGAACAACAAGAATCACTGCAACTGGTGCCATTTGAACAACATGAAACGGTGCAAGGAAAGATCTTGGTAGGGAAACATAAACCTCCCACTTTTTCATGGAATCTTGTAGCCCTGAACCTATGGAATGAAATGCAAAGGAAAGAGGAGGAGGGGAAAAAGGAAAGACTCAAGATACAGGAAGAAGTTAAAAAGAAAAATGCAGAAATTGAGAAGAAAGATGTAGAGATTGTTGCCTTGAAGGATAAGGTAGATAATGTGGTAGCTTTAGTACCCCAAATGATGGCATGCAAAACTCCTCCAAGAGTATATGCACTGCATTTAAAGGAGTGACATCTTTCCTTCAAGTTGTCAAGGATTATTTTAGGTTTAATCCCTTATATTGAAACTCCACATGAGTTCTTCTAAGCCTACCAATCGTCTCCTCTTGAAGTTAAAAATATGTTGTGTGAATTGTACTTGCATAATTATGTTGTGCCTAATGATCATGACTGGAACCCATTGCTATATATTGGAGATATCCATTTGAGAGCATTCATGTCATGGATCCAAAATGAAGTCAACTAGGGGCAATAGTTTAAAACATACAAGGAAAGAGAACTTCATACCCGCTTGCCTCATAGAGCTAAATCCAGTAACCATTCAAACATTTACTATACATGGCACAAAATTCTTTATCACCTGAGCTACAAAAATAGGATCATGCCTGATAGGGAAGAAGCATATCAGGAGTATGAGCAGGTAGCTGATACTATAGGGAAAAAAGTATTGGGGTACCTATCATAGAGGTGGAACAGTTTGATAGATCAATTGAAATAGGATGAACCCCATTCCTTGCAAAATTATGTTGCAACATGTAAACGAATTACTAGGTACATACAGATTGGAGGGATGAAGCAACAGTATTGGCTTCCATTGACATTTCAACCACCTACTCTATTGTGGCCAATACTAGATTATAGATACTATTAGTATGACATAGCAACAAAAAGGCCAAGGTGAAGTAGATTAGAAAACAAGCAAGGATTCTACTAGGATCCCAATTCAGATACTGTAGATACTGATCTGGGATAGTTGGTAGTTAGTGACTTCAGAGCTTTGACAAGGCAAAGGAAAAGAGCTCCCTCTATTGGAGGACCAACAAATCATTAGGTTGGGGGGAGATGATGAGTCCAATTAATGGCTCAATTTTGATAGGGTTTATCATATATTTTTTTTTGATGCTATAGACTTTGGCACCTGGTTATTGTCATTCTCCATGTTATTTCCATAGATTTGTGAACCTTGGGCATAAACTTATCCTTGTGACTTTTGATGACATTAACATGCTATTTGAATTATCTATGTTAATTTTAAATGTGGTTGAATGGATGTTACTTTAAAGTAATTATGGATATGCAATTTTTTTGTGTGTGCTAATGTTATTATGCAAGATTATATTAAGATGTTGATATAAATGAAGCCTACAAAGTAGAGGAAGCTCCTACTAGTTGGTTGATTGTTAAGGAAGTCAAAAGATGGTCATTAATAGGTCAAAGGAGGGAAAACTCTTAATGGAGGGAAATTCCTAGCTTAGATTAAAGATTGTAACTACCTTTTAAATAATCATGTTTGTTAGTTGAACAAATCTAGGAAGTGTGTTGTGCTAGATCTTCGTTGGCGCAAGTTTTCTTTGACTAAATCTGGCACATGCATAACTTCCTCCCTCTCTTTTCCATGCTTTCAATAAATGGCATCCTCTTATTTTTCTAGAGTCAACTGCCTAAGCAGTTAGGGTTAATTAGAAGTTTTTCCCTCTATAAATAATGGTCAGATGCCCCTTTTCACAAGGTTGGATGTTCTAAGATTCTACTTGCATTTTCAGTTTAAGTAATACAATCATATTGTTGATATGTTGTAATCATGTTTTCAAGGAATAAAATGATATTATGATTTGTTGCAATTGAGTTGGCTTAAGGAAGACTCACTCAAGGGGGCCCACTTGGTGATAATTCCACTCATTTAGTTTAAAAATTATTTTTTTGTTCAGTAACTAGTTTCTGTTTCAGCAGTTGTTTGTTCTTCCAGCCATTGGAACTCTATTTTGTGACTGTTCCTACAGCCAAGGCAGATATAGTAGTTTCATGTCTATTTGTTGAGATTTCTATTTTTGTCATCCATTTCCAATGTAGTTGTTGATGCTCAGTGTAGTTGTTGATTCATGCTCAATGCTTATGTTAATTTCTTTCCAACATTTTATTTCCAGTACTGTTTCTTTTCTAGTTTATGGATGATTGTAGTGGAGTCCTAGTGCACATACAATGTTGACCCATTTCAAGTTCACATCCCTAGGTTGACAATGAAATGCACCTTCATGATGAGTAAAATAACTGCTTAGTGTAGATGTCTAATCTCTAAGTCACAACTCTAAGGGCTTAGTTATTGAACCATTATAGGAGGCCAACATGACCCACATATCTAAGAGCTAGTTTGGATGACTTTCTAACTTTTGTGGAACTCTTTTGGGGTTTGACTCTTAGAAGCACTTTTTATCCTACTAAGAAATATCTCGGTGTATGCTTAGCATCAACATAACTTTTTTTCCTATCATTAACCTTTGCTAAGCTCTTTTTGATCAACTTGATTTTCTCTTCCATTTCTGATAATGTTTTAAGACCAAGGCTAATCCTATCTTCTATCTTATCCTAGCTTATAGGAGTTTGACACTTTCTTAGAGTGCTTTAAATGGAGCCATCTTTATCATGGAATAATAGGAATTATTGTGATAAAATTCTACAAGAGGAAGATAATCCTCCCACTTCTACTGTTGATCCATGCAATACATCCTAAACAAATCCTCTAGAACTTGGTTTACCCTTTCTGTCTAACCATCCGTCGTAGGGTGATAAGCTAAGCTTATATTCATTTAAGTTCCAAGTGAGGAAAATAAGGTTTATGAAACCTTGATGTCATGTATGCATCCCTATCTGACATGATCTTTTCAGGAACTTCGTGCAACCTAAACAATTCTTGAATAAAATTATGAGCTATGACCCATGCTCCATCTATTAAATTCCTAGGTATGAATTGAGCTACTTTGGTGAGTCTATCCACCACTACTAGAATAGAATTATGCCTATTTGTAGACATAGGAAGACCTTATACAAAATCCATATTGATGATCTGCCACTTCCACTCCAAAATCTCATGAGGATATAGAAGTCTTACTGAGTGATGGTGTTTTGCTTTTACCCTATGGAATTATATACATTCGACTACAAATCTTGCAGCATTCTTCTTCATTCCTTTCCAAAAATAAAGTGGTTTCACATCTACTAGAAGTTTTATCACTCTAGGATTCCCTAAATATGGTGCAAAATAAGCTTATTTCCATATGATATTCCTTAACTCCTTGGAGTTCAGAACGTACATTCTTCCTTTTAACCTTAATGGTCCATCTGGTCCAAAATAGAACCCATAATACCTCAAATATTGAGGATTATCTATGAGAGCTTGCTTAATTTTCTCATAAAACTCATCTCCCATGGACTTTTGTAATACCTAGTTTTTGAAATATGAGTGAATATAGATCATTGAGGAAATGTGTCTCCTTCAACTTAGAGCATCCGCTACACAATTTTCCTTACCCTCAAGATAACTGATCTCAAAATCATAATCCGATATCAATTCTAACCATCTTCTCTATTGGGCATTGTGATACAGTTAGGTGAAAAAATAATTAAGGCCTCGATAGTCTAACCTTAAATCGAAAGGTTTCCCTAGAAAATAACGTTGCCACATTTGCAATGCATGCACAACTGTTGCTAGCTCAAGATCATGAGGAGCATAATTATGCTCGTATTTCTTCAACTTCCTTAACTCATACGTGAAAGTCACCCTTCTTACATAAGCACCCCACCTAATCCTTCTCTCGAGGCATCGATGATAAATACAAAATGGCCTTTTGGATCAAGAAATTTTAGTATCAGGGCTGATGTTAGCTTCTCTTTTAACTAATAAAATTCCTCCTAGCATTTTTTTGACTAATCAAATCTTGTACCTTTTCTTTACAAAGAAGTGATTGGATAGGCAATATTATAAAAGATAAACATTAACTGTATTTAATAGCCGACCAAACTCATGAAACTACAAAATTTGTGCATTTTTTTGGTGCAAGCCACTCCAAAATGGCTTTGATCTTAGTTGGATCTACTGTGATTCCCTCAACTAAAATTACATGACCTAGATATTGTACCTCTTTTTGAAAGAAAGTACATTTTGAGAGCTTTCCATACAATTTGTGTTCTATTAGATATTGAAGAATGAATTGTAGATGTTGGAGATGTTCCTCCTCATTCTTAGAATATATAATAATGTCATCTAGACAAACTAGAACAAACTTATCTAGGAAATATTTTAATACACTATTCATCAAATTCATGAATACTGTAGGGGCATTCAATAGTCCAAAAGGTAAGGCTATGAATTCATAATGCCCATACCTTGTTCTAAAGGTTGTTTTGTGAATATATTCATCATTAAGCCTTAATTTATGGTATCTAGATCGTAGATCAATCTTTTAAAATACTACTAGGCCCCACACATTTGATCGAAAAGATCATCAATACATGGTAAATAATATTTTTTCTTTATCGTTGCTTTGCTAAGAATACGATAGTTTATACATAAGTAGAGTGTACCATACTTCTTTTTAACAGAGATCACTAGTGCTCCCTAGGGTGAAACATTGGGTATAATCAATCCTTTAGATAATAGTTCCTACAATTGAGCCTTCAATTCCATCAACTCCATTGTGGTCATTTGATATGGAGCTTTGGAGATTGGCTTTGAACCTGGAATTATATCTATGAAGAAATCAAAAGCCCTCTTAGGAGGTAATCTAGGAAGTTCATTTGGAAACACATCCTCAAAATCTTAAAGATACAAATAATTATCCATATCAGGTTTTCCTTGACCCATAAGATCCCCATCTTTCATCCCTTGGAGTTTCAGAGACTCACAATACATTAAGTCACCTTGAAAGATAAACTCTTTGAAATCTTAAAATTTCTCCATTTTGACCACAAAGAATTGACACCCTTTTTTCTTGGCCCTCTTCAGTTGCACGATGGATATTTTCCTTAGATTAACTTCTCTAGGAGTGCCTTGCGGGAAAACTTTGTTTCCCAGGTCATCCAAACACTACTATTTTTGTAAAACAATCTACCTTATCCCTATGCCTCTGCAACTAGTTTATTCCTAGGAAAACATCATAGGAACCTAAGGGTGCTACAAATAGGTTCACTTCAGTTGAAAAACTTGGAAGATCAACCTTGGCTTCAAACAAGAAAGTCTCTACTTGAGCTTTTGTTTGGTTAGCATACTCTACTGACCACTGTTTCACCATATAACTAGCTCTTCTAAGAAACTTATCTAATATTATTGGTGTAATGAAACTTTCAGTTGCACCAGTGTCTACTAAAATTGAAATTGGAAAACCAAATAATGTATTAGTAGTTTCAACTGGAGTAATCTGGCACTCCTCTTGCCGGTTATCCAATTTTGCATAAATCCTCTATTCAAATGTTGTCTATTAAGTTGGAAAGGGATTTGTAAGGAAGCTAAGGTAGCAGAACAACTTCCTACACTAACCTTGAGAGGAGAATAATGCACAAATTTTATAGATCTTTAACAATTACAAAACTTAAACAAAAATAAACTCAAATATCATGCATACCACAACACAATGATTTATGTGGGGAAAACCCTTTCAGGAGAAAAACCCCACACTCCAAAAGTCACCCAATATATTATTCATAAATCAAAAGATTACAATATATTTGCAAAGCAAGCTCCCTACAGGAGTATCACCATGAGAGATCAAGAGACAACATGACCACTATCAAACTCTCAGAATACACCCCCATCTACATACATCCCACCCGCTTATAACAAGCTTTTTGGAACCTTCTAGAATTAGGTTTTTACAAGGTAATTTTTTATTTGACATGTTAACAGAAAAACCTTGATGTGTCAGCGAGAAAAAACCTTGACGTGTCAGTGAAAAATGTCTTGTTACAAGTGTATAGTATTCGCATGATCAGTCACCACATACCAACATACATCCTATCAATAAATCATATATAATTGAAAGGTTGAGACATATTTTCCCCACATGATTAGCACGTGGCTGAGCTCCTTGTGACTTATTAGGGAATTGATTTTTGTATGGTCTACTCTACATGAGAAACATCCTTCTAAGGGTCCTCACCTTTTAAAAGGCTTCCCATAATTTGTTGTTCTTCTTCTCACTCTTAGAATCATTCTAATTATTATGAAATCCCTTATCATTTTTCTTTTTATAAACATGCTTATAATTCATCTTCTTGAATGACTAGGATTATTACGACCAATTGAAAATTTTACAATTCTTCTTGCGCTAAGTAGATATAGATTTCAACTTTTGTTCTTATTTTATTTATTTCTCATACACTTGGTCCATTGTTGTAGGACCATGGACATCTACTTTACCTCCAATTTGGGAATTCAACCCCATGATAAATTTTCGTATCTTGAACCTCTCATCTTTTTGGTACTGGGGTACATATTTGAATAGATGAGTAAACCTTTCCCAGTACTCTACTACTAACAAGTCACCTAGTCGCAGCTTTTGGAAATCAGTAAGTTTTTTATCAAAGAATAGTGGTGGCAACCATCTTTGTCTAAAGATGATTAAAAATTAATCCCACATTAAGCTCAATGGAATTAACCCTAATTCCATTTTCTTTTTCATCCACCAAGTGGATGCTTCTCCTAACAACTGATATGATCCCCAAATTGCCTTAGTAACTTTGAAATAATTCCTTATTTCAAAGTAATTCTCCATTTTAGTGAGCTAGGCCTCTGTTGCATCTCCACTCACCGTTACATCAAACTTTGGTGGTGTCACTTTTTTCATATCCCTAAGTAACTCAAGGGCTAATTGGTTTTTCTTCTCATTATCAACTCTTGATTCGGAGTTGTTTTCACCATGCCCACTCTGGGTAGTGCACTAATTCCTATTTTCATCTTCACCTTCATGAGATACTTCCTTTTTAGGCCTACTTTGTTCCACGAGCTCTTGCTCCAAGGTGCCAATTCTATCTCTCATTTCATTTAGCATTGCTAATATTTGATCCAGTTTTGCATTGGGGTTATCAGAAGGATGAGATACCTCCTGACTTCCTCTAGGGTTTGTTCTGGTTCGCACCATGTTTTTTTTCTACTTCACTTGAAGTTTTCATTTTATGAATTCAATTAGATCCTATAATTTAGCAATTTACTTTATAAACAATAAATAATATTCATTCACTTTTCTTAATCCAATTGAGAGAGATTTTGCAAAATTTTAAAACTTTATTTTATTATTTAGTGGATTTATATAACATCCTTATTTAGTACAAAACTTTTGACTATTTACAACTACAGGTCACTATTAGATAGAGATATATCCTTGGGTTCTTCCTCACCCTCCAAGTCAACTAATACAAACTTGGAGTGTGGATGTACACATAGGTACTCATCCATAACCTTCTTACTATCATAGGTGCATTACAATGACAACCAAAAGGCATCTCCTTATAAGCAGATGGTTTTACTGGTTTGACAACATGGATAGGTATAATGGCCTTCATTGTTATTTTCTCCCACTGTTTCTTCTCCAAATTAATATGCTTGAGTGCATCAACTAGGGTTTCAGAGTCAACAAGCCAAGAATCTCTTGTGTAGTTAATATTCTCAAGGAGTTTGACCTTTGAGGATGACTCCTTCTTAGCCACTAAAATAGGCAAGTTTTTGGGTATTGACTTCCTTGCAATTTTCCTAGTTCTTCTCTTTCTTTCCATTATGGCATAAAGAAATTTTAAACATTAGCAATTGATAATGTTTGAGGAACAACTTCCACAATGAGCTTATAGTTCCATGTGTTGAACTCGGTAGCTTTGATACCATATGTAACATACTAACTCATACACCACAATAATTACTTTGGTTTTTATAATAGAAGTAAATGAAAGCATTTAGCTTAAAAATAAGATTATATTTTTTATCCTTTTCATACATCATTTATTGCACATTTCAAATATGAAAGTATGAAACATCTTTTGAAATTGAACTATATTACATTTCAACTTGAAAATGAGATAGAACTTTCCAACTACAATTTCATACATGATAAATTATCAAGTATACAAAGTTACAAATATAAATAGTTTCAAGGTCAAGTCTTCCATATCTGGACAATTATTCTATTTCACAAGCCTGGACATTATCATTTGTAAGAGGGAGAGCATAACCCGAGTGATTTACCTCCAACCATAGACCGACGGTCCCCCACACACCTTCCAACTAGAAGTGGACCTACCCTTCATGAAGTGTACAGACTAAGGAACCTACAAGTATGTCATTTGAGTTTCTAGTGTTGTGTCTTGCATAACCAATCGACCATACAACTTTAGACTTCTTTAACTAAGTATGACCAATTTGACTAGCAAAGCAATCTGGATCATGGTAAACTGATTAATGCAAGTAGAGACTTTTACATTACTTTGGCCAAAGTTTTGAATTGCTTCAAACACTTCCTTAAGAAGTGGAGTCATATGTTCACACACCTCTAAATCAACTTGGAAACTACCTTGACTTAAGTTTTAACTCAAACTAATTGTTTGACAAATTGGTTTGAATTTTCATAAAGTTACTCAATCGTAATATAATGATTCGGTAAGTCGGTAAACGACTAGGTTGGTTATGCTATTCAAACATAAAAAACCCATGTTACATTCTTGTAGCAACTTGGGACTTGACAACTGCCACTTGTTCAAGTCCTTGATTTGAACCATGAGAGTGAACTACTCTCCTATTTTGATACACATTTGGTTAATAATAATGACACAAAGTCATCAACTCGGGACACTTGGTCTCATCTTTAAGGTCTCATCTTTAAGGTAATGAATACATGCCAAATAAGCACAATAATCTAATATTAAACATAAATAGAAGATCACTTCTTAATAATGTTTGAAAATTTTCAATGTTCTACCTTATGGTTTTGTTCTTCAAGAACACAATAACAATTCAGATTAATTATGATGTCAATTATTGTCTTATTTTATTTAATATAAAACTATGTTCAAGTATTGAACATTCTTCAATAAATCAACTTATAAAGTTGTCTTTAATAAGATAACTCATCTGAGAAAGGATTTAGCTTATCTCACATCTAAATATTTACATCTCATAAAAATTCATTATGTAAACTTATTAAATGTCTATATATAAAACTGAAAATAATCTTTATATAGGAAAATGAAATAAATCGATCATTTTAAAACAACAAAAAATTACCTTTCTAATTTGTTGCTCATTTTGAAATGGAAGAGAAACAATTTAAGTTTTAATTTCAACCTGGAAATTAAACCATTTTTCCTTTGTTTAGTCTTGGTTTATTCTTCAACAAGAAAACTAATCTTCCTCTTTAAAAATATGGAAAATTTATAAAATGTAAACTAAGAATTTCACAAAGAAAATGTAAATGAAACATTCGTGTATAACCTATGTGCTTCTGCACTTTAAATTCTTCGAAAATTAATCTTCCTCTTAAAAAATATGGAAAATTTATAAAATGTAAACTAAGAATTTCACAAAGAAAATGTAAATAAAACATTCTTGTATAACCTATGTGCTTCTGCACTTTAAATTCTTCAAAATCCCAAATCCAATGTTCAGTCGACCTGCTCCAAGAGCTTTGACTTGCTTTTGAATGAAGATAAGTCTAAAATGCTTGAGTTTTTCTAGTAAATACTCACGTTAAACTCTCATTTTTAAGTTTGGAATGATATATAATAAAATGTATTGTAGATATAAAAGTGGAAGTTTGCACTAAAATTATCTAATCCTCTCATATTTTTAATATACAAACTTAAAATTCTCAAGCTATTAATGTTCACTAGTTTCCAAGCTCTTGCAAATGCTTTCAAAAACCTTTCTCTACTCAGTCTATGGAATAAAATTGCCAAATTAGTGGATTTTCTTCACTATTTACAACACTGTCTTTACCAAACTCCTCACAGTAATTCCCATCCTGCATACAAAAAGATTGGAAGATAGTTGTATACCTATCACTTTCTATTCAATTACCAAATTTAAAATAGAAATTATAAAATTAGAGAAGAATATGAAAAAAATTATTTTTTCCTTCAAGACACATAGGCTGCTGCCCTTTTTCTTTGATAAAAAATGAGCCTTCTCAATCATAAACCCCTCGCCCTTCTCCAAACTGATCAACAATGCATACAATCATATGCCAAAAGAAAGAAAAAGCTAGTTGTTGCTCTTTTTCCCTGTAAACTAAGATAAGATAATGCCTTATGTTTCTACAAAGGCCACCATTTTTCTTTTCTCTCCTACACCACCCAAAAATATCATGCCCATAATAAAAACTAAAAACATAGTCAAGAAGGTATCAACCCTCCTTTTTCTGCTCGAAAATGGTGCAACCTTTAAACTTAACTACCCACTCACAAACACTTTCAACCACCTTATTAATGAGGCACTTTACTATCCACTATCACTTTGGCACCAATACATAATGAAAGGTATGCTAAAAATAGTCTAATGCCCTTGACAGGCTTGAACCAAACAGATTACTATGCTCTTCATGCCATAGTTCTTAGTGGCAGATAATGTCATTTAAAAGGTAGGTTCAATTGCCACTTAGTGGGTAGAAAAAGTTGTTTAAAATGGTGCCACTATGGTGGTCAATACTTATGTGTTAAATGCCAAAAAAAGCTCCTTTATTCCAGCCTTTGATGGAGGCTATTGTGCCTCTCGAAGAACTTCAATATATGCAAATTTGAATTACTATATACATGATTTTATAAGCATGGTAAATATTTTAAATATAATCAACATATCATATATAATATATATATTTATAGTGTAGAAAAATGTACTCCTTTACATTTTCACACTATGTTTGGGTCCCTTAATTAATTGGACTTAATTAAACTTCTAGTTGCCTAAATTATGCATTCCTAAGCCTTATTATTCTTGTTTTCCAAAAGGGGAACCAACATTAAACAAATGCTAGCATTATTTTAATTGCCTTGGAAATTGTGTCTTGGACTTAGGTTCTAGGACTGATTCGGCCAAAGGAGAATGGATCCTCCTTAGGTGCCAAGCCTTAATCTTTAATATGTTTTTTGCAATATTTTTATGATTCAATTTCAAGTTTCAAAAGTCGGCTTATGGAATCTAATTTTTAAGAAATTAGATAAACACCTTTAGATACAAGGTTATTTTATCAATCCAAATTTAAGGAGAATTAACATGTATAATGAAGAGATCACAAGAGAAAATATTATTGTCAAGAGCATTGAAGAGAAGATTTATCAAGCATATACAACAACAAATCAAGATCATATCATCATGTCAAAGTTATGTGTGTTCATGTTGTGTTTTGAAGCTAACATTGTGATGTAGGTTTCAAGTATTCAAGCATCAAATAAAGCTATCATTCAAGCCAATTCATGCAAGATCCAATCCTTAGAGTGATGTGTTGGACTTTAGTCCTCTCAGGGAAACCTTAAGTGTCACAACCCCTATTTTAATAGTAATACGATTTAAATAATCATTGACCAAACTTTGACTCATGTGCGTAACATGGACTGCAGGCAACTTGTGGTGAAAATAAATATGCACACAAACACCTAGTATCATTCAGATGCATTTAGCATTCAATTTAGATAATTGTGTAATTCTTGTGTTTTAGAATGTTAATTTAATTAAAGTAATTAAACGGTGAAACAAAGGTGCAAAGAAAATAAAAGAATTAATTAAATTTTATTATAAGATTTTATTATGCAATTAAATCATAATGTTTTGTTATTTAGAATAATTGTTTTATTGGGAATTAAATGGTAATTCTTTATTATTGATTGTGGAAAATGATCTCACATACAATTAAAGTGATTTTCTTTATTATTTATTTGAACAGATAATTAATTTACAATTAAAAAGTTACTCCCTTAATATTTACGGAGAATAAATATTGTACATGAAAATGAATTTTATTTTGGAGAATTTCAAGATTAGGTTTTGAGGGAAAAACTGAAAAGAAAACCTTTAAAAAGAAGGGAAAATCTTTAACAAAAAAAAATGATATGGTTTCTTGAACAAAATCTTCTCTGCAAGAAAGTATTAACTTAAAAAGAATGTGTGATGGGGAGAGTTTTCAGATATATAAAAATTTAAATAGTGACAGGAAGAAGAGGGGGAGAATATAGGAAAAACCAGAAGAAGAAGAGGTGAAGTCTTTAGGAAGCCATTTCTAGAAGATCCCAAACAGAAAAGAGGAGGCAAGCAGAGGATTTTGATGTGAGCAATTTCTAGGTTTTTTTTATCCCTTCCAAAATATTTCAATTACAAATTTTGTGAAAATTGTCTATAATGTGAAAAGATTGAATGTCCTTAGAATCCGTTGGTGCATAATCATTGTGATTGAGTGCTTGTTGTACAAAATTTATTAGTATAACTGTGCAATCTATACAATCTTTCCTATTCATCTATACGTATATTTGAGATTGATTACAAATAAATTCAGCAACTTTTAAACTAGAGACTTCCATTGGATTCTTTTATTTAAAATCTAGATTCAGATTGTGATAAAAACCTATATTTAAATATATAAATATAAATATATGTAGACATTACACTATGTATATATATATATATATACACATTTAAATATAAATTAGGAATCTTGATAAACTCTCAGGAATCGAATTACTGTATGTCTTGTTTGTTTCTAGGTAATAATAATAGTTAAATGGATGTTAGTTTTAGAGGGAGAGGAGCTTTTCCCCAGCTGCGTCCTCCCCATTGGGGAAGGACTGTGTTGTGGGGGGAAGCGCCCTCCACAGGTAGCGCCTCCCCAATGGAAGGCCTTCAATACAAGTTGCAGAGGTTAAATAATTTGTCTGATTTCATTGTCAACCTGTTTCAACTACCGCACTTGAACATAGTAGGAAGTTTAAAGAATTAAATAACCTCTTTGAGTTGTCTATCAACCTATTGTAGCTGCAACACTTGCAAAATAAAACATTGTTACTGTATTAACATAATACAGAACACGGTCTTTGGAAATTCGCCACCAAACTAAAATGCGGTCAAATTCAAACTTGTTGGTGGCGACCTGTTGTTTTACAATACTCACTCATAATCATTGGAAAGTTTCACAATGTCTCACTTCAAGTGAATAACAAAAGGACAATGATAACATATGAACATCACCTGCATGTTGAATAACATCAATAATTAAATATCAAAAATAGAATCAGATTTGGTAAGAGGATTAGAAACATACCAGCAGAGCAGGGTATGCTTCAAAATCTTCCAACATCCACACCTTTCCAGTCAAAGGCTTTGGAAGTTGCAAAAACCTGCTAACTAATAAAAATATATACATGCGGGTAGACATGAATGAGGACAGCAAGTTCAAATAAAGAATGTTACCTCAAAATTTGGGGCTCTGGATTTGAGGGGCATTGCTTTGGATTGTATTCAAGAAGCTCAAATGACCAATCTATTTGCTGGTCTCTTTTTCCAGTTGTTTTGGCCAAGTAATAGTTGATAAGAAAAATTTATGTTTTACTAAATTATATTTTTAAATTGCAATTATGGAAAGATTTATGTTTAATCTATGGATAGTGATTATTGAAGAAGGTTGAATCATCCAAATAGTGCTTTGTAGGGAACCCGAGTGAACCATGTGTAATTGGTGGTTTTGTTATTTATGAAAGTGAAATAGTATGATATAAATGTATGCTTCTGTTATTCTACCTTTGGAAACTTAGCAATATAATTAGTATTTGACAAAAAGGTAAATAATTACCTTTTGCAATCAAACTGTTATTATCGTAAATTACTATTATACATGTACTGATATTTCTTCAAGTGTATGTATGATGACGTAGTAGTAGTTACAAGGTCTTATAATTATTATTTACTGCTTACATTTACAGTGCCATAGATAAAAGTATATCATGTAACATTAGGGCAATGATGATTGTCAACTTCCAAAGGGATATATCTTATATTACTTGATAGGTTCTTTATACAATAGAGGAGTCTTGTTTATATACATAATATGTCAAAGAGTAATTTATTATGTTTCTAAAGGAGTATTCAAATATAGATTTTTAATTAGAAATCTTGTATATTGAACATGTATAGAAGGGCATTTATTTATGTATCTCAAAATGGAGAAGTTTGGAGATTAGATCACATCATTTTGAAGAAAAAATGAGGAAACTTGCTAAGTATGCAATTATTCTATAACTCATCTCTTGGAAGGAAAACTAGGAAACTTGTTTAGTGATGTTTTACAAACATTTAATAGTGTTACCTTTTGTAAAGTATTCTTTTTATTTGAGTGAAAGATTTTTACCGTCATTGTTGTAATAGTAGCCCACAATGCCTAATCATCTTTCATATATCATGTTTATATTCAAACTAACATTTGTGATGAAGATTTCTTGAATCAAGAAGCATTTTAGTCAAGATCTATCACGATCAAGCAAGTGCTTAATGCTAGAAGATTTAGTGAGTTGCAACATCATAATGTGATCATTCTTCATGTATCTTATTTCTTTTTATTTAAAGGTTTGATTAACAAAAATGGGGTTTGACCAAGGCAAACCCCTATTCACTAACATTTTCTTGCAGGTGTAGGTTGTTGACACATGGATGAGTAAACCTTTCTCGTGTATGCATCATTAGGTTGGAAAAATATGATATACCTGTCAGTTATTTACTTTGAGTGAAAAGGATGCTTATTTATATTGACAAATCGTTTATCTTATTTGACAAACCTTGATTTGTTGATGTGCATGTTAATCCATTCTTACAAGTGATGTAAATTATATAATTATTCCTCTTAATTCTCATTACACATAAGTATTTGATTCTATTAAATTAATTTGGGATTGAAGATTATAATTAGTAAGTGAAATTTTTGGACCTTTACATTTTTGTATTAGAGCACTCAGGTTCAACACTCGGGCCTCGAGTCTTCTATGCTTAGGTTGCATTATAGCATATGAACCTGATGTATTGAATTGAGAACCCTAGTTATGGGTGATTCTTGGATGGCTTGTTGGAACCAATTAGAAGTTTAAACATGATTGATCATTCAAGGAACTCTGGAGGTGTGAGGTTCCTTTGTCTTAGTCTTGTTTTCATGTGAATTTCTAGTAAGAGTGATGATGACCATTTGGACTAAGCCAAGATGGATAATATATAGTATTATTTGAAGCGAGCCAAGATGGATAGTACATGATGACAACCCGTGAAGTGGTGATGCAAGAATAGAGAATATTGTGAAGAGAGATCTCTCTGAGGACATAAAGGGTGAATGAATTTACTACTCAAGGGGGTAAGTTACAAAATTGCTTGAGGCAAAATAAAAATGTTATGACAAGAAGAAGAGAGCAATTACCTACAACCCATAATGGTTCAAAACTTTAGATGATCATTTAAGGGAGAAGAGAATTCAAGATGAATGCTCTAAGGGCAAGGATGTCTCTGATGATAACAAAATTAGACTATGAGATAAACTATATTCTAGCAATGCTTTTTCTTTTCCTAATTTAGATGTGTGTAAAAATCCATATGATCTTTGGAGAATGCAAGTTAAGCACATTGCAGTTGTACTTATATCTTGTTCAAATGAGAATCTTATGTAATTATCAATGCATTAATATGTTATCCAGATGAGTGGTGAATCCCTATAAGTGGGAATTGGAAATCTCTCTTTGTAGGGATGTATAGACATCTCGGGTTGAGGATGCTCACTAGTGTATGACTATGTGTGTCATTTCTTGGTGATTGTGATCTCCCTTATTCCTTATTGAGATGCAACTTTTGTTGCTTGGAACCTTCAGTGATGATTAAGGAGTATGGATGGCATGTTTTGCGTGACTGGGTCTTAGATGACTTGTTTGTCATGATTCAAGGTGCTCTCTTACTTACCTTGGATTTTGGGAATCCAAGTGTAGCTTAGTATTGTACTCCCTCTCTTGTGACTAGAGTTAGTCATGTAGTTCATGTATTATGTAACTTGTGAAATTTGATATTTTATTTTATTGACTTTGATTTATTTATTAATGATGTTAAGATAATCATTGAATTTTTATTGTGTTTATGAATAATTATAGCCATCAAATTTCTAATACTTGTTGATCTTGTGACCTTCATGGTCATGTGTGGATTATTTTTGAAATTGCACGCATTTTATGCCTTATTGTTGATATCAACTTTTTCTTTCCTTGGTTTTGATTTACTTTCTTAATGGTGGCTATGCTTGAGTGTTTTTTTTTAACTATTGGTCAAGTTTCATGTTACGTTCTCTATCATGTCCATGATGGACCCCTGATAGATTGTATGAGGGAGTAGAATATGGAGAATTCCCTAGTTCTTGGGGTGAATGTTGTAGTATTATGAAGCTTGCAATTCCTTGATTCTTTATTCTTACAAGAATTGGATATGGTTGAATCCACAAGATCCTTCAAAAAATGCAAGGTTCAGATGCCTTAAGAATCTTTATTGATTCATAATAGAAGTCAATTAGATAAATATCTTGATTTGTCTTACAGACAAGGTAAGAAGGATTGATGTGGTAAGTCACATATTCTTGTGCAAGGATGCACTTCTTATGCTCTGTAAATGACACATCTATATGGATGATTGCATTCATAGCATAGAAAATTTGTCTCCTTAATTATATTTATATTTATACTTGAATGTGAAATGTTCACTGTACTTATACTAATGCGAGTAATGCATATTTCATATTATTGATGCTCTTGTGCGAGTGATGCACTGGAGTAAGTTTTTTATTCCTCAAGTAATGATTACATTCTTAATTTGTGTGTGAATACACTTTTTATGCTCATTAAGTATTTGGATCGAGTAATGATCATGATAATTATACTAATGTGATTCATGCTTATTTCACCTTTTGTGCGAGCAATGCACTTGTGTGAGAGATGCACTTACTATATATATTGTATGAAAACTTGAATGAGTAACGCTCATTATATGCATGGAATTATCCATATTTGTGCAAGTGAGGCACTACAAGTAAATTATGTATTCATAACCTGTGTGAGTTATGCATCACGGGTTCATGAATTCTTGTTTGTTAATTTTTTCTAGTCTATATGCACTTGTGCGTGTTATGCATTATCATATCATCAGGTCCTTATTTTATACAATTTGATTCTCTTGTTGAAAGTGTTGTGTGACATGATAAATTTTAAGCATACCTTCAAGGACAGGATTCCAAATGTGGACTAACAGAGAAGGTGATCTTCTTTTCCAAGATCAACCAAATTTTGTTTAAATGCTTTGGCCAAAGTGAGTTGTACCGTTGAAATAGACAGATAATGAAAGCCTATAATTTTTATATGTTATATGTTTCTCTGCCACATCTTGAATGTAAGGAATATGATCATTCTAGTATAAAGAGTGCATATAAAGCATTAGGCATGCATCGATAGTTTCCCTCCTACCCTATTATTATTTGTTTCTAGGCACCTCATGCAGGGTCGGGTGCTCTTCGAGTTAGGAAGAATCCTGGGGAAGTGTTATACTTCATGGTTGGGTGGAAAAGCACCTTAGCCATGCTCTTGACCTTCAGCTTGTGGAAGACCATTGGGTTATGGCAACTAAATATTGATTAAATGTTTTATTTTCTTTACATAATTCTGAAACTAGATATGCATCATTGCATGGATCAATGTATGGCTTGTTTAGTCAATCGATGTAATGCACTTTTATTGGATGCAATCATGTTGCATTTGTAAAAGGTAAAGGATTATGCATATCGTACATTTATGGAAATCATTGTTAATAGAAATTTTTTCTAATTATAAAATGAGATTTACTTTTTGACTGTGGAATTTACTAATTGGTTGAATCAGTATTGAGCTCTTGATGAATTTCCTAACATTTGGTATTCCGAGTGGCTATGGTAATCAACTTGAACCTTTTGTATTAGTAAGTGATCTTCTTATCTTTGATGTTTCTAATCATGTTGATGGTCTTTTGTAACTTGTGATCTTCTTATCTTTTATGTTGATGATCAAGATGAAGACCTTGTTGTAATTATTTGATATTTTTAGATTGTTGAGACTTTTCTTTTGTTAGTATATTAATTTGCTAATGATGATAACAATTAGCATGGGATGCTTGTTTACCATCATAGAGGAAATTATTCTAACATCTCATGTGAGTAGGCATGTTGACAAAATGAACATAGCTATTTCATTCTCTTGGTAAATACCTTAGAATATAAAAGAAGAATTTGAATATGACATAGAAGATTGTATGAAAGAAATGAATTAGTTGCATGATTTTATTAGTTAAGGTAAATAGGTGAATTTGAGGAAGCCATGATGTGCTAACAAGGTGTGCAAGTGTGTGAATTCCAGCCAAATGAATTTTTGGTTGTTAGGAACAGATAGGTGCCTGAAGTAAATGGTATCTTTGGCAGGTGGGTCGATTGCAACATCAAGGTAGAACATAGTAAAAAGGTACGATTTTTTTTCTTTCCTTAGTTAAGTTGATCACCGGGACGATGATTATTTAAGGGGGAAAGGATGTCACAAACCCTATTTTAATAATCATTGACCAAACTTTGACTCATGTGTGTAACATGGACTGCAGGTGACTTGTGGTGAAAATAAATTTGCACACAAACACCTAGCATCATTCAGATGCATTTAGCATTCAATTTAGATAATTGTGTAATTGTTTGTGTTTCAAAATGTTTATTTAATTAAATTAATTAAACGGTGAAACAAAGAGTGCAAAGAAAATAAAAGAATTAATTAAATTTTATTATAAGTTTTTATTATGCAATTAAATGATAATGTTTTGTTATTTAGAATAATTGTTTTATTGGGAATTAAATGGTAATTCTTTATTATTGATTGTAGAAAATCATCTCACGTACAATTAAAGTGATTTTCTTTATTATTTATTTTATTCAAGGGGTAAACGCTTTTGAACCGGAGCTATGAACCAGAATACAACCATTCAACAATACCACACCAGCGGGGTTTGAACCTTGGTGGCAAGAACAACAATGCCACCTTTAAACCATCACACCATGCCAATACCGGAAAAATTTAATATTAAGGTTTGGGCCTTGGTTGTTGGCACTACAGGCAAGAAGCCCCACCAATTCACCAAGGAACCTCCCCTTAATATGAGGGTAAATAACAAACTCCATTGTTGATGCGGTAGAGAGTGACCCCGTGAGGTTTGAACCTTGGTTGTTGGCTCTACAGGAAAGAAGCCCCACCATTTCACCAAAGGGTCGCCTCCTCTTTATTATTTATTTGAACAAATAATTAATTTACAATTAAAAAGTTACTCCCTTAATATTTATAGAGAATAAATATTGTACATGAAAATGAATTTTATTTTGGAGAATTTCAAGATTAGGTTTTGAGGGAAAAACTGAAAAGAAAACCTTTAAAAAGAAGGGAAAATCTTTGACAAAAAAAATGATATGGTTTCTTGAACAAAATCTTTCTCTGCAATAAAGTATTAACTGAAAAAGAATGTGTGACGGGGAGAGTTTTCAGAGATATAAAAATGTAAATAGTGACAGGAAGAAGAGGGGGAGAATATAGGAAAAACTAGAAGAAGAAGAGGAGAAGTCTTTAGGAAGCCATTTCTAGAAGATCCCAAACAAAAAAGAGGAGGCAAGCAGAGGATTTTGATGTGAGAGCGATTTCTAGGTTTTTTTATCCCTTCCAAAATATTTCAATTACAAATTTTGTGAAAATTGTCTTTAATGTGAAAAGATTGAATGTCCTTAGAATCCGTTGGTGCATAATCATTGTGATTGAGTGCTTGCTGTACAAAATTCATTAGTATAACTGTGCAATCTATACAATCTTTCCTATTCATCTATACGTATATTTGAGATTCACTACAAATAAATTCTGCAACTTTCAGACTGGAGATTTCCATTGGATTCTTTTATTTAAAATCTAGAATCAAATTGTGATAAAAACCTATATTTAAATATATAAATATAAATATATGTAGACATTAAACTGTGTATATATATACACATTTAAATATGAATTAGGAATCTTGATAAACTCTCAAGAATCAAATTACTGTATGTCTTTTTTTTTTTAGGTAATAATAATAGTTAAATGGATGTTAGTTTTAGAGGGAGAGGAGCTTTTCCCCAGCTGCGTCCTCCCCATTGAGGATGGATTGCACTGTGGGGGGCAGCACCCTCCACAGGTAGTGCCTCCCCAATGGAAGGCCTTCAATACAAGTTGCAGAGGTTAAATAATCTCTCTGATTCCATTGTCAACCTATTTCACCTACCACACTTGAACATAGTAGAAAGTTTAAAGAATTAAATAACCTCTTTGAGTTGTTTGTCAACCTATTGTAGCTGCAACACTTACAAAATAAAACATTGTTATTGTATTAGCATAATAGAGAACATAGTCTTTGGAAATTCACCACCAAACTAAAATGCAGTCAAATTCAAACTTGTTGGTGGTGGCCTGTCATTTTACAATACTCACTCATAATCATTGGAAAGTTTCACAATGTCTCGCTTCAAGTGAATAAAAAAAGGACAGTGATAACATATGAACATCACCTGCATGTTGAATAACATCAACAATTAAATATCAAAAACAAAATCAGATTTGGTAAGAGGATTAGAAACATACCAATAGAGCAGGGTATGTTTCAAAATCTTCCAACATCCACACCTTTCCAGTCAAAGGCTTTGGAAGTTGCAAAAACCCGCTAACTAATAAAAATATATACATGCAGGTAGACATGAATGAGGAAAGCAAGTTCAAATAAAGAATGTTACCTCAAACTTTGGGGCTCTGGATTTGAGGGGCACTGCTTTGGATTGTATTCAAGCAACTCAAATGACTAATCTATTTGCTGGTCTCTATTTCTAGTTGTTTTGGCCAAGTAATAGCGGATAAGAAAAAAATTATGTTTTACTAAATTATATTTTTAAATTGCAATTATGGAAAGATTTATGTTTAATCTATGGATAGTGATTATTGAAGAAGGTTGAATCATCCAAATAGTGCTTTGTAGGGAACCCGAGTGAACCATGTGTAATTGGTGGTTTTGTTATTTATGATAGTGAAATATGATATAAATGTATGCTTTCGTTATTCTACCTTTGGAAACTTAGCAATATAATTAGTATTTGACAAAAAGGTAAATAATTGCCTTTTGCAATCAAACTGTTATTATCATAAATTACTATTATACATGTAGTGCTATTTCTTCAAGTGTATGTATGATGACGTAGTAGTAGTTACAAGGTCTTACAATTATTATTTACTGCTTACATTTACAGTGCCATAGATAAAAGTATATCATGTAACATTAGGGGAGTGATGATTGCCAACTTCCAAAGGGATATATCTTATATTACTTGATAGGTTCTTTATACAATAGAGGAGTCTTGTTTATATATGGAATATGTCAAAGAGTAATTTATTATGTTTCTAAAGGAGTATTGAAATATAGATTTTTAATTAGAAATCTTGTATATTGAACATGTATAGAAGGGCATTTATTTATGTATCTCAAAATGGATAAGTTTGGAGATTAGATCATATCATTTTGAAGAAAATTTGAGGAAACTTGCTAAGTATGCAATTATTCTATAACTCATCTCTTGGAAGGAAAACTAGGAAACTTGTTTAGTAATGTTTTACAAACATTTAATAGTGTTACCTTCTGTAAAGTATTCTTTTTATTTGAGTGAAATATTTTCACCGTCATTGTTGTAATAGTAGCCCACAATTCCTAATCATCTTTCATATATCATGTTTATATTCGAATTAACATTTGTGATGATTTCTTGAATCAAGAAGCATTTTAGGCAAGATCTATCACGATCAAGAAAGTGCTTAATGCTAGAAGATTCAGTGAGTTGCAACATCATAATGTGATCATTCTTCATGTATCTTATTTCTTTTTATTTAAAGGTTTGATTACCAAAAACGGGGTTTGACCAAGTCGAACCCCTATTCACTAACATTTTCTTGCAGGTCTAGGTTGTTGGCACATGGATGAGTAATACTTTCTCGTGTATGCATCATTAGGTTGGTTAAATATGATATACCTGTAAGTTATTTACTTTGAGTGAAGAGGATGCTTATTTATACTTACAAATTGTTTATCTTATTTGAGAGACCTTGATTTGTTGATGTGCATGTTAATCCATTCTTATAAGTGATGTAAATTATATATTTATTCCTCTTAACTCTCATTACTACATAAGTATATGGTTCTATTAAATTAATTTGGGATTGAAGATTATAATTAGTAAGTGGAATTTTTGGACCTTTACATTAAGGGTTTAGTGAGTTGTGACATAGGCATGTTCATTCATCATTCCTTGTCATTTATCATTATCTTTCATTATCAAGGTTTAATGACCAAAATGGGGTTTGACAAAGGAAAACCCCTATTCACCAAAAACAAACAATATTTCCCTCTCTTTGTGTGTGTAGATTTGCAAGTGAAGAAGGATTGAAGATTGATCAAAAGTGAAATTTTGTAAAGTTGCAAAGTTGTCATCAAAGTTTTCAAGCCACAAAAACTCACCTAGAGGATTTATTTCTAACTCTTCAACAGTGGAATTTGGAGGAATGAGGAGTGCAGATCCAAGATTAAAGGACTATGAAATTAGATTTTGCAACCTTGCTCGGAGACCCATTTTCCCTAGGGAAAATTTGTCCCAGTAGGACACTCTACAATCCTGTTTAGTGACCAGTACACATCATCTTACCCTTCTTACAGCTGCCATTAGTTTATTTTTTTGATTATATGGGAAAAATAGGTTTTGAAGGGACCCAAAACCCTTTACAACTTTAGATACAAATTTTTTCTCAAGAGATACTAAACTAAGACACCAACAACAACCCAAAACTCAAAACACTAGGAGATACAAAATGCTGCTCAAAGGATAAAACATTAAACTATCAGCAACAACCAACAACAACCAAATAACAAAACAATAGGAAAGAAACCGAGACCCAACAGTAGAAAAACAAACAAAAAATAGACAACAGGACACTACTTCATATTGCTTAAGGTGTTGGCCACCTCAAGTTGTTGGTTCCTATGCAGCCTAATCATGTCCAACAATATTTTTTCTCAGCTTCAAAGGATTTCTTCTAGTTAGCCAACCCTCTAATAGCAGGGCCTTTACCATCATCCTTCACACCTTTTTTCCCTTTACTTTTGGCCAATTATTCCTTCTCCATTAACTCAGAAAAATATAACTGGTCCTCTCTAAGCTCACTAATCTTGTGAAATAGGACCTCCAAAGAATCCACACTATTCTTTACTGAAATGTGACAGGCATGCAGAAGTTTCTATATATTCGCATTGGTATCCAATACCTTGGTTTCTAACCCAACCAAGTGCTTCTCTCAAAGGGACTTGAAATCAGTGAACGAACTCTCAAGATCCAACAATTGTGTCAATCAGAATATCTGAGGTCGAACCCCATTGGAATATTCTACAAATTCTCCTTCAAACCCCTAATTTTGATGTTGACCTTGTTAAATTATTGGAGAGTCTATTTTTCTAGTTCGAAAGTACCAGTAGCCCCTACCCTCACCATGTCAAGAAGCTCAAACATAGAGGTGGAATCATCATTAAGATAGGATAAGTCCTTCGATAGGGGATTAACCTTTAGAGGCTCCAACTTCACATGCTTTTGCTCAACATCCTGCTCCTTTTGAACATTTTTTTCACCCTTAGTTTCCACATTAGGAGAGTTACTAGTTGGGGAATCGCCAATTTCCATTGCCCTCTCTTCCAAAGCCTTCTCTTTGCAGAGCTCCGTAGTGACCTTAACCGTATCCTTCGAGGCCTAGTTTTTCATCTTGGCAATGCACTTAGAAACCATCCTAGGCTTATCCTTGGCCTCTGTTTTCAACACATTCTCTTGAAATCCCTCCTCCTTACCACCAACCTCATTATCTCCTTGACCAATGTTCAATGCATCATCCATGGGCATGGAATACCTAGAGCCCACTTACATAGTTTATTGTTTCTATTTGTGTTATTCTTTAATTTTGCATTTCAAGTTTCACATTGCATATTTGAGTTTATTTGGTATTTTATTTTTATCTCCCCAAACTACATTTCAGTCATATTTGTCATTTTTTGTCATAAGGAAATCAATAGATCCCCAAATAAGGTTGACTCACCTTAAGGTTGAAATTCAAACCTACCTTTGGAAGATCTCTTCTCCTAATGAAATTAAAAGAAAAATAGGTGTGTTAGGTCATCATTTCATTTTTGGTGAACCCTATTTCCCACAACCTTATTTTTCTTTGTTTCATTCTGATTAACTTGACATTCTTATATTATAAATTTTTTGATTTGAAGAACTTTCAAACTCTAGATCTAGGACTTTGCATTAGTTTGCATTGCATCTCATTTAGGGTTTTCAAAATTGCACTAGTTTGCATTTCATTTAGGGTTTTAAAAGTTACATTTTACATTGTTTAAAACTTCAAAAATTCAAAAATTGGCATATATTTTGAATCCATTGCACATAATAGTATGCATATTAGTGTTTTTGCATTCATTTAAATTAGAAAATTCAAACAAAATTGTATCTAGAAAGTTGTCATTTTGCTTATTATTTGTCATCAAATTGCACTTGCATTTCATCATAATTTTTTGTAAATATTTAACTGAAAGTAGCCATCTGCAACCTGAATCTAAGACCTTAAATATCAACTCAAAAACTTATAATTTAATTTTTTCAACCCCTGTACAAGGACCCATTCACCCTAGGGAGAATTTGTCCTCATATACATCATTTTCTAAATTTCTAAGCATTAATTTGTCTCTATCTGCTTTACATCTTGTTATTTTTAGATCTCAATTTTAGTTTCTAGAGTTCTATTTTTTGAAATTGTTTACATTCAAGTTAATTGGTCAATACAACTGCATAGTTCAAACATAAAATTTGCATTCAAAATACATCATTTTTTAGGTTGTTGCATTTTACAATCAGTCAATTATCATTTTAGATCTAAAACTTTGCATTAAAATTCATTATGGAGATGTGTTTTGGTAACGTATGGATGACCTTAAGATCCTTCATTGATGTTTCAAGTTGTATATTTGGAGATGATCCTAATGCAATTGATAACACTCATGAACCTTCACCTCCTAATGAATGTCCCCGTGAGGTGTACATCTTAGGCCAAGATGAACATAGCATGAAACAATTCGTACACGACTCCCTACACAACCTTGAGAAAAATGCATCCTTTTATCCATCCGTGCAACAACCAACATCTCCTATAATCCCATCACTTGATATGCTCAACCTTTTGCATCCTAAAATTGAAACATAAAACAAGCCTCAACCATCAATCATGAAAGAACTTGTTAACAAGGACAATAGTGATACTCTTCTATCCTATGCTCATCAAGTTACTAATACACCCATCAAATTAGAAGAGAGTTATAGTCAAGGCTTCAAAATATTAAGAAAACAAGGATGTGACACAACTAATTAACATGGAATCTATCAATGGTTAGAACAACAATCCTTTGAAGATACCAAGGGATTAAGATGTCAAGGATCTCCTCCTCCCGTTACCTCTCCTATTGGGAAAGTTATTCTCTTTCACAAGATCATTTCACAACACCAATTAAGGCCTCATGAGCATGATCAAGTAACCTTAGATCCTCCACCTCCACCTCAAAAAATTGCCCAATCTAGTAAGAAATCCAAACCATACAAACTCAAGAAGTTTAAATTTCCTTGTCCAATGTCTAAGAATGAAAGAGCCTTACATGAACTCCTTAACCAAGGACTCATAACATTACCACCTATTAAATAAGATCATAAAAGAAAAAGCATAAATGTATTTCATTGTCAATATCATAGAAATTTTGGTCATACTATTGATGAATGTCGTACTTTGAAGAAGATTCTAGATGAATTTTATATCATTGATGAAGTTATTCCTTAGAATGCACACTCTTCACTCATTTCAATGTGATAGTTATAGAATCATAGCATACTCACTATTGAATGTATTACATTTAATGCAAACCTTTCCTATATTGAAAGGAGCACATTCTCATCACCTATCTTGGCTCATCCTTGTCCTACATTTGAGGGGCAAGGGGTTAGATAGCCTTGTCCTAGTTTGGCACTCGTTGTTGCCCCTTTGGTTAGTAATTCACCTTATGCATATGATGAACAAGATTGTGATGCAAATGACTTGCTATAGGTCAGCTTGCACGTGTCATACTAGCTTTATATCTTCTTTTCATGTTCTTTGTGTGATTGCATGTGCATAATGTGATCCCCTGTATTATGTTGCTTGTCATGTCTTTATGTTTGTGAGCCTACTTTGGATGACCCTTGTCATCCTATTAGTGCAAGGATACAAAGGAAGTGAATTCGTCGTAACATTATTATATTTGTGTCTTCATTCTTCTATTTTCCGTAACCATTGTCTTTTCATTTGTCTTGTGTTTCCTTTTAGGGATGATGCAAAGCATCTAGGCATTTAGGTCTCTTCCATGTTGACCCTAAAGGCTTCTCTTTTTCTTCTCTCCCTATGTGTCATTCTTCCTTTGTTCTCCTTGTTCCATGATTTATTTGGGGAATGATGACAATTCTGAGCTCAATTATATCACTGTAACGAAGACATATGCTAACCCCAAATCCATGGATCCCTTATGTGTTATCTTAGGATTGCATGTGGGGGGAAACCTCTTTTCTATGACACAAATTTATTTGGAAACATATGTTTGGAATAGGGCTTTCCAAATAAGCTCTCACGTCTCTTTCATCTATTGGATTTTATCAAATTCTTCTTTAAAGTAATTGCTCACAACATGGTGTTTAGAAATTTATTTAAAGTGGGGCGCATTATGCCTCCTACTTGTTGCTTGCTTGATGTCATGGAATATTGTTCAAAGTGTGTTCTTTTTACTTAACATGACGTGTCTTCTTGTTGGTGAAATTGGGATTGATTTCCTTCAAGAGCGTGACCTTTCTTGGTATATGATATTCCTCTTAGTGGTAATGCTATGCCTTGCATTCCCTAAGGTGTGAATCTTTTATATTTCAACTAGTTCTCTCTTGATGGTGATATCGAGTGTGATGTTCCCTAAAGTGAGACCTTTCATGAACTAAGAAAAACCCCTTTGACTATCTTAAACCAAAACTTTTGGCCACTAAGTATAACACAACTTGCTTGGTGGTGCCTTTCTTTCATGACTGTCTAGCATTATAACATAGCTAGCTAGCCTTATGTTTTTTGTATGTGGTGCCTTATCAAAGTTATCAGGGAGTATAACTTGTGGTATGGTTGACATATGGGAGCCTATAGACTTGGCATGACTTTCCCATTGCCACTTGTTTTATGAGTTCACACCTTGTGGACCTAGTGTGTGTTTCTCACTTGTTTGGGCTCATTGATTGTATATCATACTGCACTTATGAGTGTGTTTTCATGGAAACATTGCATAACACAACTTGCTTGACTGTGGAGCCATGCATTTTTGGACAAACAACCTAGGCTTGATCCATATCGTTTGGACAAACAATTGAAGCTTGATCCATTTTCGTTTCTATTTTTTGTTTTGCATTAATTTTAACCTGTGTCACTGATGCATTCCCATGTCCCTTTGTTCCTTTGTTGGTTTTGCATGGAATCTTTGATCTTGGGGGCTTGATCATCCTCCATGATCTTTGTTGTCTCATCTTTCCTACAATTGTACAATTAGACCTCTCTTGACATATTTGTCTACTTTAGTGTGAGTTTAAGCATAGGGCTCATCCTCTCACTAAAGTAGGGTAAAAAAATGTACTCCTTTACACTTTCACACTATGTTTGGGTCCCTTAATTAATTGGACTTAGTTAAGCTTCTAATTGCCTAAATTATGCATTCCTAAGCCTTATTATTCCCATTTTCTAAAAGGGGAACGAACATTAAACAAATGCTAACATTATTTCAATTGCCTCAGAAATTGTGTGTCCTAGATTTGGGTCCTCCTTAGGTGCCAGGTCCCAATTTTTAATATGTTTTTGGCGGTATTTTCATGATTCAAACTCAAGTTTCAAATGTCGGCTTATGGAATCTAATTTTTGGGAAATTAGATAAACACCTATAAATACAAGGTTATTTGATCAATTCAAATCTAAGGAGAATTAACATTCATAATCAAGAGATCACAAGAGAAAATATCATTGTCAAGAGCATTGAAGAGCAGATTTATAAAGCATCTACAACAACAAATCAAGATCATATCATCATGTCAAAGTTATGTGTGTTCATGTTGTGTTTTGGAGCTAACATTGTGATGTAGGTTTCTAGCATTCAAGCAATCATCCAAGCATCAAATCAAGCTATCATTCAAGCTAATTCATGCAAGATCTAGTCGTTAGAGTGATGTGTTGGACTTTAGTCCTCTAAGGGAAACCATTAAGGGTTTGGTAAGTTGTGACATATACTTGTTCATTCATCATTCCTTGTCATTTATAATTATCTTTCATTATCAAGGTTTAATCACCAAAATGGGGTTTGACCAAGGAAAACCCTTGTTCACCAAAAAAAAAAAATTCCCTATCTTTGTGTGTGCAAATTTGTAGCTGAAGAAGGATTGAATATTGATCAAAAGTGCAATTTTGTAAAGTTGTCAAGCCACAAGAACTCACCTACGGGATTTATTTTTGACCTTTCAATAGTGGAGTCTGAAGTTATCGAGAGTGTAGATCTGGGATTAGAGGACTGTGAAATCAGATTTTGGAACCCTGTTGAGAGACCCATTTGCCTAGGACAAATCTATCCTAGGACACTTTGCAACCATTTTTGGTGATTGGTACACACCATCTTACCCTTCTCAGATCTTCCTGTAGCTATTGTTTTTGTTTGTTCTATGCTTTAAATCTACATTTCAAGTTTCACATTGCATAATTGAGTTCATTTGGTATTTTATTTTTATCTCCCCAAATTGCATTTTAGTCATATTTGTCATTTTCTATCATAAGGAAATCAATAGATCCCAAAATAAGGTTGACTCACCTTAAGGTTGAAAGTCAATCCTACCTTTGGGATATTTCTTTTCCTAATGAAATTAAAAGAAAAATAGGTGTGTTAGGTCATCATTTCATTTTTGGTGAACTCTATTTCCTGTAACCTTATTTTTCTTTGTTTTAGTATTTTATTTTACCAATACCATATATGTATATATATTGATATTAATCCATATCATATATCATATATACATACCTATATACATATGCATATATGTATACATATATACCTTTATATATATTAAATATAATTACCAAATATCACTATTTCATAATCATTGATCTATCTTGTTTTACATTCAAGATTAGCCAATCAATTAACATCAAAATTCATAACATTAAACACTTTATTTTCTTTTCTGAAAAAAGAATAACCAAGACTTGACTATGTTAGACTTAACCTAACGAATTGACTCAACACAACTCAATTATTTTAACATAACACACAAATTGACTCAACGATAGGATTAGGGTAGACCTACATGAGTGTGTTCAAAACTCAATTGGTATGACCTATTTTGTTTTAAAGTCTATATTCCTCTTTGAGGTGATACTCTCCCTCTCCCTCTGGAGAGCAAGAAAAATAGTCCTGCATTTCACTTATAAATTATTCAAATAGCTAGCCATTATAATTTATGACATAATCATAATCTTGATTAAATAACATATAATCATAAAAATTAAAATACATTTAACTACATATAATCTCATCATAATGTTAAATAAAATAAAGTCATCATCAAGTATCAAAATGTATTTTAACATAAACAGTTAAGAGTAACTTGGTAAAAAAAAAACAAGGTGTAACAAAATGGCTTCAAGGATATTTTGTTGGTCCACTAGGATGACTTGTTCATTGATGAAATTTCCAAATATAAAATCTTTTTAAGCCCAATCTCACACTTTGACTATGTGCAAAGAATGAGTGTTTCTCTAATAAGCTCAAGACTTCATATAGTGATTTAGATGTTCTTCCCAAGTCTCAGTGTATATCAAAATATCATGAAATAAATCTAAGGCAAACATTCTTAATTTATTGCTAAATACCTTGTTCATGCATGTTTGAAAGGTTTCCAGGGTATTAATCAATCTAAAGGGCATGACTAGAAACTCGAAGTGTTCTGAATGACACCTAAAAGTAGTTGTTTGAACATCTTCATCTCTCATCCTAATTTGATGGTATTGTGAGTGCAAATCAATCTTCAAGAAGTATATAGCTTCATGAAACTCACCTATTAGTTCATAAATCCTAGGGATAGGATATCTATTCTTTATTTTTTTCGTATTTAATGCCTAATAGTCAACATGTATCCTCATAGTAGCATATTTTTCTTTACCAATACTAATACAAGGGAAAATGGACTAGAATCTAGCCTAATGTGGCCCATATCTAGCATCTCATTTATTTCCTTCTCTATCTCTTTCTTGTGGATCCTCGAGTGATGGTAGGGAGTGGTTATAACTATCTTTGTATTTGTTTCAAGCTCAATAATATGTTGTAACCTTCGATTAGGTGGAATCTTAAGGGAGTGTCCTAAAAAACCTTGTTATACTTGTCCAACACAACTTTTACATCAATATGATAAGCATCCTTTGTGCTTGTGGATAGCCTTTTAGGTGTGATCAATTAGTTGGATATCCAATAAAATTTTCCTCTTTTGAATGTTCTTTCCATCCTTTTAGTAGTAATCACTTAGGGTACTCCATTCTTGATTCCCTTAAGAACTACTTAATTTCATTCATTTTTTAATTTGAATTCTATAAACTATTGGTTTAGTGAGAATTATTCCATGGACTGTATCCATTATACTCTAAGCACTACATTCATATCTCCTAATCCAACCACATAGAAATATTCACAAATCAAGTGATCTTCAATAGTCATTTAAAAACTATTGAATTCTTTGAATACATGTTATGGTGAAACCACCAACCATGATCACATTGAATGCCTTGAAAAACTAAGCTTCTTTTTACCACAAGGCCTTCATCAATAAAATTATGAGTTACTCCATTATCAATCATAACAATGATCCTTTAGATTACTAATACTTTGCAAATCTTGCATGGATTATACCTTTGAGTTCTAGACATATCCGTGAGTTTTCCTCCACTTATGTCTGCTCCTTCTTTCTAAGATCCTTCATTTACTTTATAAAACTTAGTTTCTTCTACTTCCTCACTAGAAATGACTTTAATAAATTATAGTTGTCCCTTGCCAAGGAATTTTTGTCCTTGCTCCTAGGGTTCTTTGTAATGGAAATAACATTGTATTTTCCTTAGTTCATTTCAATTATCTTCATCTATCTTCAATAGTGGGATAATCTTCTATGTGTTGGAATCTCCTTTTGAAATTTCTTATAGTTTAAAGGAGGAGATTTAGAATAATATTTATTATAGGGAAAATAAAAAATAAATCTTGGAGAGTGGAAGGCTCCAATGCCTTGACCGAACCCCTTAGAGGCTCATCTAGTCCTTCAACAAACAAAATTATGATTCTTCTCTCAAGCACATCAAGGAATTTTGGCCACAATCCTCTGAAATTCCCCTATGTAGTGCTCTATTATTCTATGGTGTTTTAGCTAAGACAACTCTAAAAAGTGGATGTTTGTATCAACCCAATCAAATATTTTAATCAATTCTTGGTTAAATTCTTCAAAAATAGTGATGAAACAATACCCTTGTTTCATAAAGCTAGGATACCACCATTCATGGGCCACCCCTTCCAAGTGCAGAGAAGAAAAATGATAGATTCTTCTTTTTATATTAGATTTAGAGACAAATAGGTATTGATTTTTCATATCCAAGCACATGTTAAACACTTTTTTGTCCCATGAAACACTGGTATATTAGGAACCTTACCTAAGCATTGTTGTAATTACTTTATGGCCTAATTTTGAATTGGTTTCTTCTGAGTTTGAGGATCATTTTAGAGTTTAATGTTGTAGAAAGTATAAAATAATATACTATCCCTAAAATTTGGCTTGAGAGTTCTATACTCAACATAAATGGCTAAAAAAATCCTCTATCAACTTAATTGCCTCTTATTTTGATGAATCTTCTCTTCTTTGCAAAAATATGGATTGCAATAGGTTGGGTGAAGAACCAATAGTTTGGTTAACCCTCGAAGCACTTCTCCTTCTAATATGTGATTTTGGAATTCTAGAGTCCTTTTGACCTTGCACAACTTGCACCAACATTTCCATTATGTCTTTGAGTTCTTGGTCCATTTATTTTTACCCTACATCCAAATTGATCACCGTGTCAAATATTATTTGATCCATTTCTTTCTTTTTCAAATCATGCCTCCTATCTACTTTATTGTTCCCAAATTGCTTCAAATCTTGATCTATAGGTTGGTAGGATCAAGGCTCTGATACCACAATAATATTCATGATGGGAGATTTCTAATTGATTTAATGTCAATCAATAAAATGTTTTGATTTATTACAAGATTAGATCTAAAAAACAATATTATTCTTAAAAGAATACATATAAATGGATAATAATGTCCTTTGGATGTGAATAATTAACATAACAACTACAACATGATTACTCTTGATTTAATGGTTATTTCAACTTACAATCAATTTACATTAAACAAATTTGTTGGAGCAACCATAATAGTTATTATTATCAAAAGAAATGTCAAATATTAACAACAATGGTTGCTTAAGGAGCCACCATAAACTTACAAACCCTAGGCACTAAGTGAGATAACTAATAATAAGCCAAAAAAGTGTTGTAGAAGCCACCAAACAAAATAGGTCATTGAAGATCAAATATAATTCCTATGCAAAATTACTCAATTTTGGATATGGATTTTTTTCCATAATTTAGTTGTAAAAATTAGGGGCTTCCATCCCCCAATCTCTAATGAAAAACAAAAAGGACGTCTGATCTGTTTGAGGGAATTATTTCATAATATTTGGATGTCATCATTAATATTTGACTTAGCATAAATATGCACTTGGGCACCCCCTTTCCCTCCAAGATTCAATTTCAAACTCTTTCCTTTCTCCTCCAAAATAACCCCACAAATAAATGCTTGGATTCCATCAATTAAATAAATAAGCTTGATTACCAAATACATATGGGACCTATAACCAAGCATTCATAAAATAGGACACACTTAAGTATTACAAATTCATTTCTCTAATTTATTTCCCCAAGTCCATGGGAAATGGAAAATAGGCTTACTATAACTAGACTCTTATAGAAAAATGGGACATGACATCAAAGCCACAACTTCAAGCTATTGCAATAGCACTCCTTGTCATACCTCCATGATTATCATCTTTCTTACCATTAGATTTTATATCCAATGTGAGTCTTGACCCTCACCATTTATGTGTGTAATTTTTTGAGACCTCAATTATATGTGACCATACTTACATTGTATTCAAGTATTTGGCATGTGTATGAGATACAATCCTCTTGTTTGTGGGAATGCATTTTTTTCCATATGTCTCTCCTACCATGGTGGAGTGGACTTACAAGTAACACATGGTTGGGTGGCATAAAAAAATCATTGGGGAATAGTGGACCCATTAAAGTGGCACAAGATTACACTCAAGATGGAAAATGTTTCATTTCATTATTGTTATTTCATTTTCAAGAATATTGTAAAATGTATGATTCAAGACATTGGTGTCATCATATGTAATTACATCATTTATATTGGAAATTTCTATTAGAGCTTTTATTAGATGGATTGTATCCTTATCATATAAGTGGTGATGGAGCTATCATCACTTTTATCATGTCCTAACATTGGAGTTGAACATGCATGCTATTTCTTATGCTTTTCTTCATTCTTGATATGCTAGTAAAATAATTTTAGAGCATCATTGAAATTGGAGATAAAATAAAATTAATGTGTTAACAAATGTTCATTTATGATATCATGGGGATATTAGATAGATTATTTTCCCTATCCTTATGTTTTATGTGAACCTACCATAGAGTGGTGTCATCTTGTTATTTAGTTCTCCTTGTGGTGAGATATTGAGTGGGTGGTGTTGTGAATGTTTCTCTTCATCTCTCATGTCCTTGGATTTGTTTTAGAGTGACTTGTAGACTTCCTTGTACTTTGCGAAGCATCTCTTTTGTTTGCTCATGTTTTGAAGATTAGGTGTGATCTCCTAGTCTTCCACATTGGTCTTCTAATTATTTATAGGCATTTTTAGGATTTATTTTGAGTTGAATTCATTTGTGTATATTCAAGACATTATTCTTAAGTACGAGACCTAGAAATAATCATCTGTTTAATCTTTGGTCAGGACTAGAATGCCAAAAAAGGATTGCAATGCTAAAACTAGACTTTAGTGCCAAAAGTGGACTTTGGAGGGGATGCACTAGTATCCTCTAATGCACTGTAGTCCCTTGGATCCTTGAATAACAAGTTTTTCTAGTCATTTTTTGAGATAACTTTCTATAAAAAGTTCTTCCCCTATGTCTACTAGGTAATCCCATGTCAACACTTGGTTGATAGGTGTCCCTAATATGGAGATATTCTTTGGAATTGGTAAGCATTCCTTTTCATGAAAATGACCAGTTATCATTCTAATTGGTTGAGGGATTGTACCTCCTAGTAGAGCAACCTCTTGCGAAGGTCTCCCCCTCATGCTTGGATGTTGTTTGAGTTATTGTGGAGTGGATTGGAGGTATTTTTCACCTTCATTCTACTCCATGTATAGGAAAATGATGGTTATTTTAACTATTTGTGGTATTATATCCCCTAGTTGTCCCACATATTACATGGGTTTCCCTTGCTATTATGTATGTTATTGGCTATGTTAAGGAAATGGATTTGTAGTAGATGATTCCCTCACCCTACCCTTGTGTTGTGTTTATTAGATAATTCAATCATGGGTTAGTACTTGATCATTATTATGGTGAAATTTTGCTCACAAGATCATTATGGTGACTTTGTCACATGATTTGTAAGTCTTCTTCTTGTGACAACTTGCTTGGGGCAATAGTGAAACCATCTTGATTATTGATGTCTTGTGCTCCATTATGCATGGCAAGACACTTTGCGTGCATGTTAGTGTACAATGCAACATGTCAATGGCATATTATAAATATCAGAGTTATTCTTTGAAAAAAATGTTCACTTGGCTGATGTCCTAGACATGTGGCTTGGGGCATTATAGATATAATGATTGTTTTGCAAGTTATGCAAGTACTATCATGCTATTAGAATTTAGAGGGATAATTTGATGTATTGATGTAACTATTTTTAATATTAATACAATATTGAGTCTCTTTGGGTGTAGAGTTTTTTCCTGTAAGGGTTTCTCCGCATAAATATTGTGTTATGGTGTGCATTTTCTTTCATGGTTAATTTTTTGTTTCTATATTATCCATCATTGTTAGTGAATTTAGATGCACTAAAGTTCAATGTATCTTGAACTGTATTATTTCACCCTATTTTTAACAAATGTGAATATAGTGGCCAAAGCTAAATCTTGATCACTAAACATAATATAAATAAAAAAACCCCTTATCAACTACATAAAATCAACACATAATTAAACTATTCCAACTCTCTCATTTATATTTATATATTTAAACATAAATGCCATTTATTATTTGACACTCTTTATAATTAAATCACACTATATATTTTCCTAGATTAATAAATAAATCCAAGTGCATGTGTTTAAATTTCTAGGCTTTGAGCCATCATATTATGTTAATAGACATATTGGTTAGGTGACTTATTGATCTAAAGTAGCATCATTAGAGCTACATATCATAATTAATTAAAGAAACACATTTAATAAGCATTAATTAATTTATATTATAGAGTTGGGATAGGTAAATGAAATTAAACAAATTAAATGTGATATATAGTTCAAAATTTGATTATGGAGATATATTATAATAATTTATTAGAATTTGATTTGCCAATATTTTAGAATTTCAGAGTCGACTTAGACAAAGATGTTAGATTCTACAAACTATGTTTCACTTTGGATTACTTACACAAATGCAAATGATCTCCATGAATACAAATCTAAATATGCAAGTGGACCTAAACCTAAAATTTAGACAATCTAGTAAGATGTGGAATGTTGGAATTCATTTACCTTAATTTTTATGTTTGAATATGCATAAATAATGACAATGTTTAGGAACATCTTTGAGGAATTTATTAGATTGTGAGGGTCAAGTTCTCCTTTGTTTGACCCCTAGATGGATTGACTTTATGACTTTGAGTGAAAGATCAACGACACCAAGCAAGCAAGCGACACACCTAAGATGATGTGCTTTGATGTAATATCTTGATATTTCTCTTGTGATGCTCTCATAAATGCTCTATGCCAAGTTCTTGCATAAGCTTTGGGTGATCTCTTATATTAATTTTAAATGTGAACAAATGTCCTTAAATACAATAATCGAGCCTATAAATCAATAAAACATGGATTAGGTTGGATCATAATGAATAGTGAAGTGGTTGGCACAGTAAGAATTTGGAATTTAATTTTAAAAGTTTGGTTAGATTTGGGACAATAAAATCAAACCCGATCATGTGCACATGCATCAATTTGCTCCAAGGTGGGGAATGATAGGTTTGGGGAACATGAATGAATCTTTGGGGATCAATAATAAAGGGAATCATGATGTACAATGTCTTGAGATAAATTCATTTACACATATGCTACTTGTAAACTAATTATTAGATTTAGAACACCCTGATCAAAGTGAGCCTAAAATAAAAGGGAAAATGATACGAGTATACAATTTTCATTGATATAATTATTCAAAGCAAGACCACATAACACGGCTTAAGAAGGGCATATGATCTAGGCAAAACATAAAAAAAAGATATTAAAGCAATACATGATCCATGTAAAAGATAAAGGTCATTCTTCCTACATTTAGTGTTAGGTTACAAATCATTTTCTATTAGATTATTTTTTTAAACAAGGAAAATAACAATAACGCACATGAGATTTTTCAAGTCCGTAAAATAAGCTAAAAAAGTTTTAGTAAAAAATTACAATGTATTTTAAAATTTAAACTTACACAATTTTCTTCAAAGCTTTTTTAATCTAGGAAAACATCATTCTATTCATATTCATGTTGAAAACATTTAATGTCTTGTACATATATGTCTTGAGTACAGTATTTTTCCTTAAGTTATGTGTCATTTTCACTTTCGTAAGAGGGTATGTGTGTCAAGTAAAGTACTTATCCTTGAGCCACTTGTCATCCCCACCTTTGAAAGAGGGGATATATCTTAAGTAAGACACTTTTTCATTAAGCCACATGTCATCCCCACCTTGAGAAGAAGGTATATGAATTGAGTAAAACACTTTTCCTTGAATCATATATTGTCCCCACCTTCACAAAAACAAATGTCTTAAGTAAAACACTTTTCTTTAAACCACCTCTCATCTCCACCTTCATAAGAAGGTACATGTATTTTTAATAAAAGACATTCTTCTTAAACTATGCACCATCCTCACATTCACAAAAATATAATAATTATAGAGCGTCCACAATGAGTAAGACTTATACCTCATACACTTTTTAATCATTTGGCTTTATTAGCCATTCACAATGAGTAAGACTTATCCCTCATATGCTTTTTAATCATTTAGCTTTACTAATAAATCAAGGTTCCATTTGACTATTCGAGTATTCTTCACCACCATATGTTTGAGTTATGTGCCATTTTCGCTTTCATAAAAAGGTATGTGTTGAGTAAAGTACTTATCCTCGAGCCACTTGTCATCCCCACCTTTGAAAGAAGGGATACATCTTGAATAAGACACTTTCACTTAAACCACATATCATCCCCACCTTCAAAAGAAAATATATGAATCAATCAAAATACTTTCTTTAAATCACACATTGTCCCCACCTTCGCAAGAACAAACATCTTAAATAAAATACTTTTCCTTAAACCACCTATCATCTTTACCCTAAAAAAGAAAAAAGTGTATTCCAAATAAAACACTTCTTCTTGACCCATGTACAATACTCATCTTGACAAAAGGAAAAAACTATAGAACATTCACAAGGACTTTATCTTAATATACTTTTAAACCATTCGACTTTACTGATAAACCAAGGGTCTACTTAACTGTTCAAATATTCTTCACTACCGTCTTTATAAGTGTTTGTCGAGCGCGGCGTTCACACGGGAAGAGGGGTGGGCAAATTGGAATGAGAAAATGCCAAAAATGTATGCATCTTACTACCTTTTCACAGTAAGTTGAGGCCCATCACATGGCACGTATCTTTACAATCACGCCTTGCCAGCTATTTTCATTAAACAAGTGGGTGGGTCGAATTTGGACTTCGCCTCTATCACTGCTTTGGTCTTAATTTTTCCGTTGATGCAATCTCTGCAACAAGAGCCTGGGTGGAAGCAAGGTCAAACGTTCAGGTAGGAACTCTCTTACAGCCTCTTATTTAATTCAATTGTTGTGTGCAAATGGAATTGTTTTGCTATCGCGTTTGTGAAGTCTTACAATTGTTTTAGTGGGATGGTTGGTTGAGGATTGCTGGGTATGTGAGTCTTTGAAAGTATTGGAAGTTTTGTTCTTTTTGGGGATTCCGAGTTGCTGTAAAATTTAGGTATTATGTGTACTTCAGAAAATATCTCTGGCGTTGATCTTATGGGGAATGTGAATTGATGAATTTGGGATTCTGTATGCTTTTGCCATTCTTGGTTTTTTGGGGATTGAATGTACTGTGTTTTAGTGCTGAATAAGTTTGATTTGTTCTGTCGTATTTGTCTATTGGCATTTCTTTGCTGTGAACAATCATTATAAGTTTGAGAGATACTGGTTTTAGACTTTTGATTTGACCTGTTTCTTGTGATCTTTGTTTGGGGATTAAGAGGTATAGGGAAGTTTGATTGACTGAATAGATACCCTTTGGCTTCTTTCGTTTTGCATTTGAACTTAGGCGTTAAGGGCAAAGAAGATGCTTCCCAAGTATTTTATTTGAAAGACGGTTCGAGGATCACTTCTGAAACATTTGTACGTGATATTTACTTGCACAAATTTTGCCAACACATTTTACCTCTGACTAGCAGAATCGCTATATGGTTCTAATAATAGGATAATAACTCCCCCCAATAAAAGAAACAAAATCTATGAAAGAATAGAGAAGGAATTTCTCAAGAAACAAATTAACATAATAACTCCCCCCAATAGAAGAAACAAAATCTATGAAAGAATAGAGAAGGAATTTCTCAAGAAACAAATTAACTTCACAGGTAGAGCAAAACTTGGAATCATACTGGCCTAGTATGGACTCTTTCTCATGATTTCTTAATCAAGTGGGCCACATCTAATGACCATCCTGGTATATACCTCAGACATTTCTGCTTAACCCAAAATGGCCAAATAGACAGGTTCATGGGGGTTTACCTTGTGGTCCCAATTGGGGGCTACCACAGTTTTCTCAGCAGTTACTGACTTCTAATAATATCCGAGCATTTTAGTGAGAAAATGATCTATGGTACGTTAATTTTTGTTTAATCTCCAGTAACAACTATTACTAAGTATTTCCAAAGAAAATGAAGAAAAATGTTAAATTAAATGCCACTCCTGTTTAGCGAAAAATTCCCTAACATATCTTAAACAGGTGTCAAAAAATTTCACCCCCTTGTTGCTACCTGTTGCTGGAATCCTACTAAGCTGTCACTGCTCTGCTATCCAGGGGAAAGATCTGTATTTTAGGTTTTGTGATTGGATTGCATCAGACCACCTGGACCAAAAGAATTGTTGAGTTAGTTTTTTCATGGAACTTCTGCCAACTACTGCTTAGGAGAATGATATTCAGGATGGTTAATAGTGGAGGGCTGAAAGTTTGCAGAACTTGCTTGAAAGGTTATAGGGACTTTTCTCTGTGCCAAATGGAAGCTGAGTGCAAAACATACTATCCCTCCAGTTCTATCCACTATCATCGCACCTGGTTAAATATACTTTTTTTGAACTGCTCATTCTACACCTCCCTTAGAAAATGAAGGGACAAACAACCTTGAAAGTTCTCAGATTACTACTGCTTAGAATCACCCTCAAGTTGTCAACATAAAGGACTAAACCCATGCAGAATAATTCCACTTTAGCCACTTGATTGGCAATAGAAACTGTCCTATCCTCCAATCAAGCAACCTGCCTCTCCCCACTATTCTGCCCCTAACCTGTCATCCTCAGTTCACCATCAGGACTATCCATAATCTGGAGCATTGACGAGGATGGAGAGACAGTGTGGAGGATCCACTCACAAGCTACTGGATCTGCTACCTTAGCTGTGAGCTTAGACCCAAAATCTGTTGTAATTGAAGCTCTGGTCTTTTAAAACCTAGTATTTCCAGCCCATCAGCTCCCAATATGCTCTTCACAAAAGCTAAAGAAACATCAACAATATTGAAAGTATGGTACAGATGCTGGTCTGAGATCACTGCCTTGGAGGTCTCATCTTGCTTGCTGAAATCTCTTGGCATCCTTACTGCTATTCTCAAACTTAATAATTAATACACTCTCTGCTTCGCTGCAGCTAAAAATGAAATTCAATACTGACCAAATCTCTGTCACAAACAAGATAACCAGTGCGGAATGTTTCTGTCACACAATAACAATAAAATCTTCCACATGTGGACATAAAACTCACATACAATGCCAAAGGGCATGCATAAATTGGCAGCTTATAATATGGTTAAAAAGCAAGCCTAAGCTCGTCCATTATTGTTGAAAAGAACAAAAAACTGGTGGAGGGTGTGGAAGACCACCCAACTTTTTGCTTACAACATCTTCTTCAATCTGCTACTTCTTAGGATCTAAGCTAACCTTCGCCAAGAATGGTGACTCCAACATTAGCCAATCTATCTACTAACTTGTTGCAATCTCTGAAGCAATGCTTGTAATTAACATGCTGAAAGCTACTCCTAAAAAGCTTAATTTCTTCAAATGCCAATCTTTAATTTGACTTTCTAAACACCCATTGATGGTTACTTGAGAATCACCCCTCAACCTCCAGCAGCCGACAATTCACTGATTTAGTCAATTTCATACCTTCCAGAAGTGCAAGAGCTTGTGCTTCATTATTAGATTTAGAGCCCAGAAAAATGAGCCACTTTTGACAAATGAACCACTGTGAGACTGCTGAACTGCCCCTGCACTAGTAAGTCTCAGATTTCCTTTCATCGTTCCATCAAAATTGAGTGTAATATGCCCTTCCTTAGGAGGAGAACACTTACTATTAGTTCTCATTTTTTTATTACCCTTTTAATAGGGGATATTTAGTGGAAAATGATATAGCAGAGGCACTGCAGAGCAGACAATATAATTTATTATAGGTCCATTTTTATGCAAAATTTCCCAACATTTCCTCAGCTGTACTGCCAGAGAATCTGTGGTGTTTCTTGTACAGGAGTTCAACTCAGTACTGTGTTTTGGTGTAATGCTCCAAGCTTTTTGCCCAAGGCATTAATGAAAGAAATTAGGACAACCAATTTTTTTGCGATATGAAAACCACAAGAAACAAGACACAAAGCACTTTTTTGTGTACAAGGTGCCATGAAATCAACCATGAGACACCTGGCACACACACGGTGACACACCAATGCACTAAGCATGGTGACACAGGGGATGACTTCAACTAACTCGAGTCAAGGTCATTGAGTTAACAAGTTTTATGAGGAAGAGGAGTAGATTTCCTATGCCAACTACACTCTCACAACTTCCTTGGCTCCGAACTTGGAGTTTGGGGTACATGTTGCATTTTTGCAACACCTTGGACTTAATATTCCAAGTTGCAAATTGCAACTATCAATCGCTCACCCCAGCACACAGGATATAAACTTGCACAATAGATTATTAATAAGAATATCTGATTTTTAACTTGTTGATTTAATAATAAATGTCAAAATTAAATTTATTAAATTGCTTTGGATACTTAGAAATCTGCCCAGACTTATATCAGGTATTATTTTCTGTAGTATTGTCATTTTCTTCAACTCTACAGCAGTTTAATGCCTTTGGTAACTAATTTCTTAATCTGCCTGAGCCATGGGTTTTCGTCCACAAACTCAGCAAGGAAAATAAAGGGTTTTTTCCTTTAATTTCTGCTATGAGGTGTTTTGTCCTCAGGTTAAATGAACTGCAAGTGCAGTTCCATGCTCGAAAGGAGTAGTAATCAGATAATAAAAGATGTATTCTTCATATGGTGCTTACTTCTCCTTGTTTGGTATCTCTTATATATCTTTTTCCTTAAATAGTCACAATTCTTCACATGTCCCTTGACCTTTGATAAAATTAAACTTTAATTTTATATTCTATTTTTAATATTTTAATTTATTATTATTACAATCTCATTTCAAAAGGAGGGCATTACAACCCTCAAAATTCAACTTGAATAGAACATTTTGGACTTCGTGATCTGATTTGCATTTGGCAATTGTGAAAAAATTGCACTCCAAGTAGAACCCCAATTGTTAAAGAATTCAGACTTGAGGGTTAGAATAACATTCTACACCATGCAAAATGCATGGACAACTCCAAATCTTGAGTAGAATGCAATTTGAATTTTGAACTTTGGAGCACTTGGGGCCTCAAAGTTTGATTTACATAGTACATTTCAGACTTTGAGGTCTGATTTACATTCAACATTTGTGAAAAAATTGCATTCCAAGGTTGAACCTTGGTGTTAAAGAATTTGGACTTCAAAGTTAGAATGACACTATACACCCGCAAAATGCACAAACAACTCCGAATCTTGAGTAGAATGCATTTGGACTTTGGAGTCCGATTTGCATATTGCATCTTGCAAAATGTAAGTGGAACTCTGAACTCCAACCCTCTTGCAATTTAGATTGTTGACTCAGAAATGCAATTGTCGGCCTACAAAAAGAACACAAGTCTATAAACAACGAGATCTATTTTTTGCAACTAACAGGGTGTAACTTCCTTGATTTTCGTGCAATTCAAAAATGACTTGAGCCAAGCATTCAAGCACTGGTAGGTTCTATGCTGCCCAAACAAGAACCGTCAAAAAAGACATGGTTCCCAAGAAACAAGGTCATAACTAAACTCTTGATTCAACCATACAATGAAATGATCAACATGATGTCAATATCATCGAAACATGGAGATCAACATATGCCTACACAACCTATCAGACATGAGGATAACAAGAGATTCCATTTCACACATTATATCTACTCAAAGCATAAAATGACAACTAAAAGAATGAAATGAAACTACTATCCCCAAATTGGGTAATTTACCATGGATTACAAGTTTAAGTATGGCTCCAAAACAAATTGAGCCAATGAGTGATGAAGTCTTGAATAAACACATTTCTTAATAAATGATAGCATAAAGAAACTACCTTGCCACAACAATAAAAGAGCTTTGCATGCTCTCCATGCATACCAGTTGGTCCAACTAGCCTCAATAGTGGTACAACACCAACCATGTGGAACCCTCAAGCCCAATCCTTTGAATTGAGAAATGGTTGATTGGGCAATCAGACACAGCCACATGATACAATTACGGGGAAGATACTAATCATGGCATCACACTTAGCAATAACTTAAATCATAATAATCTAGTACACAAGGGCATGCAAGGGTTGTGTCCAACCAATAACATGCAAGATGACATGGTAACAACCACCAAAATCAAAGTAATGAGTTGGCACAACATCACGCTCAAGCAAGGAAATCACAAGGATACATTAGGTACCAACGACCCAACAAAATAGGAAGGGATCTACTAAGTATTGGAAGTAGAGTGTCATTAACTTGCATGATTCCCTCAAGGCCTTCAAGCACAAGTAATTGCATAAGTACTATCCAGTGTGATTCCCTCAAGGCCTTCAAGAATAAATAGGCATAAGTACTATCTTGCATGATTCCCTCAGGGCCTTCAAATACAATTAGGTCATTTTGCTAGTCTTGCATGATTTCCCCAGGTCCTTCAATGCAAGTTATGTTCATAGTGCTTTCTTGTGTGATTCCCTCAAGGCCTTCATGCACAATTATGTCTAGCACTATCCTATGTGTTAATGCATTAGCAGCTTCAGTAGCTCCTTCCAGCTCAGCATTTTCTTGAAGACATAAATTAAAGATAGCCGTTGGCTATTTAATTTATGTTCATTATCTTTATGCTCATGGCCGACATAAAAGTTCATTAGAATATATTTAATTAAATCCGTCTATCATTAAAAGAATATTAATGTTTTATCTCAAGATGGCCGACCTCTTGTGAAGAGGAGTGAACTCTTATCAAGGCCGACTCAAATAAAGAATAGACGCGATCTTTATGAAGGCCGACATATATGTTATGATGGGATGCGTCTCTCCCACTGATATATATTCAGCATAATTCATCCATGCTCATTATCGCAGTGCAGTCTTATCACTCACTCAAGTGTGTTCAGATCAGAAACTAAAAGGGCGAATTCAACTGTTGACTCCAGTGCGAATCCAGTCAATTTACCAGAGCGAATATATATTGTTGATGTAAAGGTTCGAATACAACTGATATTTTCAGTGCGAATATAGGTGATATACAAGTATACTTCAAGCGCCTACATAACACAGTGCAAGTTGATCATCAGCTGGACATTATCAAACAAGTCTTGTATCATCACATCACCAAGAGCGCATAACAAAGTGTGATCAGAACAGATGTCAAGGCGTGAGCATTCATAAGGTGATAAGGTGCAAACTTCAGTAAATACATTCACTGTCTCTACCAGGTGCGATTCTTTTGCAAGTCTCCACTCTGTCTAGAATGAGGTCATCTCTGTATTCCAATATCAGATTGTAAATTAATGGCAGATTCATATGTGCTACTGTATCTGTCAAGGGTTTATGAACATCCGTCTTGAGTAAGACCTCACTGTATACATGATCTGTTATTGTTACATTCATATATAAGAGAGATCTTTTGTTGCTGGGTTTTTCTCCCTCAAGAGGAGGGTTTTCCCAGGGTATATGCTGTGTTATGTTGTCTGATTTTGAATTATTTTCTGTGCACTAAATCTGATCATCTAAAATCAACACTATGCAATTCCCTCAAGGCCTTTGGCATAAGCAAAGTTTCAAGTTCTTGAGTTTAATTCATTTTAGGCATTTGAATCCTAATTCATTTGATTGTTATATTACCCATAGAATACTTTGTAGTGGGACATCCTCAGTTCCACAAGCACAGTATGGGTCTACTCTACTCTTAACATTAATATCCAATCCTAGGTCCAAAAGTCAACCTTTGCCCAAAAAGTCAAGGCAAGGAAAATGAGGTCCAAGTTCATGATCCTCCTATCCAAAAGCTTGATAAAACAGAAAAAAAACATGAGACTCTCTGTCTCACAAAATATAAACAAACACAATGTTCTGAAATTTGAATTTCTTAAATTCATGTCTCAATCACATCACTATTCAATGATTCATCTTTCACCATTGATAAACTGTGAAAGATCCTTCAAAACAAAATCTCTAAATTTCACAAATCTAAAGATACCCTTATGTTCCTAATGTGCACAACATTGCATGTTTTGCATCACATTAGAATTCAGGAAAAATTTGCTTGCATAATGGCTACAAATTGGGTTTTTTCAAAAATGGAAAGACATACAATAAATTTCACTAAATTAAATCTACTCTAGATTCAAATTTCCATCGAAACTTAAGAATGGAATAGCCACATAATGTTGGCATGGTAGAGAGCTCAAACAATAAGCATAAGTCGAAATATGAAAAGAGGAATACCTTGATGTTCAATGCAATTTTCCCACACAAGTTTTTGAAGAAATCTTTTTGTCTCAACATACAACAAACAATCTTTATAGGATCTTCTTCCTTCACAAGTGTAGCAATCCAAAAGCTATCCCAAATCCTATTTCAAATCAAGCAAATCAAGGAGGGAGAGAGTTTTTCAAGCAAGAGGAAAACACAATAAGAAAATGAGCTTTTTCTTTCATTCAAAGCCTTCCCAAAAATCCCTAAACCCCTTTTTGGCTTTTCTGTTATTTACTATTCCCAATTAATTCATAAGTGGCTATTTTCAATAGAAATTTTCAAATTAGATATTTCACTCAAAGATATTTCCCAAATTAGAAATCAACTTTAAGGAAATAAATACTAATATTATTGACATTTCCAAATAATTACAATTAAATTAATTCTTTTCCCAAATGAATTAACACATTCAATTTAATCAATTTTCCTAAGGCATAAATCCCAAGCAGTCCTTTTAAATTTCCAATTCATTTGAAAATAGCACAATATTTAAATGCCTAGGACAATTCCATGATGATAATTAAATATTTAACTTTCACATTTAACATATGTTAAATTGCACACACTCATAAAAGTAAATGCAAATGGAAATAGAAGAAGAAATAAGTACATGTAATGAGAAAATACACATTACTGGTTTATACTTTATTCACAACATGTGGATCTAGAATTGACTTTGTTTTGGATCTTGGTTTCGTAGGTATCAAAAGATACGTCTTACAACTCAAATAGAGTGAGATGGGGAGACACATATGACATATTTGTCCAAACTGAATTGTCTCCAAATAAGTACGGTTGGGGAAAAACCTATGACTGCACACTCAATGAAACATTAGGCATATTTGATCCATACAAAATAGCCGTATCACAATAAAACACCCAACATGATATAATATGAATAGAATAATATCAATAATTTCTTCAACTAATAGTCTTTCTAAATTCACATGATCTAGAAACATAAATGTAGACATTGAGAATCATAATAAGCATGATGCTGAACTAGATAATATAATCAATCACATATAACATATATAGTGAAAACAGTGAAGCTGAACACTAAAATAGTCCAAACACATATATAGTCACAACTTATGCGTCCCATAATACATAGTCAGGCTCTAGATGCTAATGCGAAACATCATTGATAAAGTACATCAATGGCAATACAAAGCCTCATTAAGAAGTATAGTTTCAAAACAAATATATACAAGTAGTCTTACAAGGCACATACGTTTGAGACCTTACATTTGGAAAGTATGTAGGTATTGTGTTTTGATGGAAAATGGTTTGCAAATGTTATATAACATTTGTATTCATTTAAGTTGGGACTTCTTCTTCTTCTTCTTGTTTCTGTTTTTGGGTTCTTTGTTGATGATCACCTTCAAGTTCCCTAGTTGCAGGGACAATCTTGCCTTTCTTGCTAATGGTTGGTCAACTCTTTTCCACATGGATAAGAGCAAGTCATTGCGCAAAAAGTTACGTGTTCTAACTTTTCTTGGGAACTTGTATATCCTTTTCATTTCAGATGTAATTTACTCCAGAAGCTTACAGGTTAGCGTACATATTTTAGCTTTTGATTGTTAATTGCTTTATGGTCCCTATGTTTTTATAACTTAGTGGGCGCCTTTGAAATTTCTGGGACATCAGGTTGGAATATTTAGTTTAATTATTTTTGTAGCACTTTGGAATATTGGAGAGGCATTTTGTAGAATTACTGACATGCTTAGAAGATTTTGTGCGTTTTTTATTTTCCGAGTTAATGGTATTTGACATCTGTGCAGAAAGATGGTCACATCATTGTTTGCAATTGTATAGCATTGATCCTTTGAAGCTATAAATGCAGTTATTTTAGTTAAATATATTTTTTTTGTCTAATTTCACTGTTGGAACCCTGGATTCATATTTTGGCTAGCTTACATTTGTAATGGGGCTATTGGAGTAAGGTAGATGCCAATGCAATTTTGGGAGTTTGACAGATTTTATATAATCAGGGATACCTTTTTGGATTTGTCTTTTAGATTTTGTTGTTGCATAAATTTGGTGTTAGTTGTGGTCATCTAAGTACATTGATTTGAGGCTTTTGTGACAATCTTTAATGTTTATTTTTCAAAAAACCTTCAAGTTTCTCCTTTTCTTCTTTTTTGGGTGATTATTAAGAGTCTATAGCTTAATTGGCAACTTCATAGTATGCTCATAGTAGCTTAATGGGCACATCTTATGAGTTGAAGCATTGTGCATTTGAAGTTTGACAACCATAAATGTGAAAGTCCCATAGTTACCAAGAAACTTCATTATAGGAACATGGACTGCATGCCCATCCCTGTACTCACAATTTCTGGTGACCAATTTATAGATAACAGAGCCCAGGATTCATTTACTCATACCCTAATTTGATTGGTTTCCAGTCTCCATCCCAAACCCATGTCCTTGCATCTCTTAGTAACTATGTGCGAGACAGATGTAAAATATGTTACAAACGTTGTGTCCATGATTTCTTCATTTTCTCTTGTTTTTTTATCCTTTACCCCTAGCACTCAGTTGGGGTAATGGAAGCTTCATGGGTCCAAAATATAATGTCCTTTTTTTGATTTTATCCACAACACTGAGATTGTCAGCGGTTAGATAGGATTAATTTCTCAGTTAGCATTCAGTTTCTGTTTGAAGTAAGACAGCCGTGTCTTCCTGTCTTTCAGTTGAGCAGCAATTAGGAATTTTAGCTTGGATACTCGAACAATGGAATAAGAAGCTGAGTTGGTCTCACACTTGTCAATTAACTGCTCAGTTAACCTACTAGTTGTCCCCCCTTAAGCTTTACTTGGGGAAGTTACATCAAACCCTTCAATGGGTTGTAATCCAAGATTTTTACAATGGAAGAGAAATTTATCTTTACAAAGAGCTTTGGTGAGAATATCTGCAACTTGATCTTCACCTTTACAATACAAAAGAGAAATTTGCTTGTCTTCAATTTGCTCTCTAATGAAATGATGTTGAAGAGCAATGTGCTTGGTCCTTGCATGAAAAATTGGATTCTTTGCCAAAGCAATAGCACTTTGATTATCACAATATAAAGGAGTAGGATCCTTTTGAGGTAGACCCAAGTCTTCAAGTAATCTTCTTAACCATAATGCCTCTTTAGATGCATTTGTACAACCTTTATATTCAGCTTCTGTAGAACAAAGAGAAGTAGATTGTTGTTTCTTACTATTCCATGAGATTGCACCTGATCCAACAAAGAAACAATAACCACAAGTGGATCTCCCATCATTGGGATCACCTCCTAAATCTGAATCAGTATAACCCTTTAAAGAAAAATCACAATTTGCATCATAAAAAAGACCAAGATTAAGAGTACCTTTAACATATCTTAAAATTCTTTTTACAACTTTAAAATGAGTTTGTTGTGGTTTAGACATAAATCTAGAAACCAATCCAACACTATAAGAAATATCAGGTCTAGTAAGAGTTAGATAATTTAAACTTCCTACTAATTGCCTATATAAAGTAGGATCAACAAAAGGAGTTTCCATATCAACCATTAATTTAGTTCCGAATTCACAAGGAGTAGAAACACACTTTGCATCATTCATTTTAAATCTATCTAAGAGATCTTGAGCATATTTATGTTGAGAAATAAAAATACCTTTAGGTGTTTGCCAAATTTGCATACCCAAAAAATAATGTAATAGGCCTAAATCAGTCATTTGAAATTGTTGATTGAGTTGAGACTTAACATCACTAATCAAATTGTTAGAACTAGAAGTGATAATTAAATCATCAACATATAAAATAATAATCACAATATCATCTTCACTATGCTTAATATATAAATTTGGATCATTTTTGCTTCTAATGAAACCTTGAGATAAAAAGAAAGCATTGATCTTTGAATACCATTCTCTAGGAGATTGCTTTAAACCATATATTGATTTCTTCAATTTGCAAACAAGATTTTCATTACCTTCCTTAATGAAACCTAAGGGTTGAGACATATAAATTTCTTCATGTAAATCACCATTTAAAAATGCACTTTTAACATCCATTTGATGAATAGGCCAATGCATATGAGAAGCTAAAGCAAGAACTAATTTAATGGTTGGCATCTTAGCTACTGGAGCAAATGTTTCATTATAATCTAATCCTTCAATTTGAGAGAAGCCCCTAGCAACTAATCTAGCTTTAAACTTGCTAACTTCATTATTTGCATTAACCTTAGTTTTATACAACCATTTGCATGAAACAAGATTCTTACCTTGAGGTAATGGAACTAAATCCCAAGTATTATTAGCAATTAAAGTATCATATTCTTCTTGCATAGCCTTTTGCCAATGAGGTTGATCTTTAGCTTGTTCATAAGTTTGAGGATCATTTGAATTCATAATGTTAGACATCAAAGCATGATTACAATAATTTGCCTTTCTTCTTTTAGGTGGATTTTTAGCTAAATAATCCTCACTTTCTTGCAACAAATTTTTAAACCATTTTGGCATTCTTTTAGATGTAGGAGTATCATCACTAGAAGAAGAATCATGAGTAGAGATTTCAACATTTTCATCATCACTATCACTATGAGTAAGAGATGCATTAGGAGGGTTAAGAGGAGTTTCAACTTGAGGATTATCCTCCACAACAATAACTTTATTTTGAGAAGAATCAATATTATGCACTTTAGAACAATCATGAACACCATTTTCAGCAATGCATACATCTCTAGCAACTTTAACTTTGTTAGTAAGAGGATTATAAACTCTATAAGCTTTAGAATGTTCATCATAACCAACAAAAATATGATAAGAAGATTTAGCATCTAATTTTTGCCTCTTTTGTTTAGGTTTGTGAACATAAGCAATTGAACCAAAAATCCTTAAATGCTTAAGATTGGGCTTCCTACCAGACCAAGCTTCTTCAGGAGTTATATCCTTTAAAGCTTTAGTAGGAGTCCTATTAATAATGTAAGTAGCACAAAACATAGCTTCTGCCCAAAATTTATAAGACATATTTTTAGCATGTAACATACATCTAGCCATTTCAACAATAGTTCTATGCTTCCTTTCCGCTACACCATTTTGTTGAGGTGTATAGGGAATAGTTAGCTCATGCTTAATACCAAATGATTTCAAATAACTATTAAAAGCATTGTTCACATATTCTTTACCATTATCAGTTCTAAGAATTTTAAGTTTAAAACCAGATTGCCTTTCAACAAATTTATGAAATTCAGAAAATATATCAAGAACTTGATCCTTACTATGAAGAAAATAGATCCAAGTTCTTCTAGAAAAATCATCAACAAAAGTAAGTGCATACCTTGATCCTTGGATGGAGTTATTCTCCATGGGTCCCAAAAGGTCACTATGAACTAGGTGCAACTTATGAGTTGCCCTCCATGATTGACCATGTGGAAAGGGCTCCCTATGCATCTTACCACTCATGCATCCTGTGCATACAATTTTAGATGGAACAATACTAGGCAATCCATCTACCATATTAAGCTTTTGCATTAAAGCAATATTGTTAGCATTTATATGACCAAGTCTTTCATGCCAAACATTGAAATCAATGGTAGATATTAAAGAGCATCTAGATTGAGCAAACTCATAAAATTTGAACAAATTATCATTGTCTAATTTAGCATTAGCAATGACCTTGTTTTGTTTTGGATCAATAACATAGCACATATCTTTGTAAAATTCTATTTTATAATCTTGACAAAGCTTAGCAACTGAAAGCAAGTTAGTCTTTAATTCAGGAACATATAAAACATCATGCAATTTACCATTAGGAACATTCACATCTCCAATTGCTTCTACTTTACAAGTATGATTATTAGCAAGTTGAAGAGGAACATTAGATATATCAGGTTGCATAGACTCAAAAACTTCTTTATGTGAAGTAACATGTTGAGATGCACCTGAATCAATAACCCATTCAAGAGGTTGAGAAACATTAGAACTACAAGTAAAAGCACGTCTAGATTGATTTGCATTATTTTGAAACTTATTATTATTAGGTTTATTTTGTTGATTATTTTTCTTCATAGGATTTTTCTCATTTTGCTTCTTAAAACAAGTATTTTGCCAATGACCATCCTTATTACAATAAGTGCAATGTGGTTTCTTAGAAGAGTTAAACTTTCTAGTATCATTGCCATTATTATAATGAGGTTTGGAATTATAATGTTGTTGTTTAGAATGAGGTTTAAAATTTTGCTTATGATTAGATAAGAAAGCATGTTCATTAGACTTAAGAGTACCAAATTGAATTAACTTAGCCTCTTCTTGTCTTAATAAATCACGAAAAATATCATAAGTTAATTGAGTAGCTAAAGAAGGAATAGCTAATTGAGCATGAATATTAGTAATGAATTGTTGAAATTGTCTAGGAAGACACTTTTTAAGAATAAGATGAATTAATCTAAGATTATCTAATTTAACTCCTAAACCATCCAATTGATTATTTAAAGCATCAAATTTCAATAAAAAATCATCCATAGATTTAAAATCAGAATACCTCAAATCTTCAAGTTGATCTTGAATTTGAATTTTTCTTGATTCATTTGTACTATCATAAATTGTTTTGAGTTTTTCCCATGCTTCATAGGCAGTTGTGCATGTCCCAATATGAACATAAAGTTCGGGTGACATGGAGATACCTATGAGGCCAAGGGCTTCTTCATTTTTGAGATTCCATTTTTCGATTTCATCTTTGGATGCAGACGAACCTGGTTTAGATTTAGGATCCGTTGCAACATCCAAAAGATGTTTAAATCGAAAAATGAAAGAAATGTGAGTTTTCCAAGAATGATAGTTAGAACTAGTTAATTTAATCTCAGGAATTAAAGTTGACATGATTGCAAAATAATTTAAAAAAAACACAACTTTATGAGAAAAATAAAAGCTATGTAAATATTTACTTACAAAAAAAAATCCCTTTTGATTGAATTTTGAAAAAAAAAACTTTTTTTTGAATAAATGAAAATTAAATGCCTTAAATAAAATAAATCCCCTTAAGCTAAAAAATTTAAAAAAACTTTTGTAAAAAAAAAATTATATAAATTATGGAATGATATTTATAATATTATTTTTGAAAAAAATAAGCAAGAATATTAAATTAATATTCTAATAGATTTTAATATGATTAGTAAATATTTAAAAAAAAAACTTTTAAAATTAAAAATTTATTAAAAAGTTAATATATTAAAAAACTTATAAAACTTTATTACATAGAATAACTTAAAGGCTATATGAAAAAGAGAAATTCTCTTATTTTTAAAAAGCCTTGCGTATGAAGAAGAAGGCGGGCTTTTTCAATTTGAATTTATTTTAAGAAATTAAAGTGGAGGGAAACTTAAAAAAGTTTAAGCGCAGGTTTTAGAGAGGGAGGGGAGGCCGAGTGAAGACAGCGAGGGGAGAAAAAAAGCAGAACGAGGAGGAGGAAAGTTGCAGAGGTGAGGATGTCAAAAAAAAGCAGTAAGCAATGAGGGGAGGGGCAGCAAGAGTACCTGCAAACAGAGGTGCCTTTTGAAAGGGCCAAAACCCTTAAAGGGTTTTAAATTTTTTTAATGATTATTTTCTTAAAATTTTGAAATTGAATTTTTTGATTTTCTAAATAAATATTGCAAATAAAAGTTGATGACAACAGGGCCAAAGCCCTAATTTATTTATTATTTATTATTGATTTTTTTGATTTCTTTTTTAAAAAAAATTGCATTAACAACACAGAGATGATTTTTTGAAACAAACTAATTTATTTTCTTAAAGAAAAAAGTATGAAATATTTTAGAAAAGAAAAATCTGAGTTAAAGAGGGTTAGAGAAAAAAAAAAATTTACTATTTTTTTAATTTGTTTTATTATACAGATTTAAAAAGAAAATATTTTTTACAGATCTAATATATAGATTTGCAAAAAAAACAGATTAGCTTTTTTCCTAAAAAGAATTTCTGAACTAGAGTTAGAGCCCTTAAAAATTTGATTTTTTTACAAAAAATTGAACATGCAAAAAATGGGTATTTAAAAAACTTGAACTATAACCCTTTATTTGAGGGTTTCTAAAATTTGGCAAAAAATAAACATGCATGCAAACTAAAATACTTTGAAATTTGAAAACCAAAGAACTTAGAAATTTTTAGATTAAAAAAAATTCCTGCACAAGGGTTAGAAGACAAAGAACAATCAAGATTAGGCACTAGCTCTTCTTCTCCTCTTGAGAGTGTCTCCAATGGTGTGCTAAAAAATCTGGTAAACCTTCAACAATATAGCTCACAAGATATTAGTAATACCAAGCTCTGATACCATGAAAGGAAATAAAAAAAGAGCAATGGAAAGTACTAATAAAGAGCAATTGTTTGAAGGAAAGAAATTACCAAATAAGTTGAAGTAGCCAAACCAAGCACCACCAAAGCAAGAGAGAGACAAGAATTTGTTAAGGGGAAAAACAAGAAAAAACCCCAATATTATGAATGGAGGCAAAATGCCTAAAGAATAATACAAAGAGAGAGAGAGCTTCAGCCTTAGCTTGTTGCATGAGTCTTGAAGAATGAGAGGAGAGGCACCTCAATAAGTAGAGGTGAGAATGAGGAGTTAGAATGTAACTCCCAACTCAATGAATGCCACCATTCATCTATGTGTGTGCAAAGTGTCACCTCTTAAGGAGGTGGTTACAAATATTCCTTAATAAAGGAATTAAAAAATAAGTTATCCTCACACATGTGTGAGATGACAAAAAGACAAAAGACTTGTAGGGATTCCTTTGGAATATTCCTACAAGTTAATAAAAAATTACAATTAAAGAATAACCTTTACCAAGTAAAGATTAATCTTCTAACAGCTGCCTTAATTTGATTGACTGATTTATCAGTTAGCTGCCAGCGAATTATTGGGAATTCATTGTCAGTTAGAAAACACAAATTGTGGAATTGATCACCATTAATTTGGGATCTCCTAATTTGAAGATCAAAAAGTAGTGCTGGGAAAGAAGAAAGGATCACATTTTATAAATTGCAAACAAACCATTTTCTTTTTTGGCTTGGATGCGGTGTTCCTTGTGCTTTGGAGATGAAACCCTTTAAGCATGAATGTTAATCATTGTGCGGACTAAAATCCTTAGGGTGCAATATGAGTTCTAGAGTGTCAATAGGATCTTCAACAGTGTGCAGTTCAAATACTAGAATATCCAGTAAATTGTATGAGTTTGTTAGTTTTCCATTTGAAAATATGTTGTCAGTGGAAATTATATATATAGTTGTCAGTAAATATGTAAGGATCATTACAACAATGTCAACTTTTTTTGTGCGTTATTTGAGCATTTTCGTGAGGGGCACTATAGTGGTATCAGAGCCAACATTTTGCTAGTCTATGAAAAGTGGCGAGAAGTGGAAGTCCCATGACAAAAGAGGAAAGATTATATTGCTACAACACAAATGATAAAGTTGATATTTTGCATGACAAGGAGCCAAGATAGAACGATTGAGTTGCTGGGATGAGGGTTGCAGCTTCTGATTAAGCATGCAAAATCCAATTCAGGCTAGAACATCACAAAGAGGAGAAAGTTCAACTTCCATTCCAAAACTTGTTTGGCTAATGTTTTTGTAGGAGGAGGATAGATCAGACCCAGAGCTACAGCAAGTTACAAAAGAGTAGATCATCGAGCATGAGCCAGAGGAATTGGTGGATGAAGATGCAGACAGTAGTGGCAGCACTCTTGCAGCTCGTTTAGGAGCAGAATTAGAACAACAGGCAACAAAGAAGTAGATTGCTGAGTTTGAATATGAGCATTTGGCAAAGCATGATGGGTTGTGTCTTTTTTGCCTCTAAAGTGTGTAGTGGATTGTATTTATGTGGAAATGATGTCATATTAGCCACATTAGATGATTGGAAGATTTTGCTTAATCACTTCGAGAAGTAAGAGTGTATTGGTAACGTGATGTATTGACATTGTCCACAAAATCCTAATCGTCCATCACTTACGGTTTGTTGCTGAGAAGTTGACTCATTCAATACTTGTTTGTGTAAACTACCATGCAATACTGCACTTGACTATGGATTAAGAGTCAAAGCTCTTGTCATCGTGGGAAGCACTCCAGTTGTAGTGAAAGAGTGATGGGTATGATTTGTAGAAGATGGTGCAGAGCTCGTTTCTCTAAGTCCAAAATAATTGCTCTTGTATAATGGTTTGGGATCCTAGTCCATTGGAGGAATCTACGTGTAGATGATGCATTTGGGACAGACCAGGGGTATTGGAACATCCAATACTGCATTGCTTGTGGGCAAGCAATTTTGGGAAGGGTGAATTTGTAATCTCCCCTTTTTGATTTTATCTACAGCATTGGGTTTGTCAGTAGTTAAATAGCATTAGGTTTCAGTTAGGATTCAGTTTCTGTTTTAAATAAGACAGCTGTGTCTTATTGTCTTCAATTGAACAACAGCTAGGACTTTTAGTTTAATAATGGAATAAGAAGCTGAGTCGGTCTCACACTTGTCAATTAACTGTTCAGTAACCTACCAGTTGACTGCCTTACTTCGAGGGACTGATTTATTAGTTAGCTGCCAGCAAATTATGGGGAGTTGATTGTTAGTTAGAAACCACAGATTGTGGAACTGATTACTATTAATTCTTGATCTCCTAAATTGAAGATTATAAAGTAGTGATGGGAAAGAAGAAAGAATATCTTATTTTGAATATTGCAATATTGCAAACAAATCATTTTCTTTTCTGGCCTAGATGTGGTGTCTCAGCAGCTGTGCTTTGGAGACGAAACCCTTCAGGCATGGATATTAATCATCGTGAGGATGAAAACCCTCAGGGTGCAGTACTAGTTCTAAAGTATCAACAAAATCTTCAATAATGTGCAGTTCAAATACTGGAATATCCAATAGGTTGTATCAGCTTGTTAGTTTTCCATTTGAAAGTATGTTGTCAGCAGAAATTTAAATTTAAAAAAAAATTATATAATTGCTGTTGGTTCATTTTTTAGTGTTTTTTATTTGTGCTTTTCATAAGGGTCATTACATGAGTATCAGAGATTTTTGTGTTTTTTATTTGAGGATTTTCATAAGGGACACTACACAAAATGTGTTATTTTCATCAGATATGTGTGTGCAGTTACATTCAGCTAAAAAGAGACAGGATAAGTTGAGTTGATGCATTTAATGTAATCTCAAGATCTGGCATGTCAGGGTGATCACAAGATTCTATCTATATTTAGGCCACATTGTTAATATTAATTACATCTTTTCATGAGCGTAAGAGATCGATATGATCAGGGAAGCATAAGACTGCAAACTAAATTTTAAAAGAGAGCATCTGCTGCAGTTAAGTTTTAAAAAGACATCAGATGTGTAGAAATTTTAAACTACTGTCTTTTTGAATTGTTACATGCAATCTAGGAGTTTGATGTTCAAATTGGGCTAAGTTACCGATTCGTCAAAAAAAATTTTTGGGGTTGGGTACGGCTTGGATACGGCAATACAAAAAACATATAAAAATCAGAAATATATACATATTTGCAGCAGTAATTAAGTTCAGAATACACCACCATATTAATAATAATAGTCTAAGAGACTAAGACTAATAACATAGCAAAAATACATCACCACTTTCATAGTCACTAAGTATTACTCGAATGTCATCATCATGATATAAAATTATAAATTAAAGTTAAAACGTTTACAATCAGCCATTATTGATCATTGATCAATCAGAATCATATGGGTCATCAAACAAACTAGCATCATTAGATGCTACATTTTGTGTAGAACCACAAATAGCATTAGTGGCACTCGCACAAGCACTGCCACTAGCAGTAGCACTCGCATTGACACTACCACTCTCGTAATCAGTAGCTACTTCAGGTTCATAGTCATCATCAATATCAAGTGTTGCTAAGTGACTTGTGGAAGCATCCAAGTCAAGCTGCTCTGGCTCAATATCCCACCTCCTCGTGTCTCCTTCTTTGTAGGAACTTTGCTTGTGTGTAAGGAGGCACAAGTTTGAATGCACATACACCAAGTCCTCTGCCTTTTTTTGAATGCAGCCTATTGCGTTTTATTGAGTGGATAAAGGAGTATGTGCTCCAATTCCTCTCAGAAGAAGATGAACTAGCAACCTATTAAGACCAAATTAAATAGTTAAGAGTTACAAAATTTAACTAAACAAAATTTAAAATTAAAATGACAAATATAAAACTTACTTGGGATAAAACTTTTATTGCAATAGGTTGGAGGTGCATGTATTCTTGCCCATGGAAGTACCACCAACTATGAGCATCCACCCTGCACTTGTCTCGAAGAGCATCCATATTTTGATCAACACTACCAGAGCAAGCAAAAGCCATGAACTCAGCCCTGACTCGATCGCGTTGGTCACGATCACTGAAGATTCTACGAATTGCTGCCTTGTACCCATGAGCCACTTCACCATCCCTATATGGAGCAACTCTTGATGATGTAGCAAGTACCTCAGGACTATAATACTTGGGACTCAATGCAAAAGCGAGAAGATGCAATGGAGTGGTCATTTTGTTCCATCTATCAACCATGATTTCCTGTAGCTCTTTGAAGAATTTTTCTTCAGGATCTTCCTCTTTTGCATTGATGATGACTTTCATCTTCTCAATCATTGAGTCGATACCATCATATACTTCTCCCAAACAAGGTCTATCCATGTCTGTATAACGGATCATGCTCAGTATAGGCTCAGTGAAACTAACCAGGTACTCAACACGATCCCACCAACACTCATCTAGGATCCTTTGCTTGACCCTATTTGCCCTTTCACTGCTAGATTGCCTCCATATGGCCCAATTAGGGCTGATTACCATGGCACAGAGTGCCTCACGAACCTTTATAAGCCGTCTCAACACAATTGTGTTGGAGGCAAAACGGGTCTCTGCAACCTGTTTGGAAATCAAAATAAAAATAAAAATGTAATTTAAATTTACAAAATCAAAATTTAAAATTAAAAGAAAACTAAAAATTAAAAAAATATTGAGAATTAACTTACCTTCAACAATTCCAATTTTGAGAATTGTCTAAATATTCCTTGTGTCATATGGTGGTTGGTGATAAACATTTGGATGTCTTCGCCCTCAGCATACACCTGTTTGATCCACTCAATTTTGGATCCAATTTTTTGTAGCATTAGATTGAGGGAGTGGACAGCACAAGGTGTCCAAAAAATGTTTGGATACTTCTCCTCAACCAATAACCCAACAGCCCTACAATTTTTGGCATTGTCGGTTATAACTTGCACAACATTTTGATGGCCCACTTCTTCAATAGCTTGGCAAAGGATGTTAGCAATAAATGGACCATCTTTCACCTGTCCTTCACAATCCACTGCTCTCAAAAACATTGCCCCTTTAGGGGGCAATAACATTGATCAATGGGCGATTTTTTGCATCCTTCCATCCATCAGAAACGATGCTCACCCCTGTTTCGATCCATGAATCCCTTATGGGCTTCAAAGAGTCTGCTACATGTTTCACCTCTTTCTCCAATAAGGTGCAACGCACCTTCTCAAAACCTGGGCCCTTATACCCCTTTGGAGCCTCATTAATAGATTTCACCATTTTTTGCCAATATGGTGAACGAACAACGTTGAATGCCAATCCATTGGCATAAAGACATCTTGCTATGTCTTGATCAGCAATCTCTCTTGCCTCATTCTGAAATGAAGCTTCCAACGGTCCCTTGGATCTTTTATTTGATGTGGGCACGGTTTGCTCTTGAGGAATGTTCATAAATGGATGGCTATCTGCAGGTCGAATATAAGTAGCCGTAGGTGGTGTAGGGGGTTTCATGGCTCGAGATCCTTTCTTCAAAGGATGGCTTGTTTTAAGACTACTAACTTTTTTCTCTGATTTTTCTTGCTCAACAATATATTTCAACACTATGTCATTCGGAAGGCCTTTGCCATCACCTTCTGGAGGTCTTGGACAAGGTCTGATGCCATTATCAGAGATTCTACACAAGTGGGCTTTCACTCGACTGTATGAGCTTGTATATTGAATTTTGCAATGACTACAAATCCAAATAAATACTCCACCACCTGGACATTGTTGAACCATTTCTACATATTTCCAAAGGGGAGAGGTTGCATTTATTTTGAAACGAGATTGGGCTGTGGTGTTAGAAGCGGATGCCATTGTAATACCTAAGGCACAACATATTGAAATAATTTTGGTATTGAAATTTCAAATTTGAAACTTAAAAACTTAAATTTAAAAGAATGAGAAGTAGAACAATCAACAATCAACAAAACAAAATAGTTTATTTGTTAAAAAAAAATGTAGGAAAAAAAAAAAAAACTTCAAAGAAACCTACCTCTTTTGATTCTTTGAACAAATCTTGCTCTATAATCTTCTTGGCAACGAACGGAGGCTTGCACGTGCTTACGAATAGCACAACAATCAACTTTGACAAACCAATGATCAACCTTCGAATCTATTCAAGCTTGTGCAAGCAAAAACAAAAGTTCAGCAATGGAGGCAAGAAAACGCATTTTTCATTCACAAATTGTGAAATGAGAGTGTTTTTACCTATTTAGTATCTTTGGAGGTCGAAATTAGGTTTACAATGAATATTAAATCATATAAGAAGTCAACATTCGGTAAAAAAAAATTAAAAACGTCTAAAAATGCTTTTTTATTTCCGCCTGGGCGTTTTTCCGCTAAAATTCGTCGCGGATTCGCGTCGGGTACGCCAAGCCGAATCCTGCTTCGAATCCACAGAGGGCGACAAATTTCTGACGAATCCGCAGGCCAAATTCCGTATCCTGTGCGAATTTCTGACGAATCGAACCCGAATCGTATCGTATCCAGGGGCAAATACTGACGAATCGGTAACTTAGAAATTGGGTATCATAGGCCTCTCTGGGAATTAAACACTACCTAGCTGAGAATGTTTTCTGGTTGTCTCCACCTTTAGTACCAAATTGTGGGATTTATTATGATATTCTGAAATAATTGTGACTGTTTGACCAGGCTAATTAATTCTGAAAAGATCGTCTGTTTTGAAGTCCACATTACATTGAAAGAAATAACAACAAATTGTTGAAGAATCTATACATTGAAAATTTTAGTGACTTCATCACTATCCCAATTTTCTCCCTTCTTGTATTTTTTTCCATTTTTTTAATTAGTCTTTTTGGGATCCTTGCCAGTTACCTTTTCCCATGCAATATCAATAACATTTTGCACTGACTGCTGATTCTAAAATAAAAATGTCAAAAAACCTTTGGAGATCTTTTTTTAAAGTTGTTATTGGAGTTATGACAGCTTAGTAATTCAATAAGTAGTCCCTGGAGTATGTTATTATTTTGGTTTTAAAATTTCAGTTGCAGGGTGTCCTTCAGCTTAGATGCTGCTACCAAGGTGTAACTCTTCCATCCAATTCTTGCAGGACTTGTACCTAGTCTTGTTTGTTGGAGTGTGCTATACCCAGAATTTGATGTTGTTGTTTACCCAATTAAACACTCACCATTTCTACATATAAGCATGACATGTATCTTGGGGGATTTGAACATGGTTCTTCACAAGTCCGATGATTTACTGATTTAGCTCATACCATTTGATTTCACTGCATATGTAAGTGGGCCTTGAAATAGCGAAGATTTAGTGCTGGTCTCACTAATGATGAAATCATGCACATTTCTACCTCTTTCCCAGTCTTGAAGAAATAAAAAGCAACAAACCTGTGACAAAATGTGCATTTAAATTAAATAAGTGTTTTATTATTGCTTACATAGAGACATTGAAAAAACTCTGTAGCATTCTAAAAGAAACCTAGTAGCCATTAAAGTGGTATTGGGCTGAAGCATTCTAAAAGAAACCTAGTAGCCCCTAAAGAGGTATTGGGCTGAAGCATTTTTTATTTCTCTGGTAGTCATCTACACAAATTGTCTATTATTTTGTAATATGGTATTTGATTTCCTACCTTGCCCTAGAGAAATTTTAGATTTGTTTATGAGACAACTAAAACAAGATCATTTGCAGTTGAATAAAATTCACGGTTGGGAATCATAAATAATGTTGAGATAAAAATAAAATCTCAACACAACAGGACAGGCAGGTACAGGTCAGGTGAATTGAGAACAAAAAAACTGTCTAGTTATATTTTTTGAAGCAGTGGAATATACCACAAACGTGTACTACTTCCTAGTTGTGTATTGTGAGGTTTTAGGTCTTCTACCATGAGGAAATGAGGCCTAATAATTTTATCCAGTAGGGGAAAGTTTAATAAGTTTGCAAGTTCCAGGTTTTCTTCAAAATCTAGTGGTTTTATTATTAATAGCAAGCATAAATCGTTTGGGGAAAAAATCGGCAAACCAAAAAATCAGGATTTTTTGAAAAATTGTGAAAAAATTGGGAAAAAATCGGATTTGAAAAAAAATGTAAAGAAATGTAGAAAAATAGACAAAACCTACGTTTTCTAAAACCTCAAGGTCATTTCCATAGCATAGAGATATAGAGAGCAAATAAAACAGAGATTTTAACCCGTGAATTGTAGAAAATAGATCTTTTTTGTATATATTCATATCGCTGATTACATTGCATCAATGCATTGCACAAGATATACTTCATAAATAAAACCACGATGAGAAACCAGCAAAAATGCCTCTAGAAATTTGCGCCGATGAGAAACCCACGATCTGAGCGTAGATATATGCCCGCAAATCAGCAGACGCCTTCAGAAATTTTCGCCGACCTGAGAAACCCTCGATATTTACTGAAAGAGGAGAAACACGTCGTCTTTATAGCCAAAAACGCGCCACTTTTTAGGGTTTTTTTTTGTGTGATTTTTTCACATTTTTTTGCTCGAAAAATCCCGATTTTAAACAATTTTCAACGATTTTTTCACTGGCGTTGACTGCTGAAAAACTTGGGATTTTTCCTGTGAAAAAATCGGCAACCTTCCAGATTTTTTGAAAATTGCGATTTTTAGGATTTTTTGCCGATTTATGCTTCTATGGACTTTTATATACCAGTAGATATTTGGACAGTTGTCAATTTTACAAATTTAAACTTTAGTCTCTTAGTTGTAGTTGTGCTAGCCTGTTTTTTTCTTCTTTTTAGTTGTTGCTGCAAGTCAATTTTTTTTTATTTGATTATTATTTATTAGAAGTCAAATTCTTGTATGTTTTACAGTTCTCAAATCAAAATCACAGAAGATGTGATAAAATTTAGTAGTCGTAATTTACCATCAATCTGCTCAAAATACCTTAAGGATTTCAATGCCTATTGTAGTGAATTAGATAATTGGGGCTTTAATATAATCACAAGTCTTTAAGCACGCATTAAATTGTACATGAATATGGTGTCATGCCTATGATGCATACCAACTGGCAAATGACATAAGCTGTATTGGACAAGATGACATGGGATGCAACCATTTGCTAATTCTCTTTCATTGCCAAAGAACCTTTAACTTTCAAAGCATTGTCATCTGTATGATGCTTTTTATCTTTAAATGGAGATCATTGATATATCTTCCAAGCTTTGCTTTTTCAATTATAATGTTTATCCATTTTTTGTGACCATGGACATTACTTGTGGAGTTGTATGGTGATTCTTCTTTCAGATAGCTGTTTGTCTTTTGTGTAAAATCTGGGTAATAGAATCAGCTTTTATTATTGTGTTGGATCTTTCAGAAGAAGCAATTAGTCTGAACCAGAAAACATGATGACTTCTGGTTGTATGGAAGAAAAAGGGAAATCAAATCTGATACATGGAGGACTGCAGTTAGAATAATGATTCTTATACATAGGAAATGACAAATTCATCTGAAAATCCATAAGCCAGGCCAACATAAGAGTCAAGAATGGCATTTTCTCTGTTATTCTTTTCCTTTGTGTTTCCACTCTCAGTTTAATTCAACCTAATGTATGTGGTTCTGTCTATAAGCTTACCTGAAGAAATACTCAGTTTGTGTGATATTCCTCATCGAATGTCTTCCCATTCATATTTAAGGATGAATTATGAGGAGTAATACTACTATTTATAACCCATCAAAGACAGCTGCAAGTCACACATGATTCACATGCACCTTACAAGATAATAACCAGCAAAATTTACCAGTTGTCTTATATGTTCAACAGTTAGGTTGATTTAAGAGAATCTCATTTCTGTGATCTGAGTGTGTCAAACATTCCAAGAATCATGTCTAGTCAAACTGGTAGTGATGCAGTCTGCTGAGATTTGGTACTCTATTCAGGTGTCTCTTTCCCTGAATAGAAGTAAGAGGCTTGGTATATTTAGCAATATATTTCAAAAAATTCGTTTACATAATATATTTATAAAAATGTGTCTGAAACAGCATTCAATTTGTCACAGACTGGAATTTGGACTTGCTTCAACTAACCGACTTGGGCATTTGCATATAAAATTGCTGCAAATATATGGAACAGGCTTAGAACTTCCATGAGCACCCTTGACTAAAAAAATATCTTAAAGGGCATTATGAAAACTGAACTGTAACAAAATTGTGTCAAAATTCAAGGTTGGTTACTTGTATGACTTCTTTATCGATATGCTTTTATGTGTCAACTGTTAACGCCTTTGCATGAAAACTCAAATGTCATGTTGGTGGTTAACTCTTTTCATGAATTGTGATTATTTGATCAATATTGTGTTTTTTGGATGAGAACATAATATTGAAGATGGTGCTTAGCATCAACGTTTTTTGTATTGAGTTGTAACCTCTCGATTTGGCTTCTAATTCTTTTCCTAATGTCTAAACTTTAATAGCAGAAGTGTGGTTATCCAAGCAGATTCTTATGTATTTTTATGGTCACAATGCAGAGGGTGGTTACCCTCAAAAGACAATCCATGGAAATTGAAAATTTCCCTTTATAATGTTTTGATTGATATCAGAACAATGTGATGGACCTTTTTGTTGGTTCAACATTATTTTGCAAGGTTTTCAAACTCTGAAAGCAATGCCAAAAGTGAGGAGCATTCTCCTTTTTCCCCTTCACATGATCCATGGATATTTTTTGAAAGATTTCTGCTACTGGTAGAAAGTTTTTTTTGTTAGTTTTTATTGGTATATTGTTATGGTCATGGATGCATGTTTCTGGCACTGGGAAGAAACATTTTTATATTATATGATCATTCGCATCTTATCTAGTTTCAGTCCTTCATTTCATTTCCTTTTATAAACTACATTGCTTTAACTGTATGCAGGTCTTTTATGTGGTAAATAGAGAATTCAGCAAATGGAAAGCAACAAAGATGAAGCTTTCAGATGCATAAGCATCTCAAAACGTGCTTATGAGGAAGGGGATAGGACACGGGCTCAGAGATTTGTTTGCAAAGCTAAGAGATTGTATCCTGACCTCAAAGTTGACAATTCACTGTTGGCTTTAATTGAAGATGCAGGGGAGAAAACAACAGGAAATGACCAAGGCTCTGAAAGTGTATGTAGAGAAATATCAAAGGAGGACAATGAGAGCAATGTTTCTTCAAAAAATAATGAGAATCATGGCTGTCGTCAGCGGAATTTCAGTGGCACTGTAGAGTTTTCAGAAGTTGTTCATCATATAAGAGAGAGCAAAGATTACTATGAAATACTTGGCCTTGAAAGAGATTGTTCCCAGACAGAAGTAAGGAAGGCATTTAGAAAACTTTCTTTGAAAGTTCACCCTGACAAGAACAAGTTTCCTGGTGCTGAAGAAGCTTTCAAAGCTGTTTCTGCAGCATTTAATTGCTTGAGCAATCCAGAACAAAGGGATAAGTATGATAATCAAAACATAGATGAAGTGCATGATTTTTCATATGAACAATACACAGGAGAGTACAAGTCATATGAATTTTATAATGAAACACCAGAACAAAGTGAGACATTTGCAAACTTCTTTTTCAATATGAATCAACAAAATGCTGGGTTTCAAGGGCCTCACTTCTTCAGGACTCGTAAAACACGTGGAGATGCAACAGCTGACTCTGTTGATAGAACAAGGATACTGCATTTTGTGGGTTTGGTACAGTTATTGGCGATTGTTATGCTCATACTAGTTAACCTAATGCCTAATACAAACCCTTCTTTCTCAATGAACAAGGATGCTTCTCACCGATATGAATGTCTCACTAACAACCATGGTGTCAGCTTCTTTGTAAAAAGATCAGATTTTGAGCAGAAGTACCCCCCTGGCAGTTACATGAGAAAAAACATTGATGATTTAGTGGAAAGGAATTACAAAGAAATCCTTGCACATAATTGTAGGGTAGAAGTGGGACTGCGTATGTGGGGTCGAACAGAAGAGACTCCAAGTTGTGATGCTCTTCGTCAATTCAGTGTGCAACCTGGTTGAGAATGCGGAAGAGTCATTCTGAGAATTATGGTTTAAATTTCGTAGTATTGAATTTCTCTTCCATAGGAATGATTACCAGTCTGTGTTGGGATTTGGCAGCATATTCTTGCAAGTAGCAAATTGATATAATGTGAAGGATTTAGATGATGCATAAATAGTTTGGGGAGCTTTTTAGGTGAAAACTTCAGTGCCCTGAGGTCTGATATTCTTTTGTTGTGTATAAGCTGTGACCAATAGTGAATGGTTGGATGTGGCTTTTATTTGCACAGGTCATGTTGATCTGTGTTGCAAAGCATAGTCAGTGCTATGTGGGGAAGTATTCTGGGGCTCTTTACACTCTAATATTTAATGTCATTAGAGGCAGGTGTTGCTAAAACATGGTGCAGATTTGGAGATGCTCAGGTGCTAGAAACTAATTTTTTAAACCTGCTTAAATCGACCTCACTCTGGAACATTTATTATCAGGTTTATTTTGTATTCCATTTGTTGACATCTCTAGTTACAACTTGCTGTTGTCTCTGGAAGATGAAGACGTTGCTATGTTAGCATACAAGAAAGGTGAGTTGTTTATCTTTCCTCATACCATGATTATGGTTGGAGTTTTACTCACCTGTTTGTTAGTCAGCATGTTTCCTTTGTCTATGAACAATTCCAAACATCACTGACAGGGTTGAGACAAGATTCGGAGACGAATTAAAATGCCCTGGTTTAGTGCTGGACAAGACTCAAATATAAGACAAAAATAATTTATGGTCCGTTATCATATACGAATCTTTGATTGTGAACAAAACTAAGATTGAGAATTGAAATTTCTGGACAACGCTATAAGATTGAGAATTGAAATTTCTGGTGTGTGTAACCCTCAAACACTGTTTGGAGTGGAGTTGATTTACAAAAATATTAAAACAATAGAACAGTTTGTCAAAATAAGTTTCCATTTGTTAATAAGATCAATGAGAACATAGTCTTTTCTGGTTTATCAGAATTTGTTCTGTATAGAATTTATTATGGACGCTTTGATTAAGTACAGTCTACTCAGATTTAACAACTCTAGAACATTTACAGTAGATAGATTCTACAAAGAAAGCAACAGAACATTTTTGCAAATTCATTTGCCAAGAAACATTTGAGATGTGCAAATAGTGCTTTCATATAATAGTCATGATGAATATATTGTAGTATTCTTATTGCAGCTCTTGACAAAGAACAAAGTTATATTTTTTTTTTTGCAGAGCCCTATGAATCAAACAAGGGTCTCATGGGTCGTTTGTGGCCATGATATTATGTTGCATCCAGGCACAGGAATAGAAGGGAATGGCTACTTCACCAAGAAAGAAAGAGGCTGCAATTTTTCACGTAAGAGTAGATAACGTTTTGTTGGTAGCTCATTAGATAAGAAGCAGTAAACTTTGAAAGGTGAGATGCACACAAGAGTACAAAATGAAAAATCATACAATCTGAACAGAAATTTTTATAAAGCAGCAAGAGCCCTTCCCTTACACTACTCTTCATGAGCTTCTATTAAATAACAACGAACTCCATACTCCCAACTCTTGCTTATATAACTGGTTTGACAGCTAGGTTATTACTTTTGGGAGACTTGGTGCTTATATAATTGCAGGATATAGCAGTTTTTAATTAATAAAATTTGAGAAACGATATCTTTTATCTGTGGTGCTATTGTTTTGAATGCCATGAGAAGACTAGTTTCGTCTTTTTACTGTCAACAGTATGGAAGTTAGAATTTCCTACAGGTGAAAGATGTATTTGATGGAAATAGTACCGAGTTTTGGCTCACAGCTGTAAATATGATAGTACACAAGTGTTATATTGACTCAACCATTCACCTTAAATTGAATGGTTCAATCTAAATGACTAATTAGATGACTAACTAGATGTCTCAACTCACTGCGAGACTACAGTCACGATGATGTGGAAAATGAATACCCACAATATGTAGAAATATAGACTACAGAAAATAATACCATTCTATGCACTATGCCATATGTCCTTCATAAATCCTCCTCTGTTAAGAAACTTGAATGTCTAAGAGAGCATAAGGAAGAACCATGTAATTGAGAAAATAAAATTGTTACAAACATTACTTCATTTCTTGTCTATTGATGCCCAGCTTCTTTGGGGAGAATGCTCCATGGACTGAGAGATCCTCTGAGCAAAAATTTGGAAAACCTGCTCATATCCATGCCAGACTAGCCATTATCATGCTGAAGCTTGGGATACAAAATCCAAATTCACTGGTGCTTCCATGTTCAAAACTCAAATACTACTGCATCCAGTTTTCGTGAAATTTTAGTACTATATTGTCCAATCTACAAGAACATTTTGTGGGAAGAAAATAAGTGACCTGATATTGAATCCCACCTCGATAAATTACAGGATGTAGTCGGCAATAAGATCTTGTCTCCTCACTTGACTAAGAGCCAATGCAAAGAGGGTATTTAATATGGTTGACCGAAAGGAAACAACACAAGTAATTCAAATGCTTTAACATCACAACCGCGTGTCCATTGATGTTTTGATTTTTTTCTTTAACTTGATAGCGCTCTCAACATTTTTTCTTTATATAAGGCAGGTTTTCTTTTGCAGGCTGCGTTTGCCTAACAGGTCTAGTATGATACGATCCTTCCAAAAAGTGTTATCTAATGAACCATTTCTCTAGTCAATTTCTTATCATCATATTTATTATTGGGTTTGTGTAGTAGACTACCCATGTTACTCTACATGCATAACCGTTCAACAAGTTTTTAATAGTGCAATAGTGAAATTAGCATATCCATTCCTTTTTGTCTTATGTTTTGGGTCTACAATGATTAGGTTTTCCTTTTTATATTGACTAGTGTTAAGTTTGGTGGGTTTTTACATGAAAGTTGGTAAATAAACTTTACCTTAAACTGCCTCTAGCATTACTCATACCTAGTGGTTGGACCCAACTTTGTGTCTGGCCTTGCTATCTAGGTCCAAATCCATGAGTGTGGAATTGACTGAGGTCATTTTTATGCACATGGATCTGAACCTTAAATTTTTAAATTTAAATTCATTGATTTGGGTATATGTTTTCATCCTTTACTAGTAATTATGAGTTGACTAGAGTGCAAATTATTTCAAATTGTATGCTATAATGGCATATTTAAGGACCAACTTTAATTTTTTTGAACAATTTATGATAATCATAGAAGCATCCTAATTGCATCATCTACTTTCATCATCATTGTAGGCATATTGCATACTTGCTTCTTGTCTCCTTGATTCATCATTGTTAAATCTATTCATTTGGGGTTTTGCCCAAAGGAGAATAAATTCTTGCCTAGCAAGTTCTTAAACAGTGTTTCTTGATGCCATCTCACTTTAGACATAGGTTCAACAAGTCAAAATACATTTGTTACTATTGCTAGTTTTGTGTGTTCATGTCGTTTCTACACTTGCGAAATTGAACCTTTACCTTTTAAATTTGAATTTCTTACTTTGGGCCCACATTTCTCTCCCTTATTAGTTATCATGCATTGACTAACATACAAATTATTTTAAAATGCATGTTAGGATGGTGTATTTAAGGCTAACCTTAGATCATTTGAATCATCTAGAATTTTAGTGGGAGCATTCATATGATAACATCATTGTAACATTCTAATTGCTTCATCTTCTTTTTGCGTGCCATTTTTGTTCTCGATTGATCACTATTAAATTAGATTGCTAAGGGGCTCAAGTAAAGGAAAATAAATTGTTGCCTAGCAAATTCCCAAATAGAATTCTCTTGAAGCCATCCGACTTCATACACATCTATAAGGTTGAACATTGTCATTGTCACCCTACTTTTTTGCACACTTTAGTGCTCATTTTCTTGGTCACGTTTAAGGACCATTTGACCTCCCTTTTGACTTTTTTCTTGATCATGGAAAGATGAAACGTAGAGACCTAACATTAGGGACCCCTCCATAGTCATCTCCAAAAGTTTGAGTAATTGACTTCTCAAGGAGGTCATGGCGTTGGGTGGGCACTCATGCTGTTTTCAAATTTCAAAAATTGACTTTTGGTGATTGTTTTAGCCCTAATTCTTACCATGCTCTCAATGCCCACCTTGTTGAAACTTACTATAACTCTAATTTTCTCCCCATTTTGTGTAAGAAGTATAATAGGAAAACTTTGTAAGGACACTCTCTCAAGCAAACATCTCCACACTTTCAATAATTAGGAAGAACACTTACAAAGCAAGAATTCAAGGTCTCTAAAGATTGAAGATTTGGAGCCCTTAGAGACACCATAATCGTAGATTCTTTGTGATCTTCTCCTCTACTCATCCTTTTACTTCTGCGATCTTCCATTCTCCTATGAAAGCCATAGATAACCATTTCCTTTCCTCTCCTTGAAACTATAACTCAAAACTCTTATTGTAGGCATCCCTATTTAGTTATGAAACTTTTCCCTATCCTTTTCTCCTTGTTGTTTCCATTTTGTGATCTTCATCTCCCTTTTCTCTCCATCATTTGGACACACCAACATAGCCAAACATTTCCCTTAGGTTTGTGTTGTAGAGCACAAGATCAGTACACACACCATCTCCACACCATCACTAGAGTGCACACACTCTTAATTTTCCATAGTGCTACTATTGAGGTTGAAGTATATTGTTCTAGAGGATTGACTAAAGCAGTCTCCCAAATAACACCCTTTTTTTCTATTGTCCCAAACTTCAGCTCAAATTATTTCAAGTTCGAAGTGTTATGTTTGCATTATGTTAGTAGGAAAGGCATTAGGAATTTTTTGCAAGCAAATGCCAAAAGTTTCAGAGTTTTACCAGGTTTAAGGACATGAATGCCCAATAGCAGTAGGCAAGAACACCTAGGATTGATAGGTAGTAGCACCGAGGTTCTCAAGTAGTATGAACTAGGCATGTTAGGTAGTAATACCCAAATTTTTCACATTTCTTAGGAGCTTTTTCCCAACTTCTAAACCCATTTACGATAACCATAAGACACTACATTTTTATGATCCATAATAGTGTTTAATAGTGCTTTTGGATGTAAACTATGTAGAAATTTTTAGTGTCAAAATGTTTTGTATCACATTCTATTTATATAGGCCTTCCTATGCTAATGTTTGAAATTATTTTTTTGACCAAGGCCAATCTAAACAAAGGGTGAGCATTTATGACATTAGATCTTATATATTCCAAATGCATCAAATTCCATTTGCACTTTCTTTTCTTTAACTTAGACTTACTTATAATTTTCATTCCCTAACTCTTGTACTTGTTATTTTAGATTAGATTATAATAATCCTACTTTTGTATTTCATTGATAAATTTGTTCTATACATTAATAAGTACAAAAGAAATAAAAGTTAGCTATCTTTTGGATATAAGACTTAGGGTAGTTTAAGTTCTCTTTTAAGGCTTAATGAGTTCATGCATATATGTTATAGTTGCTAATTCTTGACTAGTTCACTTGTGTGGATCCATGTTCAAATTTTGAGATGTTAGATCAATTTGTGGTTTGAGACAACATATCTAAATTAGAGTAAAACTCACTCATTTTAAAGATATTGGAGCGTCCGATTGACAAGGGCCTTCATTTCCAACATATTAACAAATCAATTCTAGACATCTTCCTTAGCATATTCCACCGTTGGGATTCTAGCTAAGTACATGTTATCCCCCCCTTTTTTTTTTTGACCCAAGATAAAGTTGATGGTTTCTCCATTCTACCATAGGGTTTTATCCATTTTGGTCATGTCAAATTTTCTAGGTTGTTTTTGATCAAGAAGTAAACATGTCCTATCTTTGAAAATATGAGTTATGTTTTACCCTCCCAAATATACCAAATCAAGACATCAAATTTCCATTTCTAAGTCTAAATTCTTGATTTTGAGAATGTTCACCAAATGTCAAGTTTTCTGCGCTTGTCAGCCAAAAGAGTGTTCTTGGGAACACCCAATCGATTGATGGGATTGTTCTTGGAACTGCATTAATTCTTGATTGGCGAAATCACGAAGGCACATAACATGCTTATCAGATGATAGATGTGTTCTCGGAACACGATCAATTCCTGAGATTTCACCGACACTTTAAAGACATCGGCTTCAAGATAAGAGTTGGGCTCAGACTAGATAAGATTTCCTGACACGATTGTAGTTCCTGTCGGTCATGAGATCACCGCCATCGAGTAAGCAAAACAAATAGATCGTCAGTGAGTTGAGTTCCTTCGACAACACAATCAGCTGCCGAGAGGGTTTCAAGCTCCCCTTTTGTTCTCAATGAAGCCAAAAGTGCCACCAAAACAGGAAAAATAAACCCTACTTCAAATTTTTATGTGTTCCCAAGAAAATCACCAGACCTGACAAAGTTTAAATATTCACAAAGACAATTTAGAAGCTCTTTTGAAGCTCGCAAGCACTTTACTGAAAGAAAAAATGGATCGCAGTCGAGCTCACAAAGCCGTTTCTTGCACAACTCAAAGCATTTTTGAAGCGTGAAAGCTTCTAAAGCCCGCATTCATGCCACGAATTTCGCCAAAACCACATCGTTGATCCACTGAATCCCTCTCATAGGTATTTACACTCCCCCGTAAAACACAGATAATTAGGACACCATTCTGCTCTCCATCGTTTTAAATTCTTCTCTGTTCCTCTGAATTTAGTAGGAGATTTTATTATAATAACAAAATTGAATGAGAAAAAAGAGGTATTGATTTTCTTGGCCCATCTTCTAATTTATTGAGGGATAATATTTATTTTCTTAATTTGGTGGATGTGGCGCCAAGAAATGGAACCTTCACTTGGATTAATAGGAGAAATGGAAATGACTCAATTTCAAAGAGGCTTGACATTTTTATAGTCTTTCGACATTTAATTGGTAATAGATGAGATTAATATTTAAAAAATATTAGGTTTGAAGGGATCATATCGTTGGCCTATCAAATTATCTTCCTCAAAATTATCTCCCAAAGCACCCTCCTTTCAAGTTCGAACTCATATGGCTCTAAGACCCAAATTTGTTCAATATTATGGAGAGTTGGTGATATGAAGGGAAGCTTGCTTTTGGAATAGCTATGCATGTATTCCTTTTGAAGAGACTTAATTTTGTTAAATGCAAGCTTAAGAAGTGGAGTTAATCTTCTTTCAAAAATATTTTTTAAGTAAATTTTTTTTTTCAGAAACAGCTAGAGGAAATTCCATTCCGGATTAAGGAGGAAGGTATGACATAATCTTTTAAAAGATGATCTTTTTGTTCAAAGGAACTTGCAAAATGGGAAATTTGGGAATATTTTTTTTGGAAACAAAAATCCAACCTAGAGTGTCTCTAGGAAGAGGACATTAAATGCTTCTATTTTTCACAATTCTATGAAAGCGCAGAGAAGTGACGATGTTAGTACTTCCCGTATTTTGGTAGGAGGCAAACATTTGTCCTCTTTTCAAGATATATAAATAGGTTATTATGAAAATTTACTCTTTATTCTTTGATAAGGATCCCCAAGCCCTGGAAGAGGAGAGGCTCATTCTTAATTGTATTGTTCTTTTGGTGTTTGAAGATATGAAAAAGTTTCTTCTAGCTACCATCTCTATGGAAGAGTTGCAAAAAGTTGTGTTCTAGATGAAGAAAGGTAAGGCCCCTAGACTTGATGATTTTCCCATAGATTTCTTCCAAGTATTTTTGGATATTATGAAGGTTGAATTGTTAGAGGTGGTTAGAGAATCATATGAAATTAAGAAAATGCTAAAATCCATCAATTCTACTTTTCATGCTCTAATCCCCAAGAAAGAGGGAGCCTCCTCCTTAGAATTCTTCCACCCTATTTCTCTTTGCAATGTTACTTACAAGATAATCACCAAGATTATTTTAGAAAGATTAAATAAGTGTTTGGCATCCCTAATTTCTCTCGAGAATGGGGGATTTGTGAAAGGGCATATGATTTTAGATGGTATTTTTGTAGCTATGCAAGCTATCATTCTATGTCCTCTTCTAAGGAAAAGGCCATGTTCATTAATAAGCTTGACATGTCCAAGGCCTATGATAGGGTTAGTTGGTCTTTTCTTCATAATATTTTATCTACTTTTGGATTTTATTCATATTGGATAAACTAGGTCATGAGTTATGTTACTTTAAATTCCTCCTCTATTCTCATCAATGACATACCTTCATCTTTTTTCTACATCCAGAAGCCTTAGGTAGGGAGATCCTTTGTCTCCATACCTATTTATTTTGGTGACAAAAGGCTTACGTAGACTATTGAAACATCATAAAATGATGGGGTTTATTCAAGATTGGTCCTAGGCTCAAAACCTTGGGTCACAAACACATTTTTAATTTGTTGATGATACTGACTTGATGGGGATGGGTAAAATTGATGAAGCAATTTATTTTAGGAAAGCTTTAGACATTCACTTATCTACTTCGAGCCAACAAATTAATGAGGATAAATCAAGTATTTTCTTATTCAACATTCAAGAGGCTATTCAAAGCATAATTATGGATATTCTCCACTTCTAGATAAGAAGCCTACCCATGGATTATCTAGGAATTCCCCTCTTTGCTGATAATCTTAGAAAAGAGCATTGGAAGAATATTCTTGATAAATTTTGCATGTGGGTGAGCCATTGGACCTTCTGATGGCAATCCTTTGTTGGTAGAGTGATTCTTCTGATATTTGTTTTGCAATACATCTTCCTATTTGTAGATTTTTTATTGTAGTTGCTCCTAAGAGTTTTATCAAGGATTTTGATGCTCTTTCTATGAAATTTCTTTGGGAAAGAAATCTAGAATCTAAAAAATAGATTCTTGTGAGTTGCTTCCTCGTTTATAGATCTAAAAGAGAGGGAGGCCTTGGTCTTCAATAATTAGAGCTCAATTTTTAGGTCTTGGCAATCAAATTATATTGCAGATGGTGTAAGTTTCTAGTGTAGTCATGGGTAAGGATTCTTAATTTCAAATATCTAAGAGGGATGAAAAATGAATACATATCACATATGGAGTTGAATGGGAAGTGTTCTATGATTTGTAGCACTATTAAGAAAGGAGCTTTGCTTATCCTTGGGAAGATTTTTTTGGATCATTAATAAAGGAAATAATGCTTTATTATGGGATGATTCTTGGGACAATAATCTTCCTATTATCTCACCTTTTCATGAAATTCAACCTCTTTGTGATATCTTTATAGAGGTAGGATGATCTAAGGTGGATGATTTTAAGCACAATTATTTTATAAGTATTTTCTCTAGGTCTAGAAAGAGCCTAAAATTTTTCCTAGAGGAGGTTCTTTAGAAGAAAGAGATGCCCTTTCTTTAGTTTTGGCTAATAGGCCTTGTAGCTCTTTGTAGGAATATGGTATTCTTGCTTGAGGTCATGATCCCAAAGGTAAATATTCAGTAGCACTTGACTGGCCTACATATAATTTTTTCATGTGGCTATTGAGTCAAAATAAGTACTTGATGTAGGAGAATATCCATAAAAGAGGTCTACATGGGCCTTTCGTATGTTTTCTTTGTGGCTTTATATATATATATATTTCTTTATTGGTTCTTTGTCTTTTATATATATATATATATTTAAGAGAATATCTATATATATTTCTTTATTGGTTCTTGGTTTTTGTGCCCCCTCTCTCTCCTTTCCCTGCCTTTGTTCTTTTTAAATAGCTCTTGGTTTGCATCTTTTCATTCTCTCCTTTAGCTCTGTTCTCATCCTGATGATGGATCACAGAGTGTGATCCGAAACGTTTGTATGATGCAAAAATTCTCACACAATCAAAACCAGAAATCATTGCAAAGAACACTATGGATTGTGGAAACTTGATATCATTAAGAATATACAAACCAACTATTTTTCCAATTCCCATTCTCTAAATAATTATGGAATCTTTGGTGGTAGATTTGGAAAAGATCTATTCATTCTACTTCTTTATTTGAGTTGTGGAATAGTTTGGGTCAACCCCTTGCTTCAACTTCTTTCCTTTTGGTTGCTTAGGATATTGATGCCTCCTTTATTCTTTGTAAATTTTGGTTAGAAATATATCAATGTATATTCCAAGACTTGTGAAGTCTAGTTACTCAAGTTTGGTATAAAACTAGCACTTGCACCAGGGGTGCAAGGGTTACGCTGATAGGAAAATATATAGAAGTATGGAGAATAACTGCTGTGTAAAATATATACAATTTTGTTTGAATTATATACAAAATATCTTTTATATATAGAGAAAACCTTTGTCATGTTTTGCATACTCCCAATATATTTACAATCTTGTTTGAATTATATACAAAATGTTTATAATATATAGAGAACAACTTTGACATGTTTTGCATACTCCCTTATTCTATGAAAAGAATCTTTGTATGTGTAAACTAAGATAGCCATAATCCTCTAAAGTAATTAACCTAAAGTAATTAGTAAAAGAAAGTTCAACTTTTAAATTTTTCTTAATTACATTTAGTTTGTCAACACAATAGATTAATGTTGACACCTATTTATTATTTTGAGCAATAAAGTTCCTATGATTCCCTACTGCATCATAATATTAAAATAAAAAATTATTAATTAAACTACTCATTGGTTGATTTACTTGTACCTGGTTTAGGTCTTAAGTCTTCTATATATTTTAAATGTATTTTATTTTTTTAATTAATATAAATAAAATAAAATATAATATAAAATGATATAAGTGTTATTAAAAAAAATATTATTAATAAAATATAATATAAATTTAAATTGTATAAATTTGATTATAATTTTGGATGCCACATAAGTTCAGTCTGTTGGATATTTCAATAATGGTTGATTAAAATTAAATCCTGCTATGGCCGGCTGTTAAACAATAAATAAGGTTTAAGTTGCTTCTTGGACTCTTCCGGGGATTAAATTATAGTTTTACTGATCTCTCTACATGGCAGACATCTTTAAAAAACTGAAGTGATGCATTTATTCAGCTGCCCTCCATTTCAGCCACCCTCCATAACACTTGCATTTATAATTGAAAAAAATAAAAATAAATTATATTGAAATTGTTAAAGTTAGAAATTTAACTTTTATATAAAAAATTATAAGTAAAAGCAAACTTAAAAAGTTAAAAATAAAATTAAAACATGTTGAAAATGTAAAATATTTCTTGATTTTGATTATGTAATTTTATAATCATTATTTCAGAGTGTAGAAGTTTCATGTTTTTAATGCAAAATATTATTACAGTTGTTTTTTTCTTAATCAATAGAAACTTTTTTAAAAATAGAAAATCAATAATAAATATTTAAAATAATAACAATGATAATGAAGATTTTTAATTTTACTCAAATTAACATAAAACTGTAAATTATAGATATAAAAATTCTACATATTATTAAAGATTTTTTAATCAAAATTAAAATTTTAAAATCAATCATTTATTCAAAACAAAAAATAAAATTATTGAATATATTATAAAACAAATTTTAGATAAATAAATACTCAATATAATATTCAATCTTCCTTTAAATATAAATTATTATTGTTTTTTTTGTTTTTTAAATAGAAAAAAATAAATAGTATAAAAGAAAATTATATTAACAATAAATAAAATAACTGAAAATTGATATCTACTACACATTTATTTCTAAATGAGTAAAACTATTATTAATTTGCACAACCATTAACTCTTATTTACCAATCCAACATAAAAAAAAATAGTCGTTGCTATCATTCCCACCATTCCCGAGAGATAGTCGTTGCTATCTTCCTTTAAATATAAATTATTATTGTTTTTTTTGTTTTTTAAATAGAAAAAAATAAATAGTATAAAAGAAAATAATATTAACAATAAATAACTAAAATTGATATCTGTTACACATTTATTTCTAAATGAGTAAAAACATTATTAATTTGAACAACCATTAACTCTTATTTACCAATCCAACATAAAAAAATAGTCGATCATTCCCGCCATTCCTGTGTGTGTGTGAGAGAGAGATATGGGAGAGAGATATGGGAGAGAGAGAGAGATATGGGAGAGATAGGTAGAGAGGGAGAGAGATGAGAGGAGGGGGAGATATAGCTCGATATATAGAGAGGGAGAGGGAGAGATAGAGAGAGAGATGGATAGGGAGATATAGAGAGATATACCTAGATATAAAGAGATAGAGAGAGGAGAGAGTGAATAAGAGAGACATATATAAAGAGGGATAGGGATAGATAGGGAGATAAAGATAGAGGGGGAGAGAGAGAGTTTAGGCATGCCAAAGAAAAGTAATGAAGAGAGAGGTATAGATAGAGGGAGATAGATATAGTGAGGGAGGAATAGGGAGTGGTTGTGTATGAGTGAGAGATAACCTGTGATAAAGACAAGTAATAAATAGGTCAAGAGATAAATAGAGAGGGGGAGAGATAGAAATAAAGATAAGGAGGGAGAAATGGAGTGTGTATGTGTGTGAGAGAGAGAGAGAGATATGAAGATAGAGATAGAGAGGGATATATATAGGGAGAGAGGGAGAGAAATGGAGAGAGGATAGAGGTAAATTAGAGATATAGAAAGAGGAAGCAATAGGGAGAGATAGAGATCTAGAAAGAGGAAGAGATAGAGAGATGGATAGTGGGAAAGATGGAGGGGGGAGAGAGAAAGAGAGAGATGGAAGGAGAGAGGAAAAGGAAGAGGGAGAGAATGAGAGAGGGAGTGTTGGAAGGATAGAAAGATAGAGATAGGAAGTTATATATAAAGAGAGGTAGAGATAAGGAGATATATGTATAAAGATGGGAAGAGAAAGAGAGAGACACTTTTTCTATCTATGTCTCCCTCTCAATCTCTATGTTTCTCATTATCTCTCAATTTCTCTCTTTGTATCTCTCTTATATTTCTCTTTAGATTTTTCCTCCATTCTCTCTTCCTCTCTCTCCCTATCTCTCTACCTTACTCCTTTACTGTCCCTATTTATCTCCCCCTCTTTCTACTTCTATGTATCTTTGTCTCCTATTTCTCTTTATCTCCCTCCCTATGATACTCTCTCTCTCTCTCTCTCCCTATTTATTCCTCTATATCTCTACCTCTATCTCTATATCTCTATCTCTCTTTCTATCTCTCTATATCTCTTTGTCTCCCTCTCTATCTCTCCATCTCTCTATTTATCTCTCTATCTTTTTTTCTCTCTTTTCTCTTTCTATATCTCCCTCTCCCTCTCTATATCCATCCATTTTTATCTTTGCTTCTCTCTCTCTCTCTCTCTCTCTCTTCCTTTCTTTCTCTTTATCTTCTCTATTTTCCTTAAGTGTGCAATGGGTACACTGAAGAGGTTTGAAAGGTGAATTATCATATCCTTAGCATAACTCCTTAGGGACACGTGTGTAATCCTTGGATTGCTGGCATGAAGCAACTAATCAAAAGTTAGTCTCTCTCTCTCTCTCTCAATAACGTTTAATTTATATTTTAAGTTTGAAATTTATTTTATTATATAAACTAGAATAATTTTTTAAAATATAATTATTCTAAATTTAATAACATGAATAATTATAAATTAAATTATTTCTAATAACTTTTAATTATAATTTGTAATTTCATAAACATAAATAAATATGTAAAATAAATTTCAAAGTTAAATCATACTATAAAGGAAATGCAAAATTAAAATATCCATTTTAAACAAATAATTTTAAAAATACTAAATAATAAACTTATTGAGAATAAATAATTAAATAATAAAATTAAAATTAAAGTAGTAGCATCATAGAGAGGATGGCGAATAAGCTTTGCAACGGTCATGAAGGAAAGCAACAGTCGGATGAACTCAGGCGTGGAGGAAGAGGACACGAGGGATCCAGAGGGAACATGAGAGGGAATTTCGAGCATGTCTGGAAGAAAGAAAGATAGGTCCGCCCCCAGAATAATGCTCAGAATGGTCGCTTTCAAGAGGACCAGGCTCACAGGAATATCCACATGAATAGAGGCGAAAGTTCTTCTCGAGGACGGCGTAAGAATGAACAATACAAAAATGAAGCTTTTCACAGACCACGGCAACAAAATGACGGTAAAAGAGGGCATTCTGATCTTCACTGGTTGGGCAGACAGGGTCCTAGAAGAAACCCTAATCATAGAAATGGTTTGGCAAAAAAAGTCACCCTTCAAGGAATGGGAGGAAGAACGGGAAGAATCCCCAGATGGGGATAGGGGACACCATGGTACACTTTCGTTCAATTAATCAAAAGGTGGAAGAACCAAAATAGTTATTAGCTCTTCAAAATTGCAAGCAGAAGTATTACGATTAGAACAACTAGGCTTGCTTGGGAAATGGTATGGAATGGATCTTAACTGGGACTATTTGGTTAAGTGGTGGAAAGAATGCTGGGGCTCCGAGTTGCAGTTTAAAATGCTCCAAAATGACTTCTTCCTGGTAATATGTCCCTCCAGGAAAATAAGAGATGAAATAGTTAAAGGTGTCTAGGTTCTAGATGGGTGTGGTTTTTATTTAAGGCAATGGACAGTGGGCTTTGATCCGGCTAATCATGTGATGGAAACTTTACAAGACTGGTACAGTTTACCCAATCTTCCTCAGGAATATTGGGCTTCATCCATACTGGAGGAAATAGGTAATCAATTGGGCACATTCGTATGTGCAGAGGAAAGGAAGACAACAAAGAAAAATCAAACTTATGTGCGCATATGTGTGGAGAATAAACCAGATAGGAAAATATGTAGTGAGATTGAACTTTTAACAGATTACAGAAGCTGGGTTCAAAACTCTCTGGATGTCCAACTCTTTGGGCTGCAGGAAATCCAATGAAGAGGCAGGGAAATCCAACTCTCTGGATGTCCCAGTGGAGCCCCCCAGAATGTCAGTCAGAACTTTCACCGAAACCATAAATCCTCATTCCTCTCCTAAGGAAGGGGTTCCAAAGCCGCAGTCTAAGAAGATGAGGCTCTCTACAAAAAGGGACTTGGACAATGGGCAACCTTTGATGGACATTTCTCAGAATGGCTCACCAAGTCCATTACTAGAGGACATAACAATCGAGAGGGAGGAGTTTCAGGAGGAACAGGAGGAAAAGGAGGATCAGCTCGCGGATTTAGATGAGAAAATCTCTGAGACTCTAGAACTTCTGGGGGACAGTTTCCGAAACGTGGAGTTGGATTCTTTGATATAAGTGGGGAGGGAATTGGTGAAACTAGCGGTGGCGGCTAAAGCAAAGTCTGGAGCGTCGGAGGCAGGGTATGACTTTGAAGGTTTAGAGGAAATATTGGAGGCAAAAGGGGAAGAAACGGTGGAATTGTTAAGCCCACAATTAGGCAAGAAGAGAAAGATGACAGAGGAATTGATGGTGGCCAAGTCTAGATTAGAAATTCACAGAAGGGATCTACTCAAACTTACACCGAACTCCAGGGAACAGAAAAAGCGGGGCAGAATCCCTAACCAAGAAAAGAGAAAATGGGGCGGGGAAGCTAGTGGGCAGCAAAAGATTGACTCAATGATTAAAGTAGGAAAGGGTGGTACCCTTCCTAAACAAAAATGAAAATATTAACATGGAATGTTAGGGGCTTAAACGCCCTTAACAAATGGAGCCTCATTAGGCGCCACGTAGAAGTGAGTCAAGTAGAAATTTGTCTTCTTCAAGAAACAAAATTAGATGGACCAGACCTGGAGAATTTTGGCAGAAAGCTGAGGATGTGGAAATGGATAGGGGTGGAAGCAGAGGGTGCTTCGGGAGGCCTAATAATTATTTGGAAACCTTAGTTAGTCCTAATAGAGACCTTGAACTCGATTTGACATTGGATGGTGTGTAAGGTAAGGAGTCTGATCTCAAACCTACATTTTAATTTGATAAATGTTTATGGCACCTCCTTGAGTATTCAGAAAAAAGATTGGCTGTCTGGAACTGGATGGGGTTTTGAGGGGACTGAATAAGGGTTTCAGCATAACAGGAGGAGATTTTAATGCAATTCTTAGGCAAGAAGATAAGAAAGGTGGCTTAGGGAAAGTCCTGCAGTCCCAATCGGATTTTTGTAGCTTTGTGGACAAAAACTCTCTATTAGAAATCCCCATAGGCAATGGATGCTTCACATGGACGAACCATAGAAAAGGATTTGGTACTATAGCGGAAAAACTAGATAGATTCTTCTTCAAAGGAAATTTGAGTCTTTTTCCTTTTACTCTCGAGAGCAAGATAAACTCTGGGAATGGGTCTGATCATTTTCCAGTTCAACTCCAAGTAGTTGGGTAGAAGGGACCGATCCGATGCCCATTTAAATTTGAAATGATGTGGTTTAAGGACCCTCATGTTATGGAATTGATAGAACGATGGTGGAAGGAATTCTCTCCGGGGGGATCAAGCTTGTTTAATGTGGTTACAAAGTTAAAATACGTGAAGCAACAGCTCAAACAATGGAACAAAGTGAGCTTTAAGAACATCTTTAAAGAGAAATTACAAACGGAGCAAGAACTGGATAATCTAGCTGAAGAAATAATTAATAATGGGATGGACGAAGCCTGCTACATGAAGGAACATGCCCTCTCTATCAAACTCAATGATATCTTGGCTAAAGAAGAGGTTTTTTGGAGACAAAAATCTAGGGAGGTATGGCTGAAGGCAGGGGATCGCAATTCAAAATTCTTTCACAACTCCACAAAAGCCAGGAGGGAACTTAACATAATATCTTGCTTGAAAGATGGGGATGGCCGCCTGATGGAAGATTTGGGGGAAATCAAAGAATCAACCGTCTCATATTTTCAGAACTTGCTTAATGATTGGGAAGGTTCAAATTTGGAATCACAGACAACTTCCTTGCACTCCATCCCGAAGTTGATTTCTCATGCTCAAATGGGGGCTCTAAATGCTAAATTCTCGGAAGTCGAAGTGAAAGAGGCAGTCTTTGAGATGCAGCTAGAGAAGGCTCCTAGGCCGGATGGATTTTCAACAACATTCTTCCAGAAATGTTGGAACTTTTTGGGAAAGGATGTATGGGAAGCTATAGAAGACTCTAGGAGTAACATAAGAGTTTTAAAGGAAGTAAACAACACTTTAATTGCTCTCATCTTGAAGAAAGAGAAGCCAGACTCATGGGAAGAATTTCGTCCAATATCATTGTGTAACACGATCTATAAGATATTGGCCAAAGTATTAGCCAATAGACTAAAGAAGATTCTTCCCACTATCATATCCGAGGAACAAACAGGCTTCATCCTTGGAAGATCAATACTGGATGGGGTGATAATTGCTCAAGAAGTTATTCACTCAATCCAAAAATTGAAGAAACAGATAATGCTATTGAAATTGGACATCAAGAAATCCTATGACAAAGTGAATTGGAGATTTCTCTTCAAGGTAATGGAAGCCTTCGGCTTCCAAAAGGAATGGCTAGACTAGATCTTTGGGTGGGTGGCAAGTTCACGTTTCTCTGTATTGGTTAATGGTTCCTCGGAGGGATAATTTATTGCCTCAAGAGGTCTGAGACAAGGGGACCCTTTGTCCCCTTTCTTGTTCATTATAATGGCTGAAGCCCTTGGGAGATCGCTCGACAATGCAAGGAGGTCTGAATGGATTGAGGGTTTGCAAGTAACTAGCAGCCTACCCAATATCACGCACCAATAGTTTGCAAACGACACAATGTTGTTCGGTGTTGCTTCAACAATGGAAGCACAAAGATTAAAAAGCATGCTTGAAGACTATTTTCGGGCTTCTGGGCATGAGGTAAGTAAGGTTAAATTTGAGGTCTTCGTCTTTAACTCAAATTGTCCCTATGAACTTCAAATTTTACGGATATTAGGATTTAAGAGGGGCCAACTGCCATGCAAATATCTGGGACTCCCATTGGACAAGGGCACTAAAAGCAACAACTCTTTAGTGGCTCGTTGTAAGGATCGAATATGCTCATGGAAAAATAGGTGGCTGTCCTGGGCAGTGAGGTTAACTATGTTGAAATCTATCCTTTCAACACTTCCCATCTATATGATGTCCTGCTTGCAGCTTTCAATAGGTGTGAGCAAAGATCCGAATTGGGTAATGAAGGACTTTTTCTGGAAAGGCACTTCAGAACAAAAGAAAATTCCTCTTATAAAATGGAAGAAGGTTTGTGAGAAGCGAGAGAGAGATGGTGTTGGTTTGAGGAACATTCTCTGACAAAACAAGGCTTTGGGGGAAAAATTAGCTTGGACTATTTATTCATGTCCTGACCTCAAATGGGTGAAGATTGTTAGAGCAAAATATTTGGAAGCAGACCCTTATTGCTTCCTGGTAGAAAAATCCTTGCCAAATGGGTCCTGAATTTGGAATTTGATTAAAAATTCTAGAGATCTTATCAAGACCTTCTCACTTGGGAAGTAAAGGATGGAAAAGAGGCTATGTTCTGGGAAGATTCCTGGGAAGGTCACCCAGTACTGACAGACAACCCAGAGCTCTCAAGAATAAAAGAGAAGACAAAACAAATTTGTGGCTCGAAAATCAGCAATTATATAGATCGCCTGGAAGCCCCAGTTGAAGGTCATCTTAGGTGGAAATCGGTGAGAAGTCTGGATCTCGAAGTCTAGGAAGTCGAAGCCTTTGAGAATGCATTATCAAAACGAAGGATTTGGGGCAGGCAGGGGAGAGATCACTTACGCTGGGATGCTTCTCCAAATAGGACTTACTCGGCCAAGATAGGATACAATATCCTATCATCTTCAGGAGAAGAAAGTTCGGTGATCCCTTGGAGCCTTTGTTGGAATAAAGCATGCCTCCCAAAAGCAGGGATTTTCACATGGGCTGCAACACAGGGAAGAATTCTTACAGGAGATAGGTTTATCAAAATGGGTTATAATGGCCCGTCTAGATGCCCACTTTGTCAAGAGGCTGAGGAAACAGTGGACCACTTGCTCTTAAATTGTAAGTTCACTCATCAGATGTGGTGTTGGTTGTGCACAAAGTTGCATTGGTTAACTGTCTTCCCCAACACCTTATTAGAATGTTTAAACGCTTGGTCAAGTTGCTATCAGAACACTATCTTCAGGGATTTATGGAAGATGAGCCCTTCAATTTTAATCTGGGAAGTGTGGAGGGAGAGAAACATACGTCTTTTTCAGGATAAGGAGATATCAATCCCAAGGCTTCAGTGTAAGATTGAGGCGAGCATCGTAGAAATTTTCAATGCACGGTTGGTGGACAAGCCAAAGAAAATAAATTTCACAAAATGGGATGCTTGGATCATGAAACAACGCCTTGGAATTAAAGCCCCTCCTTTTGGTGGAACAGGAAACGTGACATCTTCTGAACAACGCAAAAAAACTCAGTGGATTCCCCCTAAGCAGGGTTGGACCAAATTGAATTTTGACGGTGCTTCTAAAGGGAATCCGGTGCCGTCTGGGGCCGGTTGCATAGTAAGAACTTCCTTAGGTTTGATTTTGGGGAGATTGGCCCAACCCCTTGTGGAAGGAACAAATAATGCAGCCAAATTCCAAGCTCTCCTGCTCGGATTGAATTTTTGTAAGGAGTTGGGGATTAAAAATTTGGTAGTAGAAGGTGACTCAACTTTGGTCATAAATGCTCTTAGGACCAGGAAAATTCATAATTGGAGGTTAGGGGTTTATTTGGAAGCTGCATTAGAGCAATTAGGGAACTTTGAACAAGTGATGCTCAACCACACGCTAAGGGAAGGTAACACAGAAGCTGACTCCTTGTCAAATAAGGGAGTAATTAGAGCTGGCTTTAAAGAATGCACTATAGAGTGAATGTTTTTTGTGGGTGGCAGGGTGGGCCCCCCCCGTCACGTTCCTTCTCTCATTTATTCACAAGCCCGATGGAAAAGAAAAGGAAAATCATTAGTTGGTGATGGGAGAGGAAATTGGGGTGCCGGATGGGGAGTGCAAGTTAGTAGTATTGTGTCAAGGCCACATCACCTCACTTTCGCTAGTGATAATCCAAGGTGTCAGGGGAACGTCGGCAGTAAGCCCTTAAAAGAACAGGAAGTCCGCTAAAATTGGGGAGATCTTGGAGGCGTCTGATGTCTTAATGATTCATGATGCCAAGGATAAACAAAGTGACACGTAAAGTGCGTTCATCATGTAATATTATGCAAATCGGCTGGGTGGCAAAAGTTGATCCTCACGAGGTGATTGCCGACTTAAGGCTTGTGGTTGCAGGATGAAATTTTCTTGCAAGGATGGATTGCCTTGCATCAACATCATTTCAGGCTCGTGTGTGTTGGTTCGGCCTTACTATATGCAGGCCTTTTAAATGAGGACGGGTGATGGATTTTTCTCCATATGGTTTTCAAAACTCATTTTGTTGTTTGTCTCTGTGTAGGGAGTTTTCGACCAATGGGCAACTAATGGTGAAGATGAGCAGATCAAAATTCATCATTTCCATCTCAGCGGAGGGGTTGGAAAGTTTCGGCATCGACACTCCTGTTTTGTTGGTGGCGACGGAGAGACAAATTGCTTTTAGGGAGATAACTGACCAAAGGCTGAAAAGAATTTTGCTTGAGGATGATCCTTTGATCATGGTAGTGGTCAAAATGATTTTAGGAAAGGGCCACCTAGATAGAAAAGAATTTGCTAGAGATAACGCTCACATTTCTTCACTGTTCTTGGTCGTAATTCTGGACTTGGAAGTGTCTAAGGTGGAGGCAAATGAATTGATGGTGAATCTTTTTCGCAGTGACCTGTTAGGAGGGTTGGAGAAGACACTGAAAGCGGCCTTCATGTGTAAAGGAATCCCACGCCCCTCTGACTTGGAGCTCCTTTGGGAGATGGATGAGGCAGTAAAGGTATATCCTTTTCTTTTAGACTTAAAGGGGCCAAAGCTCATGAGGCACATGATGACCTCGACAATGACGATTGAATTTTTGAAAAGAAAACTGGGGTTGGTGACGGAGGAGGGTCTAGAATGGGAGGAAGATTTTACCTCATTTGCAGAATTAAATGGTTTCCTGTGAGGCTCGGCCTCAGTGTATGAATTTTTTGTTTTTAAATGTTATAAATCGGTGCTGGTTTTTGAGGTATGTAGTGGGACTGCAATTTTGTGCGGGACATAGCATGCTTTCGGGTTGGTAGGTCTAGGTTCCATGGAAGTTTGGTGGTTTTCCTGCTATGCAGACGTATTGTATCTTTTCTCTTATACTTTAATACAAATCATAACCTTGCGTATCAAAAAAAAATAAAAACTTAAAATTGTAAAAAAATGTACCTAAAAAATATAATTAATATATTGCAAACAATATTAACATTAATTTGAAAGTAAAACTGTACTTCAAATAAAATAGTAAAACTAAAAATAAACTATATTAAAATTGTTAAAACTAAAATTTTAACTTTTATATTAAAAATTACAAGTAAGATTAAACTTAAAAAACTAAAAAATAAAATGAAAGGTAAAAAATAAATTTGTAATTTAAATATAGATAATATTAATTTGATTTGGCTTAATTTTAATAAATTTTATATGATTTAATTTAAAATGTATATTAAAAAAAATTGTAATAAAAATATTTAATATAAATATAAATTTACTAAAACCTACAATAAAAAAATCTAATAACTACTCAAATATTTTTTTAACATTAAAAATTATTATGAATAAATTAAACTAAAAGAAATCTCATCCACGTGGTTAGAAGACTAAGTAATACATAACATAATTGAGATAGGCACGCAACATATTCTCTTTTATCATTAAATGCCAAATAAATAAATTTATTATAGTGGCATAGCTCATCTATGATCACCGTTCAAATCGTAACCCCTTTAAGCTTGTCCATCCTTAATATTTATTTATTTATATGTAAATATTTATTTATTTATATGTATAGGTGGATAGATGGCTGCCGTTATATTAATTTTCAGTTTCTTCTTGCACACATTTTTAAAGCATATTAAAAATGAAAGAAAAAAGTATCGTTGTGGCAATGAGTGTTTCTAACGTTTTTCACTGAGAACGGCGAAATAAAAAAAATAGTGAATGGAAAAACGAAAAACCAGCCAGCGACGTCAGACTGGGGGAGATCCCAGTGGGGTCTCCCCATGTAAATAGCCTATCGGCTAATCAAGAGTATGCTTAAGGAGACCATCGAGGATAAGTTTTGTGACAAGGGTCCTCTTACCTCCTAAGATCTATGCCTTGCCAAAATTTTGGAGATTTCTTTTCCTTCTACTTCATAGGCTATTTTGGGCTCTAGAGTTCAAAAGGTTGGGAAGGAGAATTGTTCAAGTGGTCTCCCCCTCATGATTTCCTTAAAATTAATATGGGTGGGTCCTCTAGGGGTGACCTGTGTTTGATGAGGATTGGTGGTATTGGTCGATATAATGCAAGATCAATTTGTTTTTTCTTCTCTATTTACATGGACACTTACTCTAATAATCAGATGGAAGCTTGGGATATTCTCTTTTCTCTTGATAAAGCTTGGGAAAAAGGTTGGAAAAATATTATATGTGAGATGGGCCTTAGAAGGATTGCCTAGTTGGAAGGTGGAAAATTTGAGAGGTTTGGATCAAGATAAATCTCAATTGCTTTTTGAGATTCTGTATGAGGACTAGAGGAATTGATTTAAACAAGCTGAGGTTGGTTATGGCGAGGTGTGATATGAGTTGTGGTTCTTGGTTATATTTTTTCAATTGGTGTTGTAAGAATCCCCAGTGGTTCTTCTTCTGTTGTTTATTGTGATGGCTATGGCCATCTATAAATATTATTGGTGCTCTTGTATTTAAGTATTTCCTAATATACTTTTATTTTTTCCAATATAAGAAAAAAAGATTACACACACACACAAATATACATATATATACATAGTTCATCGTTTTGCAACTAGAGACCATAATTTTATAGTCAACTCAATGTTTTTGTGGCAAGATGGAATCATGATGAAATTAGAAACCCACCTTCCCAACCCTTAACCCTCACCATTACATTTGTTCATTTCATACCTTAACTTCATGGTCTTGGTTCTCAATCATTTGGACTCGTTTTCTAGTGCAATTTTTGATCTTACCTTTTTTGGCGATAGATTAGTGAGGTTATTTTCTAATTTTGGTTTACATATTTTCTATAATTTGTAGTTTCTAAAGTTTTGTTGAACAATTTTTGTTTGGGAATTTTGATACATACTCCCTTTTGAGTATTATTTTTGTAAGTGCGATATATTTTGTGTACTTTGTAGTGGTGCGCTCTATTTTCATTCATTTTTCTTCAAAAATTACTTTCAACATTTTGGCCTTTTTGGAAGTTGTGGAACATTAGAACCAAGCTTAATTGTAAATTTTCGCAATTCGTAATTTTACACACACTAATTATAATGTGTTAACATCATGTTTATTGGGGGTCTCTTGATTGGTCCTTTGTTTTACTAATTTGAGGGGTTTATCATAGTTCATCATGGGTCTTGGTAATGAATTCCACCTTGCTATATTTATTTTGGATACATAGAACTATAAGTCCAAACAAGACATGATCAAGAAAAAAATATGGATGAAAAAACTCTTACTCCATTTTATGGACTTGTTTCTAAATCAAGTGATTATCATTAGAAGTGGATATGTGAATGCAATAATGATAAATTCCTAGGATTGAATGGTTGTGCTATTGAAACCAATATGTATTTGTCTTACTTATGACACATTCATTATCCTTGTACTATATGGAATAACATCTAGGATATGTATGGAGGTCATGATGATTCTCTAAATTTTAATGGTGTTGTTGGTGTGAATAAGGTATTTTACCTAACTAGTTCACTAGTAGGTCCTCTTCACATGTTAAGTTTACTTAGGTCCTAGGAATATTTATAGAAGTCTTAGGTGTCATTTGATCTTATCTTATCTTATCTTATCATATCATCTAAACTTGTGTCCTTGACCTCATTTAATAATTGTTGGGGCAAAACTTGTCTCATTGTACTCACATGTCATGATCTTGTATAATCCTATCTCTCACCTTGTCTATTTAGCAAGGCTCTTGTACATTTGTATCAAATCATATCAAGTAAGCTACTATCTTGTCATAAAATCTTATAGAAGTTTATCTTTTGTTTTGAAAGTGATTTTGGGATGTGAGCTACTTTTCAATTTCTACATGGTATTAGAGCTCTGGTGTTGTAGCTCCTCAAATCTAAGGGACATATTTTTGGATTGAACAATTTTTTGGGTACATTTGGGGTTTCAAGGACCTTATAGTTGAATCCAAGGCATCAGAGAGTTGAAATTGACTTTTGTTTTGTCAATATCCAACATATTGGACTAGATCTACAAGGGTTTCAAGTAGAATGAAGGTTGCTAGATCCAGGAGGTAGTTGAATTTTAGAGAACTTTGGGCCAAAAATGACCCTACCATCATGTTCAAAAGGCTCAAAAACCTAAAGATCTCCTATCAAATCGTTGAAATTGAAAATTTTGTCTTGGGGGCATTAGAGGTTTTTTTTTTTTGTTCATTGTCATTTTTTAGTACATATGATTGTACTAATCCAAACCCGACTGTACCATACAACATCATTATCTATAGTTAGCATCTTGGGCAAAATATTCAACATAATCGATAGCATATTCAGGAGGAATATTCCTTTGTATGTCTACAATACTCGATCTATACTTGACTGTCGTTGGTACAAATCATTGGTACTATGCATCATCCATTGGAAGGGGTACAAAATTTGTGTTTATTTATTAAATTAAAATTTTGTTTTATTTTTTGTCATTTTTGGTTATAGCACTTGGTCACAAGTTTGAATACCCTGTGGTCATTGCCAGGGGGAGGGCTTACAGCCCCGAGTAGCATGGGGTTACAACCCCGGCCAGAGTGGGCTTTGGCCCACCACCCCCATCCTCTCTGCTTCAGTGACATCATCAATGTTGATGATGTATTTTAAAACAAAATATGTAGCTACCAATCATATGGGTGCTCAAGGGTCGATGGATCAAGGGCCCAAAATTGGCCCCCTAATGCCCAAATTGGGAATTTTTTTCAAATGCCCATAAATTTTCACCATGGTGTTCATTTTTCAAAAATGAGATATCATTGGAATGTTGGCTCAATGTATTTTGTAGTGGAGGAGGTTATTTTTCAAATTTCTACTATTTGGTGCCAATATTTTCTATTTGAATTCAGATCACCTTTTTTGTCTCCCGACCTCATAAATTTTTGCCACAATATCCGATTTTCATAAATCTTGTGTTGTTGGAAATGTATTGAGGAGCTCTATCAAGTCATCCATGCACTTTTTCTAGATTCAACCCCAAGTATATTTTATTCAGATTTGTGTGTATTCACATTTTGATTGATCACTTGGACATCCTATAACTTGGGAAGGTGTTGTTTTGATCCTTGCACTTTATTTCAGTTTTGGATCTTGTATCTATCTCGTATTGCTTCAATAAGATTCTAGGGTTGCTCCATATTGAGAGTTTTTCTATGTTCCTTGGCATTAGGACAACCAATCTTTGTTTTCATTGCTTTATTACGATTCCATAGTTACTCCAAAGAGTTTCCAATATTTTTGACATCAAACTCATCTTGTCCTTTGTTGCTATGATTAAGGTTCCGGAGTTTACTCCACAATGTACTTCAAGTGTTTCTTAGCAATAGGTTATCTCATTATAGGGGGCATATATATTATTTCTTATTTCCTTCTAGTGGAGGGGAAATTGATTGTATCTTTTTTCTTTTTAGGAGAGGAGTTTTGTCCCACTGAGTTTTCTCCTTTTTTGTTTGTTCGTGAGATATTTCTTTTGTAAATGGGTACCTAACATGGCCTAGTTGTTGTGACCCATAATCATCTTCATGAACATTTTGCATCATTTGCATAATAATCTACTTCTCTAAGTTGCACTTAACGGTGGGTGTTGGTGTGAATAAAATATTTTATCTAAGTATTTCACTAGTAGGTCCTATTCACATGTTAAGTTTACTTAGGTCCTAGGAATATTTCTAGAAGTCTTAGGTGTCATGTGATCTTATCTTATATTATTATTTCATTTAATACTTGTGTCCTAAGTCATTTAATAACTATTGAGGTAGTTGTCTCATTGTACAATGTTAAGACACATGTCATGATCTTGTCTGATCCTATCTCTCACCTTGTCTATTTAAGCAAGTCTCTTGTACATTGTATCAAATAATATCAAGCAAGATATTATCTTTCCATACTCTCTTGTGGAAGGTTATCTTTTAATCTGTAGGCAATTGAGGTGTGAGCTAATTTTCACCTCCTATAGTTGCTTCCTTGGATAACATTACATCCCTAGACATTTCTAAGATTTGGAGATATGACTATGATTTAGATAATGAGGATGATAATTGGGAAGGTCTTGAACACTTGGATGATATTGAGACTCCTCTTCCTCCTCCTACTTCTCTAGTTGATCCTCCAACTTAATGGAATCTTATGGTAGATTCAAAGGCTTCTCCTCCTTCAAATTTGAGTTAACATTCAAGGGTTGAGGACTTTCCTTCTCCTCTAGCTCTTACTACTTCTATAGAGATTTCAAATTCTCCAAATGATTTTGATGATTCTCTTTAGTAGATTTATACATGTATATAGGATCCAACATACTACGATGCCTACTTACTAGGCATTTCACATCTATTTGTCAACTCCCATCTTTGGGATTTTGATGACACCATTGAGGACATTGTTCTCTTTTATGATAGGTATTATGGAGTTGTATCTCCTTCTCTAGATGTAATAAGGGTACATTTTGACCTCGATTATCTTTCCATATCTACATGCTTCCATAGTGACACATCTTATAGTTATTCTCGAGTCCACTAGTTTGGGCTCCATCACCATTTATTATGGTATCTTCTATAGTTGTAATATAATCCTACATGGTACTTGATTTCAATGATTAGATTGTGTCCTAATTCAGCATTATCATGGAGAAATGTGAGCATTTTCTAGAGAACTTCATCCTAATACCTCCCTTAATTCCACCTATGGAGTGGAAATTCAATAGATTTGAAGCATGAGTTCTCCTCCTTTTGAAAGGAAGATTCATTGTTTGATGGGGAGGAACCCACTTCAACACTTGTGAGATGATCTATGTCTACATTCTCTCTCTTCTTTGTGGAGGCATTCATGTGCCAAATCTTCCATGGATTTCAAGAGGCTATTATGATTTTGGGGTGAAATTTTTCCTCTTCTTTCAAAGACTTTTTTCTTTTTTCTTTTTTGTGTGAGGGGAAATAGAGTTTTTCTCTCTTCTTTTTGAGGGAACATTTTATACATGAATACCAAACGTCTACACATTTTTTGGGACTATCACTATACATCTAGACTATGCTTATGAAGAGGTGCCAATGCATTTTATTTTCTATGTGTTTAATTTATTTTCTAACATTATTACGCATAATACAATAAGCTTACATAAATAGATTACATAAATTACATTTAATAATTATAATTGAGTTTTAATTCTTAATATTTTGTGGTGAGTTGTACTACATTTGTACTTCTCACCTTTATCCCAGATGGGCTGCAAGTCCTCATCACTTGATGACATTTTTATAAATGCTACCTTCTTGCTTTCATATGGCATCAATTCTCTCCTCTTGTACATTAGCCTACATCCTTATTGGTCCTTGTGAACATTTCTTGCACATCTTACTGTTATAATTTGCTCTTAAGTATTTGCTTCTTCCTGAAGCCTGCATGCTCATGTACTCGGAGGATATATACATTGTACCTTGTACTTACTCTATAATTCCCTCAGGTAAAGTTGTGGATATTTGATTATTTCTGATATATTTTTGAGTTGATGGAAAGTTGCTAAGTAATGTTGTACGTAGGTGGCTATGATGTGTGCAGGTCATGATGTTATGCAGTGGTACGTTGAAATCATGTTGAAGAAATGATAATGGGAATTGTTCAGAAACTTCTATACTTGTTATGAAATGTATTACATGGTTGCATGTGAATTAGATGTATTTAATTATTACTGATTTTGCATGTTCTTAACGTATGATTGAAGTCTTTAAACTCAAATTTCTTATTCAACAAATTCTGTTTATGGATTACATGTCTACATGACTGAATGTTTTCTAGTTTGTTACTGTAATTATTCCTACTTCATGATTACATGTCGACAGAGGGATAATGATAGAATATAATAGTAAACAAATCGATCACAGATCATTAGGGAAGAAAAAGAAGATAAACTATTCATTTCATCACTGTTGGATATAAAATTCAGATTGGTTTTGGTTTCTGAGATTATGATAGGGCTTTCTTTTAGTTTTGTTTCATGTATTTGGTGATTTATTTGAACATTGCAATTGTTTTGAATTTTATAATGGAAGGTAAATTTATTCTTGAATTTATATATAATGTTATTTCTGGGAACCTCTTATTACAAAAAGCAAAAAAATATAAAAAAATATACTTCATTTTTAAATTTATTTGTGTTTTTTTTTCTTTTTTCTTTTTTCTTTTTTCTGAAGATATATACTTCACAGCGAAATCCTGCGCACACCTCCCAGTGAGTCAAGGAATGAGTGTAGAGTAAATTGTCGGCACCACTTCAAGTGTCTGAACCGATGGGGACATCTAGTGGGGCCTAGCACGACAGAGGTGGCCAACTCGAGGGAATGGACCTTGAGACCTCTCACATAAAGCTACACATCAAACAACCACTTGAGCTAACCCACCAGACTATGTGTTCATATTTATATGAACATGAACAATAAATATATGTTAAGTTATTATGAAACTAGCTTTTTAATAATATATATATGGTCGAGTTAATTTGACATTGGTTTGATTTCTAAAATAAAAGTGAATTATAGATTATTATATGCATTCAAAAAATTTCAATGGAGGAGGTTAGAGAGTCAAATGCTTATAGCAATGAACATTTACCATTCCCCTCTACAAAAATGAAACTCTATTTAAAATGATATTAAAAAAATCAATATTGGAAAGAGGCTTTGATATATATTTATAATTCCTCTCTAATACTAATAAATTCTTAGAAATGCTTGTGTGTGAAGTGAGTCCTTTTGTCTTGTAATTATTATTAACAGACAAAAAAAAAAAATGTTAAGTTAGTGCAAATGATTATCATGGCGGTTATCTTGAGATGAATTAAAGTACACATTTAATGACATTTTACAAAAAAATAAAATTTTAATTATATTCTTTAATAATTAACACATGCATACATGATTAGGCTGTCCTTGGGTTAATCTAAGATTTATTAAAATTGTAAGATAAGGGTGAGCTAGATAAGACATTTCATGTTCCAAAAGGTTTTCAAATTGATAAAAGATTTGAGGGTGAAAATTCCTAAGTCGTGAGCATTCACCATTACCCTACTAACAAATTCTTAGGGGTGCTTACATGTGCTAAATGGATTCCCTTGACTTCTAACTATTACCAACACATGAAGAAGTGAAATGTCATTAACATAAATAAATGCTCATAGAGGCCATCTTGAGATAGCTTAGAACAAACATGAGTCAAATTCTAAAAAAAATAAAACTCCTATTAAAATTCCCATGAAATCCTTTTATACTTAGTGTAGATGTCTAAATTTGGACACTTAATTTATCCAAATTCATCTTATTTTCGTTAATTAAGTAATACTCCTATTATTTAATTAATAGCTTTAATTATGTCAAATCCCTAAGGTATTTAATCAATAATACCTTATCTCTTTAATCCTCCTTCCATCAATTGAATTAAATAAATATGTCATTTATTTAATTTCTTTTATGTCACATCCTCCATCATTTTTATCTTATCTTAATCCTTCTTCTAATCTCATCATTAGGATGTGCACATGCCTAATATTTGATTAGGAGGTGTCACATCCTCCAACTTTTGCAAGTTGGCCTCTAATCTCTCTTAGCCACCTAACCATCCTCTAATCCTTCACTAACTAGCCTAATCAACCTCTCAAGGAATTTTTAATTCCTTTTATCCTTCCAAGGAATATTAAATTCCTTTTCTCTCTCCATGTCCTTTATGACATGTGTCCTTGGTCAACCTTATTAAAGCTTTCTCCCTTTTGACAAGGCATCTCCCTTCCCCATGTGAATTTTTAATTCACTTTTTAATCCCCCAATGCATTTAAGGAATTTTTAATTCCTTCTCTCATCCCCATAAGGATATTTGAGGAATTTTTAATTCCTCACTTGTCCTTTCCCCCACATGGGGACAAGTACCTCCTTTATGAGGAGATCTTGTCCAATCCCAAGGTACTTTGTACCCCTCTCCATGTCATGTTCTCCTTCCACCTCATGTCCACTTCACCTTTTAGGGCTATCTCACATGCCACATGTCAAGATGTGAGGGCTTGTGAGTTCTCAACTCACCTTAGCCCTACATCTTGATATTTGGTGGCTCAATCTCAACCGTCCATTTCCCCTAGGATTTCCCAAAAATTTTATAAATACCCCCTCTTTTCTCTCATTTTGGAGAGATCATTTGTGCTAGCCAAACTCTTGCAGTTTTGTTTCTCAAGCCATACTTAGCCTTTTTCATGCTTTCATCCATTTGCACTCATCCTCACAACATCTTTTAGCTTGCATCTACTTGCCATCCAAGGAGCATACACATCCAAGATCGAAGGGCCAACCAAAGGATGACTCAATGCAAGGTATAAAGTTCCATTTCGTTGCTTTGTCTTGCATTGTTTCCAACTTAGGCTAATCTTGAGGTGTAGGTTGTTTTAAGTTGTTTATTTGCACTCTTTTAGTTGTTGCTTGATTTCTAATGCTCACATTCGACCTATCACACTTAGCAATGATAAAAATGTTAAGAGATACATCATAAGAAAAAGCTATAATGTAATTAGTATACAAAATATAAATCTGTGATTTGAAATCCTTTCATTGTGATCTATTCACACAAGAAAAAATGAAAGAAAAAATGAACACCAAGTTATGAAATAGTTTAGTACACACTTTAATTGTAATAATGGAAGAATTTTTTTTCTCTCCTTGACACTTGCCTTCTTCAAATATTTAACTAGTTGGGCTAGTGCTCGCGGTTAAATTTTTAGTGGTATTATGTAGCTAATTGGTGAATTTTTGTATTTTGGCCCCTTGAAATTATGAGTTTTATGTTTCATAATCAAGGCTTTCATCCAAATTTGATGATTTTTCCTATCCATTACATTAACTCACCCCATGATAGATATGTTCAATTTAATTTAAATTTGGATCTAATCCCCAAGTATTTTCTTTTTCAAAATTTATGGATTGATCACTCCCATTATGACCATTGTTTATTGTTTTGTTTTGATCATCTACTATTTTACATGAATTTTTTTCATAATTAATAATATCAATTTTATAATTATAGATAATTTAAGAAAATTGTGGTGTAACTACACTTATTTTAAGCTAAAAGTATGTAGTTTAGTTGTATCACCCTATATTTAAAAAGCAAGACCTAATTTGCTCATAGTCATTCCTACTTTATCAAAAGTATGCATAATCAATTACAAACCATCATTTATAGTTAGAATTTGCATAAGAAAAGTATAGGCCTTAGGACAAACAATAATTTTTTATTTGGTTTGAACAATATATAACAAATTCATTTCATTTATTTTTCACGTTATAAATTTGAACTCAGTTGATCCATATGTGACATGTTTTTCTGTAGTATCTACAATCATATATTTTAGGAGACTCAAATGAATGAATTCTTTATTGAATACAATCTTAAAAAATTGTGAAGAATTAAGACATGATGCTTGTAAACTTAAATCTTGAATTCCTGGATAGTCTAGGTATATCCTAATTATACTTAATTGTTTATTTGTACACTTCATTTTATAATGCATATTGTGTGATTATTTACATGTATGCCTATTGTGTGAATATGTTTAACCATGTTTAAGTGATTCGCCAAGTTGGGAATTAATTTTCCCTCTAATTTTCTTTATTTATTGAGAAAAAAATGGGTTTAACATTCAAACATACTCCAACTACACGTCATTGCAAAACCTTCCCATTATTTTGTAATACTCTCCATCACTATGTAACATTACATATCATGCATAACACTCTAAATTGTTGCAACACTACCTTACAATACACAATCCTACGAGGAATTGTGTAATGTTGCTTAAAAGTTTATAGTAATGCATATATCCATGTTACTCCATGTAATGCCATAATGAAATTGGGTTACACTATTTAATACCTATTAGTGTGTTAAGACTTTTAACATTGCTTGTCATTGTGTAACATTATGTAAGGATGTGATGTATTGTGCAATATTTCATATCATTGTGTAAGGCTATAGGTATTGTATAATTGCATAACACTTTGTGGCATTATATATTATTTTGTAAAATTATGACTAGTTCCACACTTCTAACCCATGCTAGCTCAAATGTCTAGGGATAATATTTCACTATCATTCAATATATTTTCAAACATTTTTATTGATAAAAAATATATGAAAATTGGAAAAAATACTTAGGAATTCATCTCCAAATTATTGCTAAAGTCTAGGTACCCAATACTACCTAGACACCAACACCTTCAACACTCATGTCTATTAGAAATTTGGGGTGTTATTTACCTACAAAGGATTCCTAGTGAGAGAATATGGTAAAATTATTATAGCTTATGTTGAAGTGTTTGATCATAGATTGGTAAACCACTACACAATTAGTTGCAATGAGCTTGGGTAATTTGTGGAAAGTTTTAGATGTTGCGGTTTAGAATGAAGGGTTGTCTAAGTATAATGTTGCTACAATTGCAGCAATATTTCACTTGGAGGAGAATTAAGAACTCAATGTACTACATATTTTTCTATTACTAGAGTTTGTATAATAGTGTAGGAGCACATGCATCACTAATGGAATACATGTGGTGAGAGGTAGGATAATGGTGATGTTCTACGGGATAATTAAAGGTATAGGAAGTAGCAAGAAGCAATCAAGGGTTTCTCTCTATTATCAGAAACCATGTTGGGTCTTTGGTTCTAGTCTAGGAAGATATGTGCATGGTTCAAGTATAGATAGTCAACAATCTTTGACCATATGTGAATAGTAGTTGCTAATCATTTATAATGATTTTCATGTGGAGAAGCCATGTTTGGTATAAAATGTAGTATGTTCACACCATGCTATTATTGTGTGATTGTTGATATTCTATATGGAAGCTAGATAATTAGATGACCAATATTCAATAAGAATGACTATTTAATTGCTTGTAAGGATGAAATAGGTTGATGATGGTTGATCCTAGTTGGTGTATTGTTTCTTAAAAATATGATAAACTTGTTTGGAGGTTGTACATTATTTTCTGTAGATTGATATAATCTATGAAAGAGACTAATTGTAAATTGGATACATTATTTTTTGAATAATGTAACTATGGTTATATATTTCTAGTGGATCTAAAAAAAAGGGTCTCCCACATTAATATTGTTTCTCATTTTTATTTAATGCTTGCATACTATTTCATGTTGTTTCCTTAGTGTTCTAAAATGAACTGATATAAAAAACATAACTAGATTTGATTGCATAACCTTAAGGTCTTCTAATATCCCAGTCTATCAATTGACTACATTAGGGAATGTATTCAAAAATTAGGGAATACATTCTAAAATTTGGTATTATAGTATGATTTCTTGGGCGAAGCCACATCATTTGATGTCATAGAAATATATGTTTATTATTAAAACCATTGAGGGATTGCAGTTATGAAACCTTAGACCAAATGTTTGTTATAATATGTATATAATTGTTTCCAATGGAGCCTTTGAAGGATCTTGTGAGAATACAAAGCACATGTGTCGTTGTATTCATGGAAAAAACTATAAAGTTTGATATTGAACATTTCAATGATAGAAACTTTGATTTATATAAGTTGAAGGTAGAAGGCTTCCAAGTAGAGGGACATCAATGGATATCAAGATTTCTTTAATGAAACCAATAGGAATGTCTAATTAGGATTGTAATAAATTAGATAAGAAAGCAATAATATATATTCATCTTTTTATTTCAAATCATGTGTTAGTGAATACATTAAAAGAGCCTTCTACATATTTGTTGTGGAAGAAGATAGGAACCCTACACCAATCCATGGGTCTTGTAAACGAACTTTTCTTGAAAAAGAAGTTATATTCCTTAAAGATGAAAATAGAAGATTTAGTGAATTGTCATCTCAATGCCTTCAATTTGATTCTACGTTAATTAATGTAAATATGTGTCAAACAAGAAGAAGAGGATAAGTGCATACTATTGTTTTGTTTTTTACTTGACTCATGTCAAAAAATAATTATGACAATTAGCCAGTAACTTAACTTTACCAAAATTGGAAGAAATTATCTAGGTGTCTTATAAGTGATATGAGGAGAAATTCTATGGATGATTCCTCTAGTGATTCCTTGATTGTAAGTGGTAGGCTAAAAGATAGAGAGAGTACGAAGAAAGGTTGTGAAGGTAATAAGTCCAAGAAGGACAAGTCTCCTTGTAAACCTAAAGTAAAGTGTTAAAACTATGTAAGAGAGGTCACACAAAGGATTTAAGTCAGTCCAAGAAGGATGATTCCTTTGGTACATCCTCTAGCACTTGAGAGTATCCTAGTGATGTTTCTGTATCTGTAATTTATCACTGAGAATAAGAACATGGTTATACAAATCATGCTCCAGCCATGTTAGCTGTTAGAACTTTGATCCAAACATTTTTTTTTAGAGTAACAGAGATCATTGTCATTAAGAAGCATTCTCTTTGGGAAACGTCGACTTACCAACAAGATTCTTATAACAAGTACAAATAGCAGAAGAATATGCTATTAGTTTGAGTCCATACCCAAGAGAATCAACATGGTGCAATGAAGTCTAAATTCTAAATGATTGATAGGACAGTAAAACTCTACATCTCTGCCCGAAACCTTTTCTTCCAATCCAAAATACATCAAAAGCTTACATGGCAAAACACAACTGCACAATAACAAAGAAAATTTAGAATAATCAATAATCATAATAGCTATTCGACAAGTTCCAATTTGTTTCTTTTTTAATCCAATAGAATACTGTTGTGATTTTTATTACAGCAAGTATTAGTCGTGGAGATAGAATGAAAAAGTTAAAAGAAGTAGAAATTACTATCCATCTCTCTCTCAAGGCTTTCTCTTCACCAGAGAAAGCTCTTTGTCAAACACAGAAGATTCTGATCGACCACACAACCCAATGGATAACAACTCCAATCTGGGTGGTTTATTCCATTTTTTTTTTCTGTCTTACTCAGGATAAGTTTGTTCTTGATTGAAGATATTAGTGATTAGAAAACCCTAGACAAATACATCCATCTCTATCTTTCTTTATGGGGCACATTTCTTCCAGCACATACATGGTCAGGATCAGTTTGTTCCAAGACAAACTCATGTCTCCATCTTGTTTTGACAATACTAATTAAATGTAGAGAGCTACTCCACGCCTCCTCGATACCCATGAATTCTTAGATTTTGTTGTGTTTTTGAAGGCAATTAAAGGCTTAAATTTTTAGTATAGATGGCTAAAGGCTCGATCCAAATTAAGAATCTAGGCATTAGATGGATGAGATGGAGCTTAACCCTGTTATCCTCCAAAATGAGTGGATGGAGGATATATGGGACATATTAGAAGAGTCTAGATCTTAGGTGTCCACATTTCACATTATCAATATTTGGATGGAGGATATATGGGACATAGGAGAAGAATCTAATGGACTTTAGGTGTCCACACTTCACATAATCAATATTTGGATGGAGGATATATGGGACATAGGAGAAGCGTCTAATGGACTAAATAGGTGTCCACACCTCACATCATCTTAGGTGTCCACACTTCACATCATCAATATTTGGATGGAGGATATATGGGACATAGGAGAAGATTCTAATGGACCTTAGGTGCCCACACTTCACATCATCAATAATTGGATGGAGGATATATGGGACATAGGAGAAGAGTCTGATGGATCTTAGGTGCCCACATTTTACATCATCAATATTTGGTTGGGCCTTGGATGAGCCCATATCCATCTTTTAGTATATTTATAGAAATTATGTGTAAATTCAATAGTGAAAATGTTATTCTCAATAGTGAAAATGTAATGTGTAAATTAAATTACGTGCAAAAATATCGAAACCATTTTTCTATTTAAGAAAAGAAAATCCACCCTGTTGTCTATATTATTTCATATTGTAAAATTTTATATGAAGTGAATTTTAAAGAATCTAGGGTTTATGGGAAAAAATATATTATTGTTAGGTTTAAAAATGAAAAGAATTAAAATTTTGACTTATTAAATGTTAGAGAGGAAAGACAAATTGAACTAGCCATAACTTTAAGAAACACCAAAAATATATATAAAATCTTGAGAAAAAAATATAATTTCTATTGGCAAATCTTTTTTTTTTTGAGAAAATATTAATTTTAATGGTGATTTTTTTTACATCACTAAAACTTTGTAGAAAATCTTGATGAATATGGAAAAATTATAATAAAATGCATTAATTATCATGGTAAATCCTTCCATTTTTAAAAAATAGATTCTTATGGAAAAGTAGGGGCTCAAGGGTGATTTAAAATATAATCTAACACCCTCATTGTATTCCACGAGGTAAAATGTATCTGCGATTTGTAATGCTCATGGGACTTGAAATTGATTTTGGATCATTGATCTAAATGATCCAAAATCAATTTTGGGTCCCATGAGCACTACAAATCGTGAGTACATTTTATCTCGTGGAATACAACGAGGACCGTTAGATTATATTATAAATCAATTGTTAAAACTAAATATTGACGATATGACCCTAAAGTAGCTAATAATTATGATATATTATTCACAAATTAATTTAGATTTCTACAATGAATTATAAGTTTTAGGAAAACTTGATCTAATCATGTATTAAATATCGTGGAAAATTTTTGAATTATTTTTTTTAATAAAATAAACACTAACAATTTAAATAAGACTAAAATAAAATTTTGTAAAAATGTTGTGATTCAAGTTGCCTTACAACTTGAACTATTAGCAATTGGTGAATATTCACTAATAAAAAAATCATTGAATTTAACATATCATAGATAACACGTTTATGAATATTTATTGGAAGTATATAAACAAATATCTTAGTTTTGTGGTTAATAAATTGTCATTATATTTAATAGTTAGTGTCACGACTTTCTTTGTAATATAGATATGAAAAGTGTATATTTATATTTTTTACTTATATTAATTTTATAGATGTGTGTATGTTTGAAGTATATTGTTTTAGTATATAATTTTGATTGACATGATATTATGATTGACACTAAATTTACTTAATTATAAGAAAATTAATCCTTTTCAAATCAAATTCTTAAAATTTAAAATATCATTTTCATTATTGGGTCGAAAACCACAAATGTCATCTTCAACCAATTCAAAATTGCACATATAGTGTTGACCCATATTATCAAAACCCAAAATAATGTTGGGCCTAAGTTGACTTAGTTCTAGTTGGGTATTATGTATTGACTTTTGCACTTGGAAAACTTTCAAATTGTGCATCTAGAGTATGTATAAAATGATATCACCTCTAGTTCATTTGAGTGATCACATATCCATCACACAAAATCTCTTCTTATCATTTGAAATCACTCACTACTAGTGTTCATGCCTCTCAAAATCACTCATTCCCTACATAACACTATTCTAGATTATCTATTATAATTGCCTTAACATTTTTATACAAATTTCTAAAATCCAATCTTGCACTAGGTCATTATGTCACCCTTTTACACTTTGTTCACATTTCAATTTATCACCACCATAATCATGTCATTATCATTTTCTTTTGTTGCTTGTTGTTTTATAACTTTATCAAAATCATTGAATCAATCAATAGAGATTGTTTGCAATTAGGGAGGTCTTAAGGATTCCCAATTGTTATTACAAGATCCAACAATATTACCCAACACCAAACAATCATCTTATTGTGAGTATAGAAATCAAACAAAAACATTGTTGTAGGCGTAGAAGCTCTAAGAATCATAGGGTTAGATTTGCCAAAAAAAAAAGAACCATTAGAAAAAATTTCAAACTACTATAATGACAAGATTGATCTTGTATAAATTCTAAGAATGATCCATTTTAAGTTTCATCATTTTACTTCCAACATGTGTCCAAGATCAAATATTTTTGAGCTAAAATTTGAAAGCTATTATTTAAATAATTAACAACTACTTACCAATAATTAAAATAAATTAAATTCTTTTACTCTTCTTAAATTTCATATTTCTAAATTAATATCACAACTCTTAATTAAATTAATTAAATTCCATTAATTTTTATATTAATTAAATCTAACTATTTGAAAAAGAAAGAAACCTTTTATTTATTTTCACAAGAATGAGGTTTGTTTTCTCAAATTTATCAACATTAGGTTTAGAAATTAGTAATAATATTACAATTTACAATTAAAAAGAAATAAAATAATGATAAATATGAAAAGTAATATAATATAATTAATTTAATTTAGAATTATGATAAATTATATGATAGAAATTAGAAAATTAAAATAGTTTGGTAGTTAATAAATTATTCTCCACTACTTCAGTATTTCATTAAATTTTTTAAATTATACTTTAGAATTTCAACAATTCTTAGATAATGTGTTGGAAATAGAATGATGAAACATGGATTGATCATTCTCATAATATTTATGGGTTGAATTTGTAAGTGCATATATGTTTTAGATCACATTTATAAATAGTGGATTTGAACCTCATGCATAGATTAGATCTAGGATAGAAAAACTAATCTTGTTGATTGAGATCCATCTATACGCACAAATAGAGATGCAATTAGATGTTTGGGCCTATAGTAAAAGAAGTGATCTATTCTCAAACACCATCGAGGAGCTTGGTAAGCCATGATCTTCTCATTGTGACAAGCCCCTAAAATCTTGAGTCAACGAGTTGATAGAAATATTGGTAGAAAATATATGATAAATAGAAGTATTATCCTTAGAAATGAGAGGTAATCTAGTATAGAAAATTAGAATACGATACTTGCAGTTTGGAATGCGATATAAAAGATAATGCAAAAGAACTAGCACATGCAACATTGGTTTCAAAGAATTTAAATCTAAATAATTGAAAAAATTACTAAATCTAGATATGAATTCTTATATAGTGATAGTTGAGATGTCTGAATATTACTAAATTTAGAAAGTTTTGAAAAATAATTGATGATATCTACAAAATTAGATATAATGAAATAAAGAATAATATTTTTTTATATTTATCCTAAACATAAAATTTATTTATTTTCAATACGAAAATCATCATAAAATCAAGTTTATAGATTACAAGTCTAAACCTTTATAAAAATAAATAATCTAAAAGCTGAAAAATATCTGAAAAAAATTGACTTAAATTCTAGTAATTATTAAAAATTTAAATGAAAAAAATTCAAATCAATCAGATCATACTTTAAATCAAAAACCCAAAATTTCCAAAACAAAGTAGCTGTATACATTTTTACCCATGACAACAATACATTTGGCATATGTGATTCAAAAAAAAACAAAGGTATTGATCTTTTCAAATGGATGAGTACATTAGAAAGATCCTCAATCATCTGTATGGGCTTGCATTCAAGTGATGTGCAGGTTTAAGTATGGTTACTTTTTACCTTCAAAATAACAATTATATGGTCATCTTCATTGGGTAAACGGTATATCATTTGAGCTTCGCTGAGGATTTACAACAGCTTCTTCTCCACTTGGAGGAATACACCAAAATGTATATTAACTATAGCAGTAACAAGCTACAAAGTCTAAGAGATCCAATACCCACGTTAGTCCATTAAAGTGTGCATCCATGTTATCCTGAGATGATACTCCAAATCTCAGAATGAAAGAGATATTTTGAAACTTAATATAAGGTCCATGCTTATGACAAAATGGATTTGATTTGGGTTTTATTAGATTGAGATTGTTTCATCTGTTTCTACCAATATGTGGACAGAACTTTAATGAAGTTTCTGCAGGCTTTGTATGTTTCATGGAAGATTATTATTCATATGGAGAAAGTCCTCCAAGAATATCCTTCCTCTATGCTATCTTTGAGTATGGGGTGAGCATCCTAAACTCATAACTCAAGAAAGCATGTTAGGTTGTAAATACATGCTTATCAGAATGGAACAAGTTTTGTCCATATTATCCTTCCAAGGAGAGTCATCAATATCATGAGGTGGGCTACAAGATTATCCAGTGGTAGGAAGATTTGATGAGGACAACACAAATCTCTTTCATGCTTTTTGTTGGAATTGAAAAAAATGTGTATTCAAAGTTTACTTTTTATAAATGAGATGGATGGAAAATACTAGATATTATCCCTTACAGTTTAGAGTTTTATGGATTTTGTGGAAGTTTTTTATATATCAATGATCTTCTAACTCTTATGTTTCTATGAAACAGGCATATGCAATTAATGATATTTTTGTTTACAACAAATTAGAATTTCTAATTTTTACTTTAAGGTCTAATTAGAGTATATTTAGTTTTATGCATCTCCATTTACCACTTCTTACAAGGGAAGGTGGATCACATTTGATATTGAAGATTACTCTTGGTCTTAACATATGTTTATTCTCCTATTTCACTTGCTGCTGGCTTTCATTCTCTTGAAAATCGCGAGCTGGATTGGCATGGTAAAGCAGCGCAAGTGGAAGAAGGTTGGACCACAGTTAATGAAAAAAAAGTTAAATCCTCTAAGCCTTCTTTCGACATGGTTCTCCGCTCCCACAAGAAAAGTGCAAATTGTAAATCTTGATTGGTCTTGGTGTGGAGCTGATCTTTTTTGCTGGCTGCTTGCTGTCTTTTTCTGCAGCCTTGCTCTTTTTGTATTTGGGTTCTGGATCCCTTCAAAATCTGTTTTTCCCTTTATCAAAAAACATATGTTTATGCACTTAATTATAGTTCATTAAATATAGTTATTGTCTTAGTTTATAAATAAGTTTCCTAGTTTCAATTTGAAATCTCCACTATGTCTAAATATTATCATCAAACCACTTCTTTTTGTAAAACTCATTTCATCTATTTACTCCTAGTTTGTGGGAAGCTTTTTTTTTATAATCATATCTTTTTGTATAGAAATCTTCCGTAGAGGGATAAGTTGTAGTGGCTTGAATTGTAAAGTAGGAGTGAACAATAACTATTAAAGGTGTAGGGTTAATAGGGCATCTTTCCAAATGCTATATTGTCATATCAAAAGGATTTCACTTAATCTTGGCCTCAAGAGACATTGTATGTTGAATACCAAAATTGAGGTGATCTAGGAGCTTTCTAAATGTCATTGCTCCTTTCCTCTTTTTCAAAGTTATTGTATCATAGTAATAGGGGAGTTCATACAATACCTTTTTATTTCTCCTAACTCCATTTAATGGTCATGGAATATGACTTTATGACCACTAACTAAATTTGATTAAACTTTCTAAAACATTTTCAACAAATCCATTTTGTGCCTACAATCATGAACACATCTCTTGAAGGTGTTTAAACAATTAAAACTACTTATGTACCTTGTATCAGCTCACACATTTTGTATAAATCTCCACCAACGAAAACTCCCTTCCATTATGCCTTCATAGGCATCCACAATCTGTTCCATAGCTCTCTTCTGATGTGCAAGCATGGGAGAATGGCGGCCAAACACATTTCCTTGGATGTTTATAAGGCCTTTTCATTAAATCCATATTGAACCAGACTAACTTTACGTAATGAACATGTGAAGCTTATTTATGGCTTGTAGGATTATGGAGTAGTCATGCAAAAGTGCAACTTTCTTGCTTGAATGCTGAGCCTGCCCTTCTTCATTTCATCGAACGTTGCATGTGGAATTGTGGGCTCTGTGCACATGTGCAAACATGTGAAGAGAGTCTGCAACTTCACTTTATCAAAATCATATCTAACTCTTACCTTTTTTCAATGCATGCCTTCATTAAAGCTTGTGGAAAATAGTAATAAGGTAATTTTGAAGTTATCAATTATCTATTATAAATGTACACCTTTGATTTGTAACTTGGTAAATGTGTCAACTGATCTTTGAAGTTTGTTGATGATTTTATGTGAACATCTTTTTAATGTTAATGCAGATGTGAATAAATATTAAGATTCCATTTTTTATTTATTATATGATTGAAATTGACAATGAAGTTGCTTTAAGAATCAACTTGTGATAGCATGTAAAGTGTAAAAATGTAAATTTTAATTTTTTGTTTGATAAATTCTAAATTATATTTAAGTCTTTTAATTCTATTTATTTATGTGAAATTAATGAGAATGAGTTAATGCATTTCAAATTTTTTCAAGAAGTTTGTGCACTATGTGATAACTTACAATCATGTGTCAAAATTGTAAAGTCACAACTACACATCAATTAAGATTATGTTAAAAATTATTATATTTTGGAATTAACATGTTGGAGCCTTGAAAAATCTTTTTGAAAATTTGTTATTAGCTTTCTAAATCATTTGCCGATAAGGGCGTGGTTCGGTGGTCAAGTCGCTTGGTTGTAGTGACAGCCACCAGGGTTTAAACCCTCGTTGGGCCAAAGTGCTCGTAGGCCTTGTGTCTTCGTTGGGCCATTGTGCTCGCGGGTTTGGTTGTTTCTTGTGGTTTCTTGTACCTGGTTCATTGCTCCAGTCAAAAGCGTTTACCCTAACATATATTTTAAAATGATGTAAATTAATGAAATATATATTTTTTAAAGTGTATTTTATGTTTTTATTCTAAACAATTAATTTTTTTTTTATAAAATTGACACTATAATGTTGAAAAATGATGTTGAGTGGGATGCAACTTTTTATAAACAATTTTTTTTTCTTTATTTATACTTTGAAACTTTAGTCCATAAATTGATTTTCTTCTAATTTTGATATATATATATTTATAAAATAACTATGAAAAAGTGACACATAGTAAAAGCACAACTATTTTGATGTGGTGCAACTTTTTGTCTTAACAATTTATCTAAAATAGGAAAAAAAAATCTTGGCATGAAATCTCTCTATGGTACATCATATTTTCTAAAAACATATTAATAAAAATTAATATTTTTCTTGAGAATACAATCAACCTTATATTTCGATGTTATTGACATAATTTTATAATTTTTTTTTTTATAAAATATAAACACAAATTAAAATATAAAAATATATTTTTGAAAATTATATTTATAGATTTAGAAAAGGGTGTATTTAGATTTTTATAAATGCTATTTATGTGAGTAGGAGCTATGAGAACATCAAGAATTTTAAATAATTTCAATTTTTGGTAAATTGATCTCAAATTTATGCTACATATGTATTTAGTGGACACTTTTAGTTGAAAAAGTTGTGGCTCGGAAATAATTTAGCTAAAATGAATCCATCTATACTAGATGTTTGATCAAAATTGACTTCAAGTTGGAAATGGTTAAATTCATTTGTGTTCTTAAGTTGTCCTAAAGTGCGACTTAAATTTGAACTTTTACTCTTTGATATCATAAAATATTTGAAAAAAATTGCAAACAAGACTTAAGGATGTGAACATCAACATTTTTCACTTAACTAAGACAAAACAATGAAGAAGCTTTCATATGAAACTCAAAAAATTTGACATAAAATTTAGGGAAAGGATTTAAAGACATATATTGTTTTAATGAGCATGAAAAGTTTAAAAAAATACGAGGTAAAAAATAAGGATAACAACTAGATCTAATTGGGGACAGGGATCTTGCGAAAGCAATAGGAACCCAAATGATATAATTAAAGCTTTAAGGGAGGCAAATAAACCAATCCAAGGCTTGGAATTCCAAACTATAAAGTAAGAGTTTCATTAGATATAAGTCACTATATGTGATTTCTTGGCATGCCATATAGAATTCTTTGGCATGTTTGTGTAGGTCTCCTTTTCCCTTATAATTTTCAAATTTAGGAATTTCAAAAGGTGTGGGGAAGGCACCATTGTGATAGATCTTTCAAAGGGGTAGGGACAAACATATATTAAAATTTGTATGTTTTCTTGTGAGTTAGTGTCCCTAAATGCAACTCCTTATGTGCTTCCCTTATTGCTTACCACTCTTGGTTGAAGGAATCACAAGCAGGGTTTGAGGTGGATATGTAGTGGTGGTGCATAGTTTACAAGTATGACACTAGAGAAAAGTATTAGAATAGAATACATAATATACTATTAGTTGATGCAAGGTTGTCTTGAACTAACATTTTTTCATCATCTATTCACATTAAAGAAAAGTATTAGAATAGAATATATAATATACTAATATTTGTGGTTATGAATAATTTATTTAAAAAGTTACAACCTAAATTGATCTTTAAAATTCCCTTAAAATTAATTTTAAAAATCCAATCAAAAGTGTTTTAAAAATTTAAATAAAAACTATTTTATATAAAAAATAACGTTTTTGATAAAATAAGTAGTATTTATAAGTTGTTGAACCCATACACAAAAGGCCCCAAGGGAAAAGAGTTAAACAATATGAAACCAGGGTCAAAGGCCATAAACAAGCCAATGACAACAAACTAATAGCAAAGTCTCAGTAGAGTAACTTTTTGAAAATTAAAGCAAACAACAAAGAAGAACATCCCACTTAGGAAGATTTTCCCAGTCCTCCATAAGGAACTTAAAAAAATCCTGCTTTTGGTAGTTGGTATTGGATTCAATAGTCTTCTTGTGCTTTTTTATCTCCTCCTACAAGATGAAACCAAGAGTGACAATAAAGTGATGAATGAATTTTAGGGTAAAGAAGGAGAGGCCATTAATTTTCCTCTCTAAGTCCCTAGTCGATAGAGCCTTGAAATCCTAGGATATCTTCTCACAATTAGGGCATTTATCTTCATTATGCACTTTAGTAGGGGTGGAGTCCTTCGAGTCTTGAAGCATAGGATTAAACTCTAGAAACAAGCTCGGGCCATCAATATCCTCCTCAACTTCCTCGACATCATCATTTTACTACTATCATCTTCATCCTTAACCTATTCAGACTCATCACTAGATATCTCATCCATAGTTATGTTAGGGGCATGTTTATCAGCCAATCTATTGGATCTCCGAACACTAGGGTTAGTGTAGTCAACATCAATAGTTGAGTCAGGTTCTTTTTTACTCTCTTCTTTGTCCATATTCTTTTTTGTTATCTTCAATTTCATCCTCATCGAAAGTAGCCTCTTCCACAAAGAAGTTTGTTGTGGGTTTATTTTTCTTTTTGTTGGGTGCAAGTCTTTCAAATTTGTGTTAAGCCTTTTTCCATGACTTTTGGTGGGGTGTGTTTAAGCTCACACAACCCAAAAAATAAAATAAAAAATTGGCTTAGAGTTTTATGGGGTTTTGTTGGCTTGGTTTGCAAATTAGGGGGCTTTGATTTTGGTCTAGGGGTTGCTTGGTTAGCAAGAAAAATAGAATTTAATTTTGAACAAGGCTTGTTAGTTTCTTTATTACAAGGGTTCAGGGGGCTTCTAGAAGGAGAAGAAACAATATAAGGTTCTTCAACCAGGTAGGCTCTAATGGGCTTGGGAGGACATAAAGTAATATGGAAATGATACAATCTAAGAATGAGCCCCTGGTGGAGTGGAATGGGCTTTTTATCTAGATTTATAGTTGTCCTATCAATGGCCTCCTTCATAGAAATCTCAATTGAGGATAGTAGATAGAAGGGGAAGCTAATTAGCACCCTGTTTCTAAAATGGTTTAATAGAGGGAGGTGATATAAATAGTAACATTTAAAATGACCCTCAAGCATGATATATTTTATCAAAATGAAGAATACCTTGTCCCATGGGTTGGGGAGTTTGTCACGGTCATAGACCACATGCAATTTAATAGGAGTTTCTTCCTCTTTGACGAACACATGCATATTCTCCAAATATTGCACCTTCCTATGTTTTCAACTTCTACCAATTGGATGATAATCCTGTGGCTTGCATTATAACCTCTTCATTGAATTCAAAATAAATCCCTCCCATTTTGACATGCCTTCTATTCTAGACGTTGGTAAACTAGATGGAAAGGTTTTTTTTATGACCACTCAAACACTCCATAAGCCACACTAAGCCACCTTCCACACATATATGCTAGAGTAGAGCATAATTGCAAAATCACTCATAGGAGTCTGGCTCCATTCTCACACGTTATCCACCCATGGTATGTATAAAATAAGGTTGGTGACATTGAAGAAGATTTCCACTACAAAGCTTTAGACAAGAGAGGTAGAAGTGTCTTTTGGAAGTGTGCTACACCCTTAATATTAGAGTACATCTGGTTATGAATGGTTGGCTTGTGGATATCTTAACTCCTAATTTAGTCATATTATCATCATTATATTTTTATTTAGTTGATTAAGTTAGCTATGGATTATATAGGTTTATCTAAGTCGGCCTAGGTGATATCCTAGGCATAAATAGGTATATATAGGTGGTTGTGAGTCTTATTTCATCATCATATTCTGAATTTTTTCTCCTTGGAGATATTTGGAGGTTTGTCCCCTCAAAGTGGCTTGTTATTCTTAGTTATTATCAAGTATTTGCAGCATATTTAATATCATATTCTTCTATTATGCAATTTATTTCGTTACAAGTGGTATCAAAGTTAGGTTCTTGGCACCGTTATGACAAGGTATTTTTTCAATTTTGGAGGTCATTTTGTGAAACCTAAATCTCCCCAATTTTGGTGAGTTTTTGTCTAAATTTTAAAGGGTTTTTGAAGGACATTTTCAAGAAGCTACAGTCTATATTTTAGAAGAATTAGAGTATAATTGAGCAAGTCATTGTAGGATTAGGGTTTCTACCCAATTTATTTGAAAAATAACATATCTCCCACATATTGACGAATTGGTTCCTTTATTTTTGTGGATTGTTTTAGAAATATTAGAGGAGGCTACAATCCAATTTTTAGAGTAATTAAAACATAAATAATTTATTTATTTGGAAATTAGGGTTTTCAAAAAATTCACTCTCAACACTTGAAATCACAAATTATTCAATATATTTTTCTATTGGAGTGCGACCTAGGCCTTGGTAAGTCATAATGAAAATTTAAAATTATTTGTGTGATTTATTACAAAATTATTTTCTACCATCATGACAGGGCCTACATCAAGAGGCAAAATGAATGCTACCACACTAGGGAAATCTTCAAAGAATAGGGGGTAGAAACTGAGGATTTAAACCCTAAGGATGAAATAAACAAAGTCAAGGGTGATATTTCATCATTAGAGAAGAAGATTATAGAAGAAATGGGTGAATTGAAATCACTTATTCAAGGTATGAGGTGTAAGGGTGAAGATTCACCTCATAAGGTGGAAGATAATGCTTTTGTTGTCCACATGAACTCCTTGGACTTGAATTTGATTTCAAGAAGGATCCTTCCTTTAATAATCACATGCCAAGGCAATTCATACCTAATTTGGAAATGAGAAAGTTTGATGGTAAGGATCCAACCAATTGGCTATGCCAAATCGAGCAGTTCTTTGATATTCATCATGTTCCTTGTTAAAAAAAGGTGGCTATGACATCACTAGAACCAAATCAATTTATTTGGTATCATTGGCTATGTGATGAGAAGAGAAAAAAGGGGTTGTGTGTTCACACGGTCAATTTTTCAAGAGGAACTTGCTACCCATTATGGAGATAACTTTATGGACAACTACTTCTGCCAACTCACTAAATTAAAGAAAACATGCATGGCCAAGGATTATATTCAGTAATTTCAAACCATTTCTCTAAGAGTAGAGAATGTGGCAGAAGAAAATATGAAGGAACTATTTCTAGGTGGTTTAAAGGATCACATAAAATATGAAGTATGATTGTTCCAACCATAATCCTTATCACAAGCAATAGTAATGGCAAGACAAGTGGAGAAGTTTTTGGCTAGTAGGAGACAAGGGAATATAAATTTCAGCGAAAGGAGATCTCCTACACATTCACTACCACAACCTATTAGGTTGAATCCACAATAAATTGAGGAGAAGAGAGAAAAAGGGTTATGTTTCAATTGTGACAAAAAATATAGTCGAGGGCATAGATGTAGTGAAAATAAATTATTTTATATTCAAGGACCAAGTGAGGAAGAAGAGGAGGAACCAATATTAGAGGGTGATAGGGATTTAGATGATGAATCACATGATTCCCAACCAATCATTTCTTGTCATGCACTCTCTGGTTTTAGTGCCCCACAAAATCTCAAGGTAGTTGGGTTCTTAAAGAAGTAGAAAGTAACTGTGTTGATCGACTTGGGTAGTACTCATAATTTCATCAAAAAAAGTTGGATACTCATCTAAATTATTTTATATATCTATCTCTAAAATTTTAGGTCTTGATTGCAGATGGTCGTATTGTTAGTTGTTCTAGAAAGTGCCATAACATTAAATTATCCATGGGATATTATCACCTTGATAGCCCAATGTATGCTATCTCCATGGGTGCAACATATATTGTTTTGGGAGTACAATGATTTACTACTTTGGGAACAATTGAGATGAACTTCCAAGAATTGTTCATGAGATTCCAATCAAAAGGAAAGACAATAGAGCTAAGAGGGTTGAAGGAAAAGTACCTACAAATAGTTAGCTCTCATCAAATGCAGAAGTTGCTTATGAGAGGAGCTGATGGATTTGTGGCCCAATTATGTTCATTAGAATTATCTCAATCTAATGCTCCCACCCATCCAAATTTACAAGCAATAGTTGAGCATCACTTAGTGGTTTATGGGGATATGCCTAAAGGATTTCCTCCTAAGAGGGATCATAATCATGCCATACAACTAGTTCCAAGGATCCAACCTCCCAACATTAGGCCTTATTGGTACCCACATATACAAAAAAGTGAGATAGAAAAGATTGTTGAGGAGATATTAGAGGTAGGAATTATCAAACATAGCCAAAGTGCTTACTCTTCGTCTGTGGTGATGGTGTGAAAGAAGGATGAAATTTGGTGCATGTATTTGGAATATAGAGTGCTCAACATGTACACCATCAAAGATAAGTTTCCTATTCTATTCATTGATGGTTTGCTAGATTAATTGAATGGAGCTATGTATTTTACAAAGTTGGATCTTAGATCTGGTTATCACCAAATTTAAATTAAGAAGATATTTGTAAGACAAGATTTGGGACTCATGAGGGTCATTATGAGTTTTTGGTTATGCCATTTGGGCTTACCAATGCTCCATCTACATTTCAAAGTTTGATGAACTCCATATTTAAAAAGTTCTTGAGGAAGTTTGTATTAGTGCTTTTTTGATGATATATTGATTTATAGCAAGACATGGGAAGAACAGTTGCAACATGTAGATCAAGTATTACAAGTTCTCAAAGAGCATCAACTCTATGCTAAGCCATCCAAGTGTGATTTTGGTCTAATGAGGTGGAGTACTTGAGACACATAGTTTCACATGGAGTAAAGGTGGATCCTAACAAAATTAAGGCTATCATGGAATGGCCTATTCCCAAAACCATTAAGAAATTGAGGGGTTTCTTGGGATTGACAGGATACTATAGAATATTTGTGAAGAATTATGGTCGTATATCAGGACCCCTCAAAACTTTATTGAAGAAGGATTCTTTTCATTGGAATAAATCTACTAATTCAACATTTGAAATATTAAAGGAGGTTATGTGCATAACTCTAGTTCTTTCCACTCCCAATTTCATAAAGGATTTTATTATGGAATGTGATGCTTTAGGAAATGGTATAGGCACAATTCTCATGCATGATGATCATACCATTACTTTTGAGAGTCATCAATTAAAGGGTAAGAATCAACTCAAACCTATTTATGAGAAGGAAATGCTAGTTATTCTTCATGTAATAAGACAATGGAGGTCGCATCTAATGGTAGGCACTTCAAGGTTAAGAAAGATCATGATAATCTAAAATATTTTTTGGAACAAAGATTATCTTTTGAAGAACAACAAAAATGGGTTACTAAGGTGTTGGGATATGATTTTGAGATTGTATATACGAAAGTGAAGGAAAATGTTGTGGTAGATGCACTATCAAGGAAGGATGAGAAGGATGAAGATTTATTGTGTTCCCTTTCAATATTACAAGAAGATTGGGTAGAATAAGACAAAGAAGAGTGGAAAAATGATGTGGCTACTAGTAATCTCATTCAACAATTACAAAGTGATCCTAGTAGTTTAGATAAATTTTATTGAAAGGGAGATACTTTGTGGTATAAAGAGAAATTGTATCTTTGCAATAATTCCTCTCTCAAACAAAAGATTCTCACAGAGCTACATGCATCTCCGGTGGGTGGTCATTCAAGATTTTTGAAGACATATCATCAGGTCAAGAAAGAATTCTTTTGGGAAGGGCTAAAAGGGGATGTTCAAAAATTCGTGGTAGAATGTTTGGTTTTTCAATGAAATAAAGGGGAGAAAATTAAGACACCTGGTCTCTTGCAACCCTTAGTTATTCCTAGCCAACGTTGGGAAGAGGTCTCCATGGACTTCATCATAGGGCTTCCAAGATCTAATGGTAAGAATTTCATCATGGCAGTAGTGGATCACCTCACTAAATATGCACATTTTAAATTGCATTATCACATCCTTTTACAACAAGTACAGTGGAAAAATAATTTTTGGAGAATATTAAAAAGCCACATGGTGTATACCTAAGGTTATTGTTAGTGATTGTGATCCTATCTTTACTAGTAACTTTTGGACATATTTATTCAAATGTTTGGGTACTCAATTCGCTCAAAGTTCTTCATACCATCCATAATTTGATGGGAAAATAGAGGCTTTTAATAAGTGTTTGGAAGGATATCTATGTTGTTTCACTTCAGATAAATAGTCTCAATGGGTATATTGGCTACCACTAGCAGAATGGTGGTATAACACTTCCTTCCATAGTTCATAAAAATGTCTCCATTTATGGCATTGCATGGATATCATCCTCCTTCCATCACATCATCATTAAAGGTGTTTGTTAGAGATCTAAATTTGCACCCCTCTATTGAGTTGTGAAAGAACTTAGCAAATTTGGAGTAACATGGGACTACTTTCAGGATGTGGGTATCCTATTGTGAAAGTAGACCTCCAGATTATGGGTTGGCTACCTTTTTGGTGTCACCTAAACTACTGCTTGCCAGGAAAAGGGGAGAAAGAAACATGAAAATAAAACTAAACCCCTATGGTGATGCACCTAATTTGATTTCTCAGACCTATATAGCTGCTTTAACACACAATGTCATCAAAAGCTCAACTTAACTTAACACAGCTCAGATATTTTAACATATCAATGCATAAGTATTTTGTAAGGAGGCTTGGTTTTCTTAACATTTCTGAAGGAAAGGAAATCTTTCACAACTAAAAAGACTACTTGAACCACCACACATCTTACAACCTACAAAAATATATGTTCATTCTACCTAAAGGTGCTAAAGTGAGACAAACATGAAGGAGTTACCAAAACTCACAAGAACATTCATCAATCACCACACTGCACACAATGAAGTAGCTTCTAAGAAGGTAAAACACTGAATTTCATTAATAAAAATGGTGTTACGTACTTTTGTATATCTCTGATACTGAGTCACAATGCAGTCCTTTGCCTAAAAAAGCTCCAAAGTAAGCTACAATGCCCTACAAAAAGAAAGAAAGAACTCCCTAAAAACTTCAGCTTGAAGATACTTAAGCAATTTTTGAAAAAATTGCTCACACAAGTCCTTCTAGAAACCCTAGTCGGATGCAACACAAATGCCCAAAAAAACCTTCTAAAACTCCTCCAAAAAGCCTCCAAAATGTAGAAAATTCAAGCTTTGACCCAACCATACCAAAATCATGACAAAAATGCCTCCAAAATGGTCCTATTCTCTCCAAAAACAATCAAAGAATGACCCACACACCAATCCCACATGTCTGCCAGTCAAGATTATGTCTCCAAGAGCTTTGACCCATGTTTTAATTGTGTTTGCAAAAGCCTTCATCCTATTTTGCATTTAACATAACATTTTGACTAAGTGACTTATAATAACATCACTTAATCAAAATGTTTTACATTCCAGAATAAATGCAAAATAGCAACACTTATCTCAACCACCCCTAAATGCATCAAAGTTAACTCACCATTATCTTACATTTTAAAATAAGATTCATAATTAAGTGATTTATAAAATACCACTTAATTAAAAAGCCACACATTTGCAAAATAGAAAACAAAGCATGGTCTCAATGGGAGATAATGCAATAGCATAAGTCTTGAAAGAATTACACACAAAGTGATGGGAGGTTGGAAAAAAAGTCTTAAGTCTTGAAAGACTTGCAACTTTCAAAGAGACAAAGAGAATTCACCAGAGCATGTATGATGAAGTCCTCAAAAATACTAAGGCATAGGACCTCATTTCCAAAATGGCAACACAAGGCAACAAAAAAAACTAAGGCATAAGACTTTACTTCTTGGCCCATGACAAACATTAAAATGTGTTTGCAATTTTTTAAAACAAAGGTAAAAATACCTTTGGTGGTCGACTTTACTAGGGTTTCAAACCCGAAACCAAAACCATGTGAATGAAGGAAAAAACACTTCATTTTCATTTTGCAACTTTTGGAAGGTTTGCTCTACTGCCATGGGGTTTTGACTCGAGCCTCCACAAAGGTTTTACTTGGAGCTTTTACTGCATTTTTTTAGTTGATTCCCCATGCTTGGGGTCGAAATCCCTATGTAACCTGGTGGTAAGTCATTTCTTGAACATTCAGTAGCATTTTTACTCTGTTTTCAAAGGGTTTCGAGGCCTCTTGGCCGCGGCTATGTCATACTTCTCTAATATATTTCTCTGTATTTTCTCTTGTTATTTCCTTCTTTCATTAGGACCACCATGGAAGACCTCTGATGCTCTCAGTACCGTGGGGTTTGATTATATTCCCTCACAAAATAAAGGGTAAGCTCTTCTCACTGTGATCTTGCATTTCTTTTCCAAATTTCTGTAGAATGTGCTCTATTCGAACCCCTCAGTGAGTAAAGATGATGAATACTCTTGTTGCTTTATGTGTATTTCATGAAACTTTTTGTAGAAATTTTGAAATCCTCTGTGCATTTCAAGCTTTTTCTATAGAAGAATGGCCGTGGCTATGTTTCTCAAATGCATATTTTGAGCATTTATTTTTTGTTTCATTCTTTTGTATTTCATCATGGGAATCTTTATTTTCATTGTGATGCCAAATAGTAGCAGCCAACATTTCCATAATCACCTTTACCATGATAATATCGAGCAAGATTATAACATGAATGAGATTCATGAGAGTGTGTATAGTTGAAACAAGAGCCATCTCAGTCAACTATTCATAGAAAGAATGCTACCCTGAAACACTTACTTTGTTCTTATGATGGTGCTTGCATCTATATCTCTACTACGCTATGGATGACTGTGCTATTGCATTGATTGTCATACTTTCATTTATATTTTCTCTATTCAACCTCTCTGCTCATTATGACTGTCATGATTGTATTGTATTTCTTTGATGGAAATCTATGCATTGTTTCTTGAAAACAATCACCTTAAATCATAGTGCTTGTCCTTTATATTTCTTCTGCTCCTCAAATTTTGTTTCTGGCATAGTTTTCTTTTCATATTTTGCTATAGATGATAAATTGGTTCCTGCAATTTCATTTGCAAATCTAGATATATAGAATCCCTCTTTGGAATAATCACATCTCTTTGACTCATTATTTGTAGCATGTATTTTTTAAGACTTGCTTCGATCCATAATACTAAATTATTATTACAGAAGTCCTAGCTCCATCTACTGGCTATCTTTATTTTCTTTTGAAACATTTGAAGAACATGATTCAAGGTTTGCATGTGCTTTGAACGACAGGTTTTGCATAGTTATTCCCATTGTAGTTTCATGCCTTGGGTCTGAATGCTTCAACTCATATGCACTCAACTGATCCCTCTTGTTTTCAATGGGAAAATAAATATGTGTCATCTCATGTTTAGACAAAATAGATTGTGCATCTGTAGCCTTAAAAAAAGAGTTTGATTTAATATAATGAGCTGATGACAACGACGTGTCCTTTTCATTCATCAAAACTGAAAAAACTTGCATTGAATTTTCTCTCTTAGTGCCACATTGTGACTCCATAGGATCAAACTGTCTAATAAACTCCTGAAAATTTTGCTTTAGCTGGTCAAGTACTCGCTTTGATGCTTCATATTTATTTTCTATCTCTATTGGCTCTTGTGCTCTCCATGTTAACAAATTAGAATAAGAAGCTGCAATGATGGTTTTGTTGATGAATTCAACATTGGTTTTATCTTTTAGAGTCTTTGTTGAAGACTCCTGACATTTTTTAGAGACTGAATAAGTGGGAAGTCCATAGCTTTTCTAATTGAGCTCCTTTTCTGTTCTCTTTAGTTCCCTAGTATTATTTGCTTGGGCATATCTTGCTTGATGCTTACATCAATCACTCCGCTTAGATTCATGTGACTGTTCTCCTTCCTGGTTAGAAGCATATGGAACCCCCTAATATCCTCATTTAAGTAGGAGCTCCTAGGAATATGAAATATACCACATTTCCTTTTGCATTGAAAAGCTGACTTTTTTCCATTCATTAGGTGATAACTGGATGGTCTTTCATTAATGTATTTGGGTGTCCTTGATCTGTTTTCGATGCCATGGAATAGTAACCAACATTGTCATAATCACCTTTGTTGTAATATTATTCGTGCAAGATTATGTTATGAATGAAATTTCATGAGAGAGTGATCAGTTAAAACTAGAGCTATCTTAACCAACTGTTACACAAGAAAATGTGGCTCTGTGAAGAGAAAAGGTTTGCAAAAAAAATGGTTCGATGTCATTGCATAGTGGGTATAATTTAAAGACTCTATGCATCTTCTCCATTTCTTCATGAATACTCCTTTCACTCAAAACCCTTGTTCACTTTTCCTCATGCATTTCTTTTACTAGATGCCAACAACCATATCCTTGTGATATGGCCCACAAGAATGCCATAACACCACTTGTTTTCCTAAGATCATGTCTGAAAATGCCAACACTAGGGAAGGTTAATGCCTATTATTCATAAGGTGGCTGTCTAAATTCACCACAAAAGGTGTCTTGTTGTCCTTATTCATCTGCAATTACTATGATGACTGCACTTGTTCTTATAATTTCAAAGAGAAAAATGCACAACAAATTGGTCATTTACCATTATGCATTATTTTTACTTACTGTCACATAGCTCTTCCATCTCTTGCCCATGTTGCTCTCTTACTTTGTTATAGCTCAGTACTACTCATGATGCATAACACTTGTCTCTTAAATGCATTTAAGACCATTGATTATTCCTAGGTTACTCCAACCTTCATGATTTATCCTTGACAATTGCTTGTTGTCCCTTTGATCATGACTCCATGTGATCACTTGAAAACACTGTAACAACCCTAAAGATGATTGACTTCTTTGTCTCATTCATAGTCATGCTGATTGTGAGCATGATAGGCGATTCTTTACTCCATATTCTGCTAAGACTGTGTGCATACATCAACCGTTACAAAGAGACCCTTTGATTATTGCTCTTGAAACCCTCTGTCATTGTAACTTGAGAGTGATCTATCTTTCCCATGTGCATCATGATCAACATGGATGTAGATGAATACTGATTCTTGCCAAATGCATTGTTGTTGTCCTGTAGCATGCATTCATTGTGCTGTCTTGTAGGATGCATGCTGCTTCATATGACTCATGATGGTTCTAGATAGGACTTGATAGCTCCTCCATTATTTATTGATGGATGCATAATTGAACTTGATGCATCTATAATTCGGTGCTCACAGAAATCATTTGCTTTAATAAAATGGATCTTGGATCCACTTAAGAAGATTGAAAGACATATCAGCAAAGTATTACCCTTTTTGGCATGATGACAGCCTATTGATTGATTCATTGTGAAAGGATGAAAAGTAACTTCTTGACAGTTCATATTGTTTGTTTCATCTTTTGAATCTGATAATGAAAGTTGATCAACCTGTGTGATTCCATATTGATTTAATGCATCAAGAATATGTTTATCATTGATTTGATCAAGTTGCTCAATTTCCTATCCCTCCTAAAACACAAGAGGGCAACATGTTGAGCTCAACCCTTGTGGGAGCCACATTTTACCCCACATGTTGTAATTAGCTGAAACAACAGTAACAAGGATTTGTCTTATATCTGCACAAGGAACAAAAAAGTTAGATAAACAAAGCATATCATAGGTGTGTTTGATTACTCTTTTTTTTTGTTTTTCTAGACACTTATGGTATGCTGTTTATTTTAATGCTTATGGACATCATATTACATGTTTATGGATGTTTTGCACATATTTTGATTAGTGACCTTTCATTGCTCTAACAACACTCTTTTTTCAGATGCAGGAAACCTAGGAGGAATGAGGAGAGTGTCAAATGAAAGTAGGACAAGTGGGGAAGACCAAGATGATGCAGGACAAGGCCAACAGGATTCGTCATTCTAGGCAATGACGGGTCCCTTTTCATTTTATGTGCATTTCTTTTCTTTTTATCTATAAGCGTATAGTCTTTTCTTCATAAGCATTAGAATAGTTAGTCCCTCAACTTGTGAGGATATTATACACTTATGATCATCAATAAAGATTACATTTGAAATACATGTTGGTTCTCTTTCTTATTTTATGCAATTGCAAAACTAGAATAATGCAATCTGATTGACAATCTCCTTTATGCACATGAATGAAATTTAGCAAAAAATGATGTATCTTTTAATGTTTAAATGCAAACACAATAATAAGTTACCTGATTTAGCTGGAAGCAAAATAAGGTAATAGTGTCACCAAGAGTTCATGTTGTGGAGGACCACCCGATTCATCAATAACAAGTACTTTTAGGACTTAAAGAGAATCTATCCATAACATAGAATTGAATGAAGCAGCAGGCAGACCAACACCGTCGTGAAAGAAGTTTTTATGTTGGGGATTGGGTTTTCTTGAGATTTCAACCTTACAAGCAAATGTCATTGAAGCAACAGTCCAAGAATAACAAGTTGTCTCCAAAATATTATGGCCCATATCAAATCATGTAGAAGATAGGTAGTGTTGCCTACATGCTTGAATTTCCATAAAAAATAAAGATACATCAAGTTTTTCATGTTTCTTGTTTGAAGAAGGTAATTGGGAAGAACCTACTTAGACAATATTATCGAAGCTTGATGAAGAAGGAAGATCATATTGGAGCTAGAATGTATTCTTCAGAAATGCACAAGGAAGTTGACCCGAACACTCACTTAGTATCTAATCCAATGGAAAAAGTTACCAATTGAAGATGCCACATGGGAGGACGAGGAGTCATTCAAAAGCATGCAAAATTTCCTAGCATTGAGGAAAATGATTATCTGAAGAGGGGGGCATGCTACGCCCTTAATATTAGAGTACATCGGGTTATGAATAGTCAACTTGTGGCTATCTTAACTCCTAATTAAGTCATATTATCATTATTATATTATTATTTAGTTGATTAGATCGGCCTAGAGCTTACATAGGGTTATCTAAATCAACTTGGGTGATATCCTAGGCATAAATAGGTATATATAGGTGGTTGTGAGTCTTATTTCATCATCATATTGTGAATCGTGTTCTCCTTGGAGATATTTGGAGGTTTTCCCCAACGAAGTGGCTTGTTATTCTCAGTTATTATCAAGTATGTGCAGCATATTTAATATCATATTCTTCTATTGTGTAAGTTATTTCATTACAAAGTGAGGTGGATTTTTCTATAAATAGACTTCAAGATTGCCAAAAAAGGTGAAGTATGGAGCATTAAATAGAAAATCATGCATGAGATAGGAGGAATCCTTGGGTAAAGTCGATATGTCAATATATTTGTTATATTTGTCCTTTTAACATAATTTTGAGGCCAATTTATAAACTCCCTCGCACCAATGGTCCAAATCCTTTGCTTAAGAGAGTTGGAGCACGTTTTTGAATTAGTATAAACCATCTTGTATGAAAAAATCCGTATCATGGGAAAACATTCAATTTTTGAGTTTCTAACCATGATTATCTAACTTGTGACTTTGGCTTCGACTTTTTTTTATCATTCCAACTTAATCCCATCGTCAAATCCCATCGTCAAAATAACATACAAATTAATATAAAAAACCAAGAGGAAATTATGCTCAAGGGGGTTATCAATTGTCTTCGAGACCGACTTGGTCATACTCTCATCTTTATTCCAAACCCTCAAAGTCCTCATATTTGTATCAATGTTCCAATAGTCACAAGGTCCGTAGGGAACCACTTTGGGTAGGGAGTTTTTACCTAAAATATATAAGGGTATATATTCAAACATTTTGATTTTATTACAAATCCTCCACATTTTGAATGACATTATATTGTTCTTCAAGAAGTATACCTCTAACATTTTCCGAGAGACCTAAGTTGTCCCTCCAACATCTCATGGATTCCAGAGCAGCTCCCATGTTAGCCGTAGCATCAACAACACAATTTCCTTCTCTGTAGGTATGGGATCACTATTTATATTATATGTGGGTCATTAAAATTGTATATGAGTGGATTGTGATAATAAACAAGTATTAAATATTCAATTGTGTTCAACAAGTGATGATGCATCTAACAATGCATATGGCACAAAAAATAGACAAGTCTAGAATTTGTTTTAATTTCTAATGATGCATATTTTTTAGGGATTTTTTTAATGCAATGTATACATTGTTTTGAAACAATTGTAGTGTTATTCAAAATATACATACCTTAAAATAAAATTATGAACTTGTCCTTAAAAAAATTGTAATCACTAAAATGGGAATTTTTAGCCAAGCCTTAGCCAAGTGAGACCACAAATGGGGGGCCTCATCCCTATCATGAACACACAACATTAATGCACATATTCCAAACTTGCAAGGCCAATAGCCTAGCAAGGGCACAAAGTCCACAAGCACACAAGCCCAGTGGGGGTTTGGAGCACAAAGTCACTAGCATGAACACCAACAACTTCAACATGAAGTTTCAAACATAAGAGCACAATGGATCAACAATGAATCGGTGCCCATAATCAAAATGGACCAATGGTGGTTTGAACCTTGGTGGCTACAACATCAATGCCATGATTTAACCATCCCATGATGCCATGAATGCTAAATTGTCCTTATAATTAATATTTACAAGATAGTATTTTTTGAAATAATCATCAATATTGGTCAATTTTATTACCTTCATAGTCACTTCTTTTTTATAGAACCATCAAAACTCTATTAAATTAACACACCCACAAAATTTGTGAAATTTATTAACATCTAAAGGTGAACCTTAAACATTGTAAAATGACTTTGATAAAAAATAAAAATGTGTGCGCTTGACTATCATGACAAAACTATAAATAGTTGTGTCTATTAACCATTCAATAACACCTTTAAACAACGTTTTTTTCAAAATAAAACAAAATTACAAAATTATATATATATATATATATATATATATATATATATATATATATATATAACACAAAGGTATACCCATCAATACATTTGTTATTCCTTACTCCATGTTTAACTAGTTTAACTTCTTTCTACCATATACCTTTTCATTATTCTTTCTATAATTTATTATAATTATTTCTTATTAAAACTTAATCCAATATAATTTTTAAATTAACATATGCATCATGTTAACAAACATTCAATGATAGAATACAACCTAAGCTCATGGTTTTGTGGTAAAGAACTATTATAATACAAAACCATGTTCTTGATTAGAAACCTGCCAAAAAAGTTCATGTGATGCAACCATTAAACCTACTTAATACATTAACCTAATTCTACATTCACATGTGTTTGTGATAGTTAGTTTGGTTTTAATTTTCTATTATTATACTCATTATTTGTGTCTCCTTTTTCTCTCTCTTCCACGTGCTCTTTCCTCAACTTGGTTTTAATAAATTTGAGTTAGGTTTAGAAAATCAGTATTTTAGACCATACGCTAACACTTTCCAAGTGGAATCTTTGTTTTTACTAAATTAATCAATGTTTGTTAAGTAAGTAGTAATAATATTTTAATGTAATAAATTCTACACAACAAAGATCCCACATGATCTTCTAGAGCTTACACGCAAGTGTATGTGCTCTTTTTTTTTTCTAAATAAAATATAAGTGTAAAGGTGAAATTAGAATATTAATTTAATTTTTTATTCAATTTTGGGTATGTTTTGATGAAGATATTTTAATGTGATAGGCATAAAAAAAATTGATTTACATTTTGATTTATATTCATATTTATTTATTTTTAATTGATTTTTTATATTTGTTTCCTACTTTGAAATCATTGTCTTATTTTTATATATTACATTTTCAAATAATCTAAGATTGATAAGAATCAATCCTAAAAAGTATAAGACTCGTATTTAAATTTTGAACGTCTAAATTCATATTCAAATTTAAACTTTCCCAATCTTTTGTATGAGTCATTATAAAGTAACCTAACACATTTTCATATGTTGTGTTGCTATTTTTTTATATTTAAAGGCATTCAATATACATATAATTTTATATGGACCAATAATCATCACATGCTCAAAGGAAAATAATTAGAGCACAATTCAATTCTAAAAAGTATTAAAGAAATCCAATTTGTATAAATATCACATAGGGCATCTACATGGCTACAAATTTTTTGTCTTTAATATTTTTCATTGTTATTAGTTCAATTCGTTAAAGGGCTTGACCTAGGAGAACCTGTTCACTTGTTATGTCAATAAGCTTTTAAATAGTGTCTCTAGACACCACTTTAACAAATGCATATATCTATAATCTACGAAGGTGAAATTTTTCAATAACACATTCTATTAGTCCATTCTCACATGACATAAATCAATGTTATGCATTAGATGAAATTCACGATAATTGAAATCAAAATCATGAAACTTGAGATTTATCTACGCTATTTTTTTTATCAATTTAAAATTTTGAAACATTCATCAAATTAAAATAATTAATCTTTCAAACAATGACAACTGATCCAATGTCATCTAATCCATCATCAATCTTAGAACTAATACACCCATGTGAAAATGGAAAATCTAAATTATCAAAATAGTACACCCACTATAGTCCAAGTAAGAAAGAAACAAGTTTTATAGTGTTTTTTTTCCTTACTAAGCTTGCAACCATGTTTTGCTTATAACACACTCCAAGTGCCAAAAACAAATAAACATTTTGAGAAGTTACGATGCCTTTTGATGAAATGGAATAATCAGCTTATTCCTTTTGTCTTCCAACTTTATGCACCGAGATGCACAATTTTTTGATTGTTTTCTTTTGCAATGGATTTTATTAGATTGAGATTCCCTTTGTCACAAGTGAAAGATGTACATGCATAAATACTATTATTTTAAATAAGATTTAATAAATAATAAATAAATATAAATAAAATGATGGTTTGGTTGGATTTGAATATTTTGGTTTAAATTTTCATAAATTATGTTGTGATTAGTATAAAGGAATTTAAAAAAAAAAATAGTTTATTTTAATTCAATAAAATCTAAGTATAAACTAGTTTGAGTTAAATTAAAGAAATTTGAAATGATTTGTTAATAATTGAAATAATTAAATGTGTTAAATATATATTAAAAAATAAATATATTTAATTTAGTGATTGAAAATGGTTTTAAAATTTATATATATCTAAATATAATGTATATTAGAATTTATAGTATTAGTTAATAGATTAGTAATTTGTTTGACAATAAGAATACTTGGATGTGATTATGTAAAATTAAATATGATTATCAAGGATAAACTCATGATCGTGATTTAGTTTTGTACATGTAATTTGGATTTTGTTAAGTTATCATACAGTGATGCAGAGCATCTAGGTGCATGAACAATCGCGCACAACTAAAAATATTTTAAACTTTTATGCTTGTGTTTTGTTTTGATTTTTGGTTGCAAGCACAAATTATTGAAATTCTCAACTCCTCTAGCATAATAGAATTTGGTGACGGATTATGGGAAAATCAAATTATATATTTTATTCATTTTAAAATTATTTTAAAATTGTTGAAAGATGTTAATTTGCCAAAAAGGTAAATCCCACACCCAAGCTTGGAGTGGGAAATTAATATGCTCTGTAACTCCACTTTGTAAATTTGAATTTTGCATTTTGTTGCAAGATTGGAATGCAAGGTGTTGGGGGAAGTGGAGAGAGTGGGTTGTGAGGTGGGACGACCAATTTTGAATTAAAATTGAATGCACATACCTGAAAGAGGAAAACCCGCGTCTAGGAAGGAGTAATGAGCATTTTGGAGGTTTTGAATGGAATTTTTTGGGGAGAGGAAGATGGTCTGGGTCATAACTGTGAGACCTAGTCTTAGTAAATTGGGAATAACTTTCTCATATCATAATGAAAAAAAAAATAAAAAAAATTTCAAAAATCTAGAAAGGAGATGCATACAACCCAGAAACCATTTTAAAATATGGATACAAATGAGGGAGCATTGATAGGAAGAAAGTGATGAGTTTTAAGAAGCTTTTGGCAAGGAAAAAAGATGTAGAGAATGTGAAAAAATGGTGATTGTTTTGAAGGAAAGAGGATTTGATGTCAATTGATGAGTGTTGCAAGTTCTTTTTTCTATTCAAAGAAAGCAATAATCAGATTTTGGGTTGCCTATAGGTGTTTTCCAAAGAATATGAAGTTTTCTATCGTTTTCCTATAGGTTGGTATTGTTGGATTGGAATAGTATGAGAGTGTGGAAGCTATTGTGCATCATTGTTGTTGTAAACATATTGAAATGAAATAAAACTTTAGGTTTCTTAATTATTTTTAGTCCCAATTTGTGCGAGGAAATTTGATTTGGATCTTCAAGCATTTCATTTCATCATCTAAAGGTGATCTTTATCTGCTATTGAATGTGGGAAAGTAAGTGTTTTCAAATGAGGTTTTTGACTATGAAATCAGGGGGTATTATTGGGAGAAAAACTATGAACTATTTATTTTCTTGTAGATGAATGTGGGGGCTTTCATTTTCCAAGTTTTTAGTTAAAAAGGCATTGGTTTCATGGTTTAAAATAATTTTCAAAAAGAGGTCTACCATGAGTTTGAGTGCAGTTTCAAAGTTGTTTGAATTTAAATTTATGGGTTGCTATATCTATATCTATATCTTATTTTTGGTGTCTTGAGGTATTTTTTTGCATCAAATGGTATCAGAGCCAAAGGTTCTAAGTGCATAAGCAGATCGCCGAACATGAGGCAGCTTATGCTAGGACTAGTGGGTGGATAGGGGAAGCACAATAGAATTGTCCGAGAAGCTCAAGAGAATTGTTGTAGGTGTGTGAGGAGTCTTGAGAAATTGAGAGCCGAGAGGGGCAAGTTGTGGAAATGCAAAGCATATGAGTTGACGTGGGTCATGAGGAGACCCACAAGAATATTGTTTTGGGAACTTTATTGGGAGAAGGTAGAAAATGAGAAGTTTGAGAAGATGGGACAGATGGTCCATGAGGAAGTGAGAAAGATCAAGACGAGGATAGATAAATTGAAGAAAAATATTGGCAAAGATGAGAGGATATTGGTGAAGAAAAGTGAGAAGAAGAAAGAGGACAACAAGAAGAAGAGTAGAGAAAATAAGTGTTGCAACCTAAGAGAGAAGAAAAAAGAAGTGAGAGCAGCCCCTATAAAGGATGAAGATGTAATTGTGATTATAGCGGTAGAACATGAAGAAATTGTAGCTATTGATGAAATTGTAGCAATAGATGATGTAGTTGCAATGATGGAGTACTAGGAAGTTGCAACACAAGATAAAGAAAAGGATGATGGGGCAACAAAAGAGAAAGAGGTAAAGTTGAATTTTCTTGGATTTAGTAAAGAAGAGTTTACAAAACTTTTTGTTGGATGTGAGAAGATGGACGGTGCAACGAAGAATGAAGAAAAATATGTTGGGATAACGAACTAGAATGAGGTAAATTTTAATTTTAAATTTAGTTGTGATGATTCTATACCTTCTTTGGTGAGAGTAGAAGAGGATGTCAAGAAATAAGAGAGCATGCAGATGCAAATTAATTTTCATGGAGTACTAAATGCAGATTTGTATAAGGATGCAATAGATTTTGATTGTTGTTTGGATTATACATATTTACATATAGACGTTGTATAGGGTGATGCAAGTGGAGCTTGGCGGAGGTGGTCAGTTTATGGTGGGATTGAACCCACAGATGAAAAGAGGAGAGTAGAGTGTATTTGGTGGAGGAGAGTGATACATGGTGGATGTGAATCCATGAGAGGAGAGAAGAATGGAAAATGGAGTTGTGGAAGGAGAATGGTGCTTGTATAGACGAAGTACTAGAAGAAGAGGAAGAAGAAATGATTTCATGTGCACTTTGGATAGTGATGGAGTTCATTGAAGATTGCTTGCAATTTCAAAGAATGGTTCTACCATTCAACTTCACTTTTGTGAGTCTATGCTCATAAAATTTCTACCCGATGTGTTTGATACAGGAGCATACGGGTGCATGGACAATCATGCACAACTATTTTTTTTTTAAAATTATGCTTGTGTTTTGTTTTGATTTTTGGTTGCAGGCACAAATTATTAAAATTCTCAACTCATCCAGCATAGTAGAATTTGGTGACAAATTATGGGAAAATCAAATTGTATAATTGATTCATTTTTAAATTATTTTAAATTATTTTGAAGATGTTAATTTTCCAAAAAGGAAAATCCCACATCCAAGCTTGCAGTGGGAAATTAATATGCTTTGTAAATCCACTTTGTAAATTTGAATTTTGCATTTTGTTGCAAGATTGGAATGCAAGGCATTGGGGGAAGTGGAGAGAGTGGGTTGTGAGGTGGGAAGACCAATTTTGAATTACAATTGAATGCACATACCTGAAAGAGGAAAACCCATGCCCAGGAAGGAGTAATGAGCATTCTAGAGGTTTTAACTGGCATTTTTGGGGGAGAGGAAGATGGTCTCGGTCACACCTATGAGACCCAGTCTTAGTAAATTGGGCATAACTTTCTCATATCATAACGAATTGAAAAGTTGAATTTTTTTGCAAATTGTTGGGAAGGAGACGCATAAAACTTAGATATCATTTTAAAATATGGATACAGATGAGGGAGAAGCTATAGGAAGAAAGTGATAGGTTTTAAGAAGATTTTGGTAGGGAAAAGAGATGTAGAGAATGTGAGAAAATGGTGATTGTTTTGAAGGAGGATTTGATGTCAATTGATGAGTGTTGTAGGTTATTTTTGTTTTTCAAAGAAAGCAATAATCAGATTTTGGGTTGCCTTTAGGTGTTTTCCAAAGAATATGAAGTTTTCTTGTGTTTTATTGTAGGTTGGTATTGTTGGATTGGCATAGTATGAGAGTGTGGAAGCTGCTGTACATCATTGTTGTTGCAAGCATATTGGAATAAAATAAAATTTTAGGTTTCTTAATTATTTTTAGTCTCAATTTGTGCGAGGAAATTTGATTTGGATATTCAAGCATTTCATTTCATCATTTAAAGGTGATCTTTATCTGCCACTGAATGTGGGAAAGTAAGGGTTTTTGAGGTTTTTGACTATGAATTCAAAGAGGTATTGGTGGGAGAAAAACTATGAACTATTTATTTTCTTAGAGATGAATGTGGGGAATTTCATTTTCCAAGTTTTTAGTTTAAAAGGCATTGGTTTGATGGTTCAAAATAATTTTCAAAAAGAGGTCTGCCATGAGTTTGAGTGTAGTTTCAGAGTTGTTTGAATTTAAATTTATGGGTTGCTATATCTATCTCTTAATTTGGGTGTCCTAAGGTAGTTGTCTTGCATCATGTAGTCTAGCTAAAAAATTATTTCACCTTGATCAACTCCTTGAAATTAGACAATATAAATAATAACACTCTTCAATCATGTAAATACCTCTAGAATGATTGTGCAATACTAGATTCATTTTATAACACCAATTAAACTCCCCCCAGTGGCCCTCTTTGATATGACATAAATGTCCTTGACTTGCTAGTGAAAGTGGGTGGGACAAGGTCCTACTATATCCAAGCTATACTAAAATATAGTATGTGGATGGGGCTCCAACCTTTTATAATTGGTGTTCAACCTATCAATCAAAGTTGAACACAAAATACCTACCCTAATTTCAAATATAGAATAGGTGGGGGACATAAGTGCCTACCTCCCCATGACCTATAGTCAATTGAGTAGCCCTAGAGGTGGTGATGGGTCACTTCACTCTCCTAACATGGGGGAATCCTTCTATCTTACATCCTAACTCTATATTGGGGGTTGATCAACTACCCTCATCTATGCCTAATGGGTGTAGATGAGAATGATTTATCTTTTCTTCTATGACCTCTTGATTATGAAATTATTAGAATAAATTTATTGAATACCTTTAAATACAAGTCCATACCAACATATCATGCAAAATTATGTTTAGTTATCTCTAGGAGAGAAGGGTAAAGGAGGGAAGTTAGTCAAATTTGAATTTAAAATTTAACATTAGGGTGATCCCATGACATAAACTAGTCCTAGGATAGAAAGGGGCTAGATCATAATACATAGTGTGTGCATGGAAATAAGTCTTAGGATAGAAGTAGCAAATGAGTGGATAGGGTAAATGTCTAAGGGAGTGTGAACATGGGAAATTGGATAAGTGGTAGATGTATAAAAACATGTGTATATGGTAGATAGATAATGTAGGGCAAGGAACCCAACTTTGTACAAAGCATTACCATCAAAGTGGGCACAAAATAAATGGGAAATGGCATGGATATACAACTTTTACGATTACATTTTGGCCCCACTTTGAGGTGCATGTATATCCTAAAATTATTTTGTATCTCAAAGTATGTAGCACTCACAAACATGCATGTAAATTAAATATTAAAACATTCAATATATTACCATGATATACATGCAAAGCAATGGTCCTATGAGGATATAATCATGTGTGTTTTCCTTCTTTGTATGTTTTTTTATCCATGAGATGAGCCTCTATAAGCACTTGTAATTGTCTTCATATCTAAATATAGGAATATAAGAAACAAGATATACCTCAACTATTGGTTATATCCATAGGGTACAAGGAATTGTTGGAAGAGGGGGGAAATGGTACATGAAAATTAAATGTAAGCTAAGCATGCAAGCATATAATCATGTAAATATATAAGCATCTAATTTTGTATTCATTAAAAATTAAAATAATATAGCAATGAATATAAATAGTTCATGTTGTGTAAGCACATGGGGTGGAGATATCGGTGAATAAGAATGTTTTCCCCAACATGGACAATAAAATGGTGTAACTTTTAGTGGCATAGTAACACTTGTGTAAGTATATAGAGTATTAGGTTAGACATACGTCCCCCAATGTAGCATCCAAAATCATCAACACACAAATATAGAAAGGAATTTAATTCCTAGAGCTATAAAATCAAAACTATGGGCAAGGGTCTAAAATAGAAGGTATATCTATAGTCATGATAAGGGGAAAGGACACATAAGAAGGAAGGAAATTTCTTAGAAGACTTTTAAATATAGTAAGAATGTCTCAAAGGATCACAATAATGTAAGATACAAGCATACAAGCTCAAATTGAATAAGAGACCCCAAGTGGGTGAGATAATACAATAAGGTGCAATAGTGTGTAAAAGGGGAAGGCCAATGCCTCCATATTAAATGATATGTTGATCATAGTACCAATGTAGGGGGGTACATGATGCCCCCAATGTGACTTAGAATATGTATTAATGTAAGCTTATAGTCATATAATGTAATAATTGAAAGAAATGTCCTTGAATAGCCTAATAAAATAGTGTAATGATCAATGATGTGTATGATAGAGAAGAACCAAATAATGTGTGTGAGTAAGATATGATCAACTAAGCACATGTAAAATAAAATATGCACCTTTCAATAGACTATCATATTTTTTGAATGATAAAGTAGTGATTTTTCATGGCACATGGCATAAATAATGAATTTAATAATAAATCAACACATAAGTGATCTTATAATATTTTAAACTATATAGATAAGTTTCATGCATCAACATGGATGTTTCATATGTCAAAAAGTGTCATTAATATAAGTAAAGGGACACAACAAATATATTGTGTGAAAATGAATCCAATTGTGTATAAGTTGAATTTTAATGTGAATAATGAATGTCATTATGAATATGATCACATTGGTTCAAAAATGAATATCAAAAGATGTATGGTTTACAAATTACAAGTTTTTACTTAGCTATGAAAGGGAGGGTCTGTAGAAAAAGTAACTTTTATTTACACAATTACCCACATGAGACTAATACATTTCAAAGCTTAGATCTATATTGTATTTCATGATGATGGTGGTTCAATGGAGTATCATACCTATGAGTTAAGACTAAGTGTTGGCGTAAAATCTAACACCTCTGGAGTGCAGGTTTGTACGGACAACTATGTACACTACGCAATGAGTGCTCTTGAAATTAGGAGGGGAAGCTCCCTCGTTGTGTTGGAATGCATGAAAAAGGAAAAGTAATCTAAGTCCTATCTTTTTGTTCTCAGCTGGAAGAGGCACAAGGTTAAGAAAACCAAGAACGTTGCAGCTAAGGATTTTCTGGTTTCATAGATCATTAACTACAACTAAGCTATCTACTTTAAATCTATCCAATTTCCTCAAGAAAACACAGCATGAGGAAATGGAGCAGGGTTTTGACTATTAGACGATAAACGAGTTTAGATTCTCTACTTGAAGGCAAGGTGGCGCATCTATCAGCTCAATCTAGACAAGTTTATTGGGCACAAAACAGATTTAAGAATTTACCATGACAATCTTATGAAACCCTATGTGGCATAACACTTGATCAAAATAGTAAAGACTTACAAAACAGATTTATCATCACAATCTCACGAAACCCTATGTGGCATAACACTTGATCATAATGATAAAAGGTTCACAAGACAGATTTATCATCGCAATCTCTTGAAACCCTATGTGGCATAACAATTGATCACAATGGTAAAGATACACAAAACAGATTTATCATCATAACCTCTTGAAACCCTATGTGGCATAACAATTGATCATAATGGTAAAGTTGTACAAAACAGAAAGAATTCACCATTACAATTGCATGAAACCCTATGTGGCATAACAATTAATTGTAATAGCGAAGACACATGAACAAATACCAAAAGAGCAATATTGAGGGCAAGGTAGGCGCAACATATATTTCTCTCTCAAGCAAAATTTATTTACAAATGAGCAAAAGCTCTTATTTATATACATCAAGGTGTAGGGAACCCTAAAATCACCTTGAGTCATCTACAGTCTTTCAATGCATGCAAGATTTTCTGCCAAACCCTAATGAAGTAAACTATACAGTTAACTGGAAAGCTACCATCAGTTAACCAAAACATCTAATCTAAAAATGGACAATTGTGCAAGCATGCACGTCCTTATTGAAAGTGAGTTAACTGGAAGACTACCATCAGTTAACGTAAAACCCTAAATGAAACTCCAAGTGTGTAAAGCTGATCTCAGAATAGATATGCATGTGATGACAACATCGAGTTAACTTGAAAGGGTAATGCCAAGTTAAACTCGTGTGTGTAATGTCTATCCTAAGAGGTGGGAACTGAAGTTTACTATGTGTGATCTCGAGCAAGCAATCCCTTAACGAGGTTGCCAATTGCATCAACATCTGAATGTCAGCAACTTGAGCAATCTTGGCAATCTTTGCACACTCAAACTAGCATTTCACTGACTCATAACTTTGGCGGCTCCATAACTGAAGTGATGGTCACTATCTCTTCTGCAGCTTGATGCTTCTGATGCTTTGGCATGACGAAACCATGAATTAAGACCGATTTGGTCTTGAATTCAGTCTGTGTGTACTGTACTTTGAAAAACTCGCCTATTGACTGTGAACACGGCTATATTCTGACAATTTTTCTAGAAAACTAAAAATAGCCTGCTGAGGCTAAAAATAGCCTTTCAAAGAGTTATTTTCGGCAAAAATCTGAGATATGGGTTTTGTCCAGAAGAAGATTCTAAGACAACCCAGAATGTCAGATTTGCAAAAAATTGACTTCTACTCGACCATGCAAGGAATTTTTAGTTGAGAAAATTAGAGCTTCGAGAACTGATGCTCTGGAGTAAATTTTCCTGAAAAATTCTGGCACATGGGTTTTCTCGAGGAAGCTATTCTGAATCAACCCAGATGATTTGTTTTGCCAAAATTCACCAATTCTTCAAACATGCGAAATAATTTAAGGCGAAATAGAAGAATTTAAGACAGAAGAAAGAAGTTTTAAGTGCTCTGCTTCTGCTAAAATCACCATCTTGTCTGAAGTCTGTTGATAATTCTGACGTGTACCTGCAAATAAAATGTTTTGATGTCTTCGCCAATGATTGTTGATGAAGAATTTGCCTTTGGTTTGCTAAAATTCGCCTTTTGGTTGAAGAAAAATGAATTTTGACTTTGAAGATATGAATTGCCTTGAAAAATATGAATCTCCCTTGAAAATACGCCTTGTGAATGAAGAAAAACGAATTTTGCTTGAAAATACGCCTTTTCCTTGAAGAAAAATGAATTTCTCTTTAGCTTTGTGAATAATAAATGAAGATGGTGCCATGCTTAAAGAAGATGAAATTCGCATCAATCTGACAACTGCAAGATTTAAAACCTCAGCTGAAAATAGAAGCCTTCTGATTGGACCCCTTTCAGTTACACTGATACTGACACTGAGTCCGGAAATAAATAATAATAAATTAATATTCATCATGCAATTTACAAAGGCATCAATTTTAGAGATTCGGCATTTTAATGCTAAATATGCATAATAAATATTAAATATTATTCAACTTCAGTTGACAAACCGGATGAAGCTTTAGGCTTCACCGCTAGACTTCACTAATTCTGAAAAGTCATCATTTAAGCTCATAGGCGTCCATTTGCTCAAGCTATTGCACTTTTTATTAACTTCCTATTTTATAGCTGACGACAAAGTTACAACTGGCCAACTTTGACATTGATTTCCGGGTGACCAGAAGATGCTGAGACTGAGCTGGAGAATTCATCGGAAAGCCTACTGAACAAGGAAGAAATGTCTGCTGGGAGACACTACTGCAAAATCCATCATTTAACACCCTGAAAAATTAGGCGCCCTTGATTAAATTCATTTACAGGTTCTAGACTTAACCATTTTCCTAAACTGCCCTCTAACACTTCAAACGACTGCTGACGGCGAATGGTGAACCCTGCTGATAGGAAACGAAGCTCACTGCGTGCCTGGAGACATTCTACATCTAATGACTGTACACATGACCTCTGAAAAGTTCATTAAGGGCCTCAAAAGTAAAAGCGCCCCTGGCTCTTAGTTGCACTGATGTCATTTTGACGAAAGTTGAACTTTCATCCAAGTACCCTACTTTGACCTCTGATATCTGGAGCTGGGATGACCCAATTTAGGCACTATCTGTTTTAACGGACAGCTAGAAGGGCCCACAAGAGAAGTCTCTGGAGGTGACAAAGCAAGAAAACTGCTTCTAAGACCTCAAACACTCCAGTGTGTATTTTATTTAAAATTACTGCTCCAGACAGCCATTTTCTGGATATCTTCATTCTTCAGCATCTCGCCAAAGACCTCGCACGTACGAGTGACTGCCAAATTCTGAAGGCTGATGGCTAGGCTCGTTGAATAGATAAAATGATTACGCTCGAAAGCCGTGAAGACTTCGAACGTGAACGAACTCATCTGACAGGCCCAAAGGCTAGGCGCCTCTAGACTGTAAAAATACACTACAAATTGTTTGTTGGTCCGCCCGTGAAATTACGTGCTTGGTAGAACCTCTGCCACGATCACCTGGAACGTCGGAACGACAAGCTGGATGATGCATTGCGGAGCTAGGCTAGAGTACTACTGATGTTAGGAAGACTCTGTCTGCAAATTTTGGCATTGGAAGGGTCCTCTAAACCAACGCCCTTGGGCTGTACTTGCACTGGGAATCAATGGAGAAGCTCAAAAACGTGAAAACTCCATTATAAGCTGATCTTCAGACGACTGCTGCCGGAGTTCTGAAACTCGGATGACTGCGTTTGATTTCTCGCCGGATAAGCAGACTAGTTGTGAATAGATTGACTGTATCCGCTATCAGAAATACCAAGATTTACCCCCTCTTTAAGATGGGTGCCCTCAGGCTAGGGGTGTGCTTTTTCCTGAAAAAGACAAAATTCTCATATCTGGAACTTTGGGGATTTCAACTTCTGTCGCTGTTTGCGGGAGTTGCAGGTCTCGTAAAGCTTTGCTGGATAGCTTATCGGATAGCCAGACCAATTCTGAAGAGATTGACTAGATGCTTGAACACTTTCAACAAGATCTTAACCTTCAAAAAGTTGGGCGCCCCTGGGCTATAGTTGCGCTTTTATGCTTTTTCCTGAGAAATCTTCATATATTAATCACTGAAAACTCCGTTTCGATCATTGAAATGACCGTATGCAATGTGAATTACTGTCGTGACATGCTCCTCCATCGTGAAAATCTCTATTTTGAGTCTCTGCTTCAGGTTCTGTTCAATAAAACTGCCTTTGACTGACAAACTACTGACAAAACTCCATGCTTGATATTGCCCAAAAGCTGTATTTTACATCATTTTAGCAAGATTTAGACTCTTTAAACAAAATGCCTTGATGAAGCAAAAACAATTGGTTTTGGGTACAACACTAAGCATGTGTACAAATCAAGTGTGATGAGGATGTGGATATCATAAGTCAACTTGGAACACTACATTTATCAAATTTCTTAGTTTTAGAAAGTTTTATAGAAATTTTCATAGATTAAAATGATGTTATTGTTAAACACTCGAAATACTGAGAGGGGGGGTGAATCAATATTCTTTGAAACCACTTAAACATTTAAAAATCCATTTAAATCGTCACATTCAATTTGTGGTAAGGAAATAAACCATGAAAGTAATCATCAAAGCACATAACACGTGAACATATTTTTTATGTGGAAAACCCAAAAATGGAAAAGCCATGGTGAGGTTTAACTCACAGTATATTATAACTAGTCATAACATATTACAAAATAGATCATTACCTTTTGGGCTCATTGTTTAGAGGAATCACTATCCAGAGAATAAGAGAAATAAAAAAGAGGGGTGGCTCACTGCCAAGATTTGAACTGCTTACAATACATCTACAATATGCAAGAGATATAGTTCCATTGGAGCTCAAAATATTGAATCAACACACTTTATACTATACCACTTCCATACACTATCTTGCTTTACATTCATATCAAATTCACATACTCTGCTTAGGAATTCACATCACACTATTTCTACAATACACATCACACATCTACAACACTGAAATGAACTTATATTTATATGAATTACATTCACTAACTCCTACATCATCAATTAGGTCAGCCTAATTAGATGAGACATGTAATACCTCAACTTGTTAGCTCAAGATTCAAAACAAGCATGCTTTGTGCCATAATTAAAAAATTGTAATGCATCGAAATAGGTTAGAGGGGACCTATAATAACTCCCATAAGAAAAATCAACATTTCCTTTAACTTTGCACAACCCTAAACTAATTAGGTTGGCACTGTTGGTGAAGTAATAGTAAAATATGTATCAACTAATCATCCACAAACTAACACTTAAACCTCAAAAACACTCACCACTTGGACCACACACCCTTATTGACACTTGTAAGCACTCCTACAAAAACACATAACTAAATATTATTCCACGGGGGAATTTGGACCATTCCAAACATGCATTCTGTACTGGTAACATTGTCACTAGCGGACTCGATACTTTGTCAATCATAAATTTTACACTGGAGGACATCAAGACATAAAAATTTGGATTTAAGATCCTCCAACATATATCAAAATTTCCTTAGAACTGCAGACCAATACTCTTCAATGTGGAGCAATACGGACCTAAAAACTGATACTTTATACACTAAAAATTGTATTCTATGACTTAGCCAAATATCAACACATTTGTTTTGCATCGAATAAAAAAATCTTGCACTTGTAAAATGGATTACCATCGCCATACTCACTTATGCTTCACCAATCAATTGTACTTCAAACATCAAACCATAATGTTGATATGAATTCCAACACTGTATATGATCATGCTCATGTTGCCAACAACCATATCAATGACAAGTAAACTTCCAACAATCCCACCCTTTTTCATTGATGGAAACATGCACAAAACTCTTCTGCCCCTTTGACATCAATGGAAAAGAGTGCACTATTCAAGCATAAATACTTACTCCCCTTAACTGATAAATATGTATATGTACATACACATGAGAGTAATTCAACAAACTTCTTCAAAAAGCAAAGCAACTCCCCCTAATGATGTTATCCACCAAAGATAATCAAAGTTTTTACTACTATGCTATCTACTATCTTCCACATATATATAATGAAATATGAAATTGCATGAATAGAATAAAAAATGTACACAATCAACTAGAAGAAGACACTTGCAATTTTGCAAGGTGTGCCTCACATTCCTTTCTTGATTCCCAATCCTTCTTAGCGAAGGCAAGTAGACTACACTAGGTTTCAAGCTACACAAGGAGATCTTCTCCTTCATCTGGGGTATCGGGTACTAGAATATTTTTTTCGAACTCTTCTAAATTTTCTAACACACCAGTCAAGGTTGTAAGCCTTGCACTTACCAAGTCCCTGAGATGACCATACTACACAATGATTTTCTCTTTTTGTTCTTGTAGTTGAAAAAAATGTTCATGCAAATTTTCAATAGCCATCCTTGTTGTATTGTTTGCATCTCTTGTCAGATCATAGACATCAGAGGCCTAAGAAACTTGTGACTCTATTGAGTCCATTTGGTTCTTAATACTCTTGGTAGAATAAGGCCATTTCAAAGAAAATTGAAACAAAAATTATGCTTCACTCAAACACTTATGCACATCTTTCAGGTTCTCTTGTAATTTATTGTGTGCTACACTACACTTTTCTGATATCTCAATCAATTTCTTGTCATTCACCTTCTTGGTTACCTCTTTCTCCAACATTTCTTCTAAACCATAGGAGTAATCCTTAAAGGAATCCAATAGCAGTTTCAATTTTTCAACACCAGATAGAGACTCATCAATTGTAGCACAAGGAAATCCTTCTTGCAATACCTTGAATTCTTCTTCAATTAACTCAGTGCTCTTATAGTGAGTGGAAATAATTTCCTTCCTCATGAAAGAATGAAACACATCACCAATTTGAAGCTTCTGTAGGGGAGAGATTTTCCCATGTCCACTTGACCTTGCATTAAAGGAAGTTGCAGTAGTTGTACAGATACAATAGGCTCGAATTGCAACTGCATGTCTAATAGACCCTTGAGTGAATCCCTGAAGGATTCACCAACAACCTTTATGCTTTCCTCTTCCTTTTTCTCATTATCCTTTTCCTTGTCACCAATGCATTCTCCATCAACGTTTTGCTCCTTGTCTGCACTATAGGATTATTTCTCAATTTCCTTCTCTTCAACCAATTTCATATCAATTTTTTCCTTGTCACTAATGCTATATTATTCCTTTGCATTCTTCTCTTGTTTTATAGACTCTTTATCTTCCACAAGAGGAAAATTTTCAGTGTTCTATGCCTTTGAATTCTCCAAGTCAACTTTCTTGAATTCCTTTCTTTGTTCACCATCAATATCGACATTCAGAGGGGGTTGGTTTTACTCTGTTTTCACTTCCTCATGCATTTTATCATCCTATTATGCTTCAACAATATTTTCCTCTACCGAAGGAGTATCATTATATCATTTTCTTGCACATTTTCTCCTTCATCTACATGCTCATGTTCTAGAGCATGCTCATGCTGTGCATCTTTTGGTTCATTCACATCTGGGATAGACACATCATGTTGCAATTATCCTTCATTTTTTGGAGACATTCCTAACTCCTTTTCTATATTGATAACTTTTTCCATTGTTTCATTTCTTAATCTTTCAATGTCATCCTTATCCTTGCTCATCAGGGTGGTAACCCTCTACTTAGTCTTGAATGTTTTGTTATACAATTGAGCTAATCTAGCTTTATCCTCATTTGTGAGAGGGGCACTAATCTTATTCAAAGCATATTCCCTTAATCTTGCATCTACATCAATTGCTTCCTGTCTTCTTGCATATAATGCACCTCTAAGATCTTCAGGCAATTGATTTTCTATATTCTTCATGCTGAAATCAAATGTTACTATATACATAACTATTGCCTCTTCTATTGCTGACTTATCAGTGTCATCTGTAGTGGGATATAATGCAACAGTCTGTTCCAACATCTCATGCTCAACCATGTTGTTAAATAGTGCATCTAATTTCATAGGACTATGTTTCCTTACTAGAGGGGAATTATCCTTCTTATTTTCTTTGCCTTTGGGTGATTTCCCTTCCTTTTCAAACTTCTTCTCCCTCATATGAATCATGAACACTTGTTTCTCTTTCTCCACTTTTGCTTCACTAGGGGTAAACCCACAATATTGGTTTACAATTCCGTGAAGGAAAATTGCAAAAATGCTCCAAAGAAAAAAAAAGGGTTTTAAGGGGTTCGCTCGAAGGGGGAGGGGGGTTCACATGAACCAAAAAATGGGTTCACTCGAACCTCCCCCCCTTTGAGTGAACCCCTTTGTGATGCCATCCATTTTTGACATTTTTTTTAAGGAAAACAAAGGGAAAAATGAAAAACAAGGGGGGTTCAAGTGAACCCCCCTCGCTTGAATGGGTCAAGGGGGTTCGTTCGAACCCCCCTTTTTTTCCCTTCCCAAAATGGAGGAAACTTCACGGACCCATCTGGATGATGGTAGTCCTCGAAACGAGCTATCCATCAAATATAATTTTAATATATTTTGGTTTCATTATGTGTTTTTTTTTAGCTTAATTAAACATAGGTTACCAAAAATTAAGCTCTTTGTTTTGCACATGTGGAAAAATAGTAGATTATAAAAAAATTCTGAAAAATATGTTCAGGCTAGGTATTGATGTCCTTGATCCAACAAAAAAAAAGAATTTTGGTACATACAATTTTTTTTATGTTGTATACGGTTTGCTTATGTCTAAATTATAATTGGTTTGACTTCAAAATTTAATCAAGAAAAAAATATTCAATAAAAGACTATGAAACCAAATAAAAATGCTAGATATCGTACTTATAAAGCTAAATTCAAAAAAATTGGAATTTTATCCTTCATAGAAAAAATTTATGTTGTTTATTGTGAAAATCACTCTTTAAAAATGGTGTTTATTGTTAAAAACTAGTTTTCGAAGGAGATGGAAAAAGAAATGCAATTTGTTTCCAATTTTTTTTAAAAATATTGTTTAGAATCTACAGACAAAATGTCAGAAATCATTAGTTTGCACCATCTTCAAATTCCTCATGGTTTAACAGCTATAGGTGCCCGAAAGTGAATATTTAGTTAAAAAAATTCAGTTCAATGTCTAGTTTGGCCAAAAATTATAAACCAGAATTGTGGGATCACCCCTAGTAGTGTCCATAGTGTCAAATTTTGCTTTCTTTGCACTTGTATCTACTTGAGAGACACTAGTTTTCATTTTTGGACCAGCTGTGGTCCTTCTTCTTCCTATTCATCTACATTTACACTCATATACTGCTCTCTATTTTCCTTTTCTTTATTTCTTCTTTTCGGGGTATCTTGTTGTGTGATCAAAGCACAGGTTGGATCTTTCCTTTTCACACCAACTATAGACTTAGCTTTAGTAGTAGGTTTAGTCCCAAAGGAGTTAGAAGCAATCAAAGAGGGGGTAGATGTTCTACTTGATCTTCTTGTGCTGAGGGAACCTCCCAAAGGACCATATATGCTTTTGGTTTTCTCCAAAATTCCCTTAGGTATGCCCATCACCTCTGCAACCTGTGCAATCATCTTCTCTACAATATTCTTGATCTCTTTTTCTCTTTGCTTTGTGTACTTCATAATAATTTTCTTCATAAGTTCCATATCTTCCTTCCTTTGGGTCTTTAGGCATGCTAATCATGTGATCTGCTAGACCAACAATTATCTCTTCTACAACCTCATATCCCATTTTAGGGATCCAAACTGTTCTAGGATCAACATCCTCCATTATGCAATAATCCTTCCTCACCATGAAGATAATGTCATTTTTGTATTTCTCTACCATACTCTTCAAAATCCTTTCTCTAGCTTGCATATTCTCTTGGAAAGTTTTGGAGAATCCCCATAATTCTTTTTTCTAAGAGTCTCCATCACCTAATCTCATTAGGTGGTCTCTGATTTGAATAGCCACTAGTATTTCCTTCAACCATACAATATTCCTTATTTTGGGAACCTCATTTAGAAAGTAAAAAATTAAACAAATGATCAAAGTCCCAAACCAAAAGGGGTACTAGGAGCCCTCAGTCTTTTGCGGGTTTTCTAATAATTGTAGTCTCAACAATTCACATAGGTCATAATCCATTCCTTTCTTCACCATCTCATATGTTGTATTGATTGTAGTTGTTGACATATGATTCTCTCTATTTGTGAAGAATATCTTGTACCCAATCATAATTGATGCATACTTTACTGTAGGGTCTTTAATGTCCTTGATCGTCAAGGATCTTTTATCATATTTTAAACCTGTTAAATTTATTACCATCTCATTTTTCACCAATTTGAGTGTTGAAACTGGTCCTTCAAAACATAATCTTGTTACAACCCTAATTGCCTCCTTATTAATCATGTGTGGTATATCCAACCACATAAACTTGTCATGAATCCTACTCAATGTGTATCTAATCCACTCATCAACATAGCAAAAGATGGGGAAATTATTCCAGACGTCGAGCTTCTTCTCCTTCAAACTCTCGAACTCTAATTTCAATTCAAACTGATCTCCAGTAAGCTCATTAAACCCCACATCTCCTAGCTTAGAGTGGTTATACTCTTCTATTTTTGCATGAATGTAAATCCTAACATCTTATGTAGTCAACACACTATATAGAATCTTTCAAAATACACCATCTAGATCCATCATCATTGACTTATTAGGGTGCCTCTTAAATTTAGGTTAAGGATGATCTAAAACCTTGACAACTTGTGGAGTAAAACATCTACACTAGAGGCTGGCACAGACTCAGTCTTAACCTCATTCTCCTTTTTCTTTTTCCAAATCTTGTTCATCTCTTTCTTCATCTCTATAGGATTATCCCTTTTCACTGGATCATTCTTCTTTACTCGATCAACCTTCACATTCTTGCTTCTACAAAATTTGGCAATATGTCTAGGTTTACTGCATTTGTGACATATGATAGCATTTTGAACAAGCTTACTTCCACCAATTCTAAATTTGAATTGATTAGCCCTATTCCCAAATCCATTGCATGCATAATAATAGCCATTGAAAGATTGAAACCTTGTACCATTGTTATAAACATTCATAATCTGATGCATTCAATAGTCTTATGACCAAATCTATTGCATGCATAGCACGGACCGGGAAAATATTGAACATTTTGATTCATTCTACCTCTACATTCTTTAGCTCTATGTCCAAATTTATTACAAGAATAGTAGTAACCATTAAAAGATGTCTTCCTTTGTGCATTTGGTTGTTTAATAGGTGGTCTTTTGAAGTCTTTCCTCTGATTTTGGACTTGCTTTCCATTGTTCTTCTTGTCTTCAATCTTCTTTTGTTTAATGTTCTTCATTTCAGTACTTGGTGTTTGATCTACTTTTGAAATTTCTCCTTTTTCAAACCCTATTCCTCCTTTGTCTTTAGAATTCTTTTGATTTTCAATCATTTCATCAACTATTGTAGAACTCTTCTTGATTTTTTTCTTTCTCTAGATCTAATCTCAAAGTCATAATCTCTTCTTCAAGTTTTGTACATTATATAGATTTTCTTTTCCATCTGTCATTCAGGCATTCTTCAACTCTTTTTCCTTCTTCAAATTGAACTTTCAGACTAGTGATTGTCTCATTTGATTGTTTCATTTATTCATTAACCTCCTTATGTCTTTCTTTGAGTTTCTTGATCTACTCCCTCAATTTCTTGATGCATTCATTTTCTTCCTTGACATTTTCTTTCAAATCTTTATTCTCACTTTCAATTCTTTCCAGATCTTCAAGGGCTAATTTGAGTTCTCCATTCATATCAACCATGTGATCTTATTCAATAAATCCAACCATAGGAATTCTTCTAGAGGAGTAGGATATCTCCTAGTAGCCATGTGTTCAAACTCCAAGATCCTCCTCAAGAGATTAAGCTTCTTCCAAGGAACCAAGCTCTGATACCAATTGTTGAACACTTGGAATACTGAGAGGGGGGTGAATCAGTATTCTATGAAGCCACTTAAACATTTAAACATCCATTTAAATCATCACATTCAATTTGTAGTAAGGAAAGAAATCATGAAAGTAATCATCAAAGTACATAACACATGAACACTATATTTTTTATGTGGAAGACTTGAAAAGGGAAAAACCACAGCGAGGATTAGCTCATAATATATTATAACCAGTCATAACATATTACAGAATGACTCACTACCTTTTGGAATCACTATTTGAAGGACCCACTGTCCAGAGAATAATAGAAACAAAAAAGAGGGGTGTCTCATTGCTAATATTTGAACTACTTATAATGCATCTAAAATATGCAAGAGATATAGTTCCATTGGAGCTCAAAATACCAAATCAACACACTTCATACTACACTGCTTCCATACTCTTCTCTACTTTAAATTCTCATGCTCTGCTTAGGAATTCACGTCACACTATTTCTATAGTACACACCACACATCTACAACTCTGAAATGAACTTATATTTATATGCATTACATTAGCAAACACCTACATCATCAATTAGGTCGACCTAATTAGATAAAACATGTAATACCTCAACCTGTCGGCTCAAGATTCAAAACAAGAATACTTCAAGCCATAATTAAAAAAATGTAGCACATCTAAATATATTGAAGGTGACCTATAATAACTCACATAATACTAATCAACATTTCCTTTAACTCTGCACAACCCCAAACTCATTAGGTCAACACTGCTGGTGAAGTAATATTAAAATACATCAACTAATCAGATCCAAAAATTGACACTTGGAGCTCAAAAACATTCGCCACTTAGAAAACACACCCTTATGACACCTATAATCACTCCCAAAAAACCATATAACCAAATATTATTTCACGGTGGAATGCAACCATTCCAAACATGTATTATGTATAGATAGCACTGTCACTAGCATACCCGATATTCTGTCAATCATAGATTTTACACTGGAGGACATCAAGACATGAAACTTTGGATTTGAGATCCTCCAACATATACCAAAATTTCCTTAGAACCATAGACCAAGATTATTCAATGCAGAGCAATGAAAACCTAAAAATTGATACTCTATACACTAAAAATTGTATTATGTGACTTAGCCAAATATCAACACATTTATTCTACAGCAGATCAAAAAATATTGCACTTGTAAAATGGATTACCATCACCATACTCACTGACACTTCACCAATTAACTATACTTCAATGTTGACATCAAACCATAATGTTTACATCAATGACAATATTGTATATGCTCATGCTCATGTTTCCAACAACCATATCAATGACCAACAAATTTCCAATAGTTACATGTTTGATTTTTGTGATCTATGGATTCATCCCAAATACCCATCCAAAGCTTATGGAATTTTCCTAAAAATATATATTGATCTATTAACTCATATTAATCTTCCATAATACTATCACATATGTGTGCTTTGTCATTTTTTGATTGATTTTGTACCAACAACATTTTCCTTTCATATTTTTTGTAATTTGAGATTCCAATCTATGATCATTCATAAAAACTATAGGTGGTGAGTCTATGGGCTATACTAATTGAGAATAACACACAATTGAAACTATTAGAGTCCATTGTATCAACCTGATAATGATATTACCAACACTATGAATTATGAAACATACATGCCTACTATGCTAGTTGAGTATTGGGACTCAAACACCACCAGATTTTACCTACTCAAAAATAAAATGAATGAAAAAATATTTTTGGATGATTCTCCAAATCTCGATGAGAGAGAGGATAGTAAAGGATCATTCCACCACACTATAGGAGGAACAAGATTTATATTAAATGTGCACATGTTGGGTATGGTATTAGTATGGAAAGTCCTCTTTCACATACATCATGATGGGAATCATGTCTCAAGCATGAAAATGTATAAATTTTTCATCATTTTTCTTTTCATTCTTCTATATGTCTAGGGGTTAGACATAGCCTATAGTTTGATTTAACTATGTCAAGAGGAAAAGAAGAAGCTAGTGTTATCTATGTATGTTATTACCTATTGGTCCAACCACATGCAAACATATAGATATTTAAGGATGAGGGTGTTATTTCTCTATGTAGGGCATGCTACTTCAATTTTAGGTTTAATAAAAACTATTGGTTTCATTCCTCTTATATTACCTCTAACATCAAAAAGGCCACAAATAAAAGTGGTGGTCTAATAGGACACCACAAATTGGTGGAGAGAAGGTAGGACCCTTTTCCCATGGATATAAGTTTTTAATAAATTGACTCTAGTGGATATCACTTAGATACCATGGAGATAGTGTTGATATATCATCTCAACAGGATTAGGTGTTCTATGTGGAATTTGGAAAATACAACATAGTTATGAATTTTTATTATGAGTTAGATGCTAAATTAGCTTAGGATTTTTGATAAAATTCCTCCAAGTTGATGGTGTATAGACATCACTATAGATCACCATTCTAGTAGGGGAGAGACTATGTTCTCCGTTGAAAAAGTGAGAGGATATAGATGATGTGAGAGACACTCTAGTACAAGTATTAAATGAAGATGATGCAAAGGACTCAAATAATCATGATGCATAGTGGTAATAAGATTTCACCCTCATTTTATCATCTATATTCTACAATAGTTGCACCTATAAGAGGAGTCAATCTCTAAAGTACACCATACATCACCCCTTTACAAATTACCTTACAATGAAAAATAGTAGGCAAGCAATATAATATACTTATTATAATGTTACATTTAATTTTATATTTATTAATAATTGTGGACATTGGTTTTGGTACCCGCAGTTCTCTTGCACTTCTAGGGTTTTTCACCTAAAAGGAGAGAGATAGGCCAAAATGTGTAATGTCCCGACTCAAAACTAATCTAAATACGAATGAAATGTGCCTAAATGCAATGTCTAAATGCAATAAATTGATAAAAGATATTGATTATTAATGTAAAACCTAAGAAACACAAGTTGTTTGAAAACACATTGTGATAAGCAAAATGACCTAAGAATGCAAAAAAATGATGACATAAATGAAAGAGACTGGAGAGGTGCACCTGGAAATTGGAATGTGATGTAGAGAAGCTCTGGAATCCTACAAAATTTGTTGTTGAAGCCAATTGGGACACTTACGCCAAGCTGGGCGACTTAGTCCTATTTTGGGGAGATTCTTCTAGAATAGGTTTCAACCAAATGGGTATCCAAAAATGTAGAAATCACTTTTCAAGCCTGGAAATGGGACTAATTCACCACTGATGGAAACTTAGTCCACCTTTAGCTTTCGAGAATTTTAGGACAGGAATCTGTAGCTCTCGGTTTGCAATCCTCTTCTTGACAGGTGTTCGGTTCTGAAACTGCAAAAACCGGGCTGAAAAGGGTCTCCAAGCTTCACTTAGGGATTTTGTTGACTTGAATGAATTTGATGAATTTTTGACCACTTTAAACACCTTTCTCTTTGAAAAATCTGCATACAAGACCTGCAAAACAAACATGCAAAGAGGGGAAAAAGGGTTAAGGGTTAGAGAATAGGGGTTTGCCTTAGTTAAACCTTGATTCGGTAATCAAACCCTTGAAAATGAAATGAAATAAAAAGAGAATGATGAATGAACAACATGAAATGCTACAACTCACCAAACCCTTGATGTAGAAATCTAAAGATATGCAAGTAGATGCTCCAATGAAGACTTGATAATGCTTAGAATGCTTGAGAATTATGAATGATTGTATGCTAATGTGTGGATGAATGTATTAGACTAATGGGGGTGAAAATGAGAGGAAAACCCTTTATTTATACTTTATTTTACAAAATTTTCCAAAAATAACACATCACAGGCTGACGTCAAGGTTAAGAGAATAAAATCTCGCTAGAAATTTAAAATAATTTTGATTTTTGTGCCCAGTGGGACTAAGTCACCCCAGGTGGCGACTTGGTCCCACCAGGGAAATTTTACTGGGTCTTAGAAATTAAAGTGTATTTAATGATGTTTAACAAGATTATTCTCTGAAACACACTTAAGTAAGGCCGAAAAGTGCATTAAGGGGTCATTTAAACATAAGAAAGGGTCAAATTAGTGATGAAAAACCTAGAAAAGTGTGAAAGTTTGTTACAACTCTTTACAACACTTTGAAATAAGACTTGGTAAGTGATAAAAAGAGGTTATTTAGGTGAATTATAATGAAAGGGTCCTAGAAAAGTGTGAAAGTGGGTTACAACACTTCACAACACTTTTACAAGACATCTTAGAATTCTTAATGATTCACAAGGGTCCAAGACCTAATGTGAATGTGTTGACTACATTACAACATTAAATCTAGGCAAAATCAAGCCAAAATCCATAGGAAAGACTCAAATGAGAGTAAAAATGTCCAAATATACATTTTTTGGTGACACAATAATATATCATTTGTCAAATAGTGGCTAGCAAAATATATTCATGCAAGGAGTATGGTGGAGCAGTTTGGCCTCATCTCTCTTATTATAGAGCATGAGACTCAAGGAGTACTAGTTATGCTAGTGGATCATACAAGATAATGTACATGCCAGATGGTTTAAACATATTTTTATCCCATCAATTAGGCCACTATGCCCTATAGAGATGCCCCCATTGAGTTACTATTAGTGACATATGAGTATGCAAGAGTAGTTGCAGAGATACATGTAGCCATATAAGAGTAGCTTAGACCTAGATTTAGTGCATGGAGAACAAGATAGGCCTAAGAAAGAGGTGGTAGAGTTTGATAGAAATAGATCTATACCTACATTGGTATGTGTTCATTGTATATTTGAGAGGACTATTAGAGAGTACTCAAAAAATTATTAAAGTATAAAAAGTGGAGATAAGAATATTACATGAGGATATTAGGCACCTATGGGAAATAAATATCACACAAGTGTTAACACTTGGATTTTTTGCACCCTGTTGAATGTGGAATTCAACAATCCAGTGTAACATGGGAATGATCTTAAAAGGTATGAAATTTGAACAAGATCAAACCTCCGGGAAAGGCCTGCTTCCTTTGCTAGTAATATCACCTAAACTACTGATTTTGAAGGAAAAAGGAGGAAGATTACTAATGAAAACAATTAAAATTAAAACTGGTAACTGGTATTCCTTATGGTGATACACCTAACTGACAAGAATTATGAAACAAAAGATAAACACACACTAGAAAACTGATGATAGTTTCTTGCATTTACACAACATAAATTTTGTAAGGCCTATGCATAAAAACTTCATGAAAAGGCTTGATTTTTGCTGTATTTTCAAGAAGGAAAGATGAATTCCACAACTTTTAAAAATTTAAATACAAAACTAATAAGCATAGTTCACAATCTGCATAATCCAAAAGAAGAATGAAGGCAAGATGAAACTAACACTGGATTCCAAGGTAATTTCTGTACTCCATATTCCCAAATGAGTTACAAAACATACATAAGTTGAGAAAGGATTGCTAAGAAATCACTAACTCCTCAAAATGCATTATCAGAACTGATTTCAAATGAGTTACAAAAATGGCTAAGTAGCCAAGCTCAAAGTTGCTCCACAAAACAAGGTTCTAGAAAACCTCATTTTTGTAAGCACTTCTAAAGCCTAAAATCTAGGACCTGAATCTTCACCAAAATAACTCATAATAGTTGAAAAAGTCAAGTTGATCTTATCAAATCATAAAGGTCCCTAAATATGCTCCAATTGTCCTCAAACTGACTTCAAACAACCCCTAGATACCTTCCTAATGTTTGAAAACTGTAAATAACTTCCCAATATGTTCTCTTAATCATAAATAGAAGCATATCCTCCATTCCTTCATGAATTAGTCATAAAGAACCAACATATCCCATCTTGCAAGTATATAGAAAATATTAAAGTGATTTATAAGTTATCACTATAATAAATGCTTTACATTAAAATTGAATGCACAAAAGGAATGCATACAAGCATTTGGCCGTGAGTGCAAACAAAGACCAAGTCTTGAAGTTTCCTATGTAAGTTACAAAAGAAGCAATTAAAAGGCATAGGTCATAAGGTATTACAAGGTATGAATAATACCTACTGGAATTATATTTTAAAAGGCTGCGGGGTCTTATTAGTTTCACATGATATTTATTTTTTTGTAAATAATGTGATAGAAATCACATCTTCTATCGACTTTTTAGGGTAAGAATAACCCTAACCATGTGAAACCAAGTAATTTAACTTTTATTCTTTTTCTCGAAGCTTATGGATGAAGCCACGGGCCGACATGCCATAGGGTTTCTGGAGAAACTTATACACGATTCTTAATATTTTCTAAGCATTTCAATAGCAGATCTTGTATAGAAAAAGAACTTCCTCTATAAATTTCATTGATTTTTCCATTGACAACACTGGAAGGTATGTTTTTAGCAAAAACCATAAGGAAATATCATTATCTTTTGCTTATACAGGGCCCTTTTGGCCACGACCTTTACATATTTCTTTACTGATTTTATTTATGTTGCTTTTCTCTTGATCTGGCCGTGCCATCATAAGGATTTCATGGCCATATAAAGGCATTCCACTGCATTTTTTGCAGTATTTTTTCAGAGAAGCACTGGTAAGTTGCTCCATTTCGTGCTCATTTTCCTTGTATGAAATTTGCATATCTTTGAATTCCCCTTGGTATTTCTATGCAAAGAATAGGGACATTTGAAAACAATGGCTGCAACTTAACATTTACTGTAATACTCAACAATTTTGTCATTTATTCATACTATTTTCCTGTTGATTTTTGTAATCCTGAAAATTTCATACATTTCATGAAGAGAAAAATGATTTCCCTTTTGGACGCGGCTACACTTGCAAGAACTTATCTTGTTTCTGGGTTAAGAAAAGAAACCCATACCTCGGTTATATATTCCACAATAAAACATTGCCTTATGTTTTCTGTATTTGCTCTTTGAAAATAAAACCAGAATGGGTCTTCTTCTTTTCATACATTTATGTACATCTTGGAGTCTATTTATGAAACTTTGTTGAAAGGAAAAAGGGTATTCTATATTTTGCTAGATTCTCAATAAAACCCATAGGGGTTCACCACCGCTGGCTTCTATAAAATTTCTTTCCTAAGACTTTCATGGCCATGGCTATGTGGGCCATGAATTTCATTAACTTTATATAGCTGGTAAAAACCTCTTTGTGTAGCTCGGCCTTTATGATTTTTGATCTTTTGCACTTGCACTTCTTTGTACAAACCATTGTTATCTCATTACTATGTTTGTAACATGATATGGGTATCCATAAACTGAGCAGCTTCATTTTTCTGGTTGAGGGTTTGATATGACCATTCCTTTTCTTCTTAGCTTGAACTCTCTGTTTAAGTGTTCACCAACATTTAGTATTTACTATTTTTCTGAAGAAGAAAAATGGCTCCTTTGGTTCTGGTCTAAAACTTAATGTATTCTTTCTTCAAAAACATAAGGGTTTGGAAATAAAAACCCTAGAGGCTAATACCTGTTATGATAATATCCTGCTTCCTTCCAGCGCCTTTGTCTACAGTAATGACTAAGAGGATACCATTTGTGATGTAGATCTAACCTCTATTTGGAACATAGCTTGAAGAGCAGGTGGTATCCTATCCAATCTAAGAAATTTGTTGTCTCACACAACCTCTTGTTCCCCTTACAGAACATTGATTTCAACACTTATTTGACCATCAGCTGCTGAAGAAAACACCTCTGGTTTCAGAGTAAGTAAAGTAGCACCCTGTAGAATGATCTTTGTCAATACATAATCAAAAGCTTCTAACCCAATTGATGGTGAGAAACATTCAGAAGCACAATGTTACTAACATCACCAACACTGTCATATATATTACTTTGATTCTTCCTATAGCAATCCCTTGTTACTTTGAATGCCTCTTTGGTGGTATGGTGACTGCTCCTTAACATAATCACTATCAACAATGGTCTTCATCACATTCATTGAGACTATCATAAGTTCTTCCAACACTGCCCTTTATTTGAACTCCTATGGTTGTACTTCTCATTGGAATTTATGGTTGGATAGTGTCTGAAGGGCTGATGTACCTCTTGCTTCTCAAATTAATTCTCATTTCTCTTTCAAGAATTTGACCTTCATCACTATCGTATGATTAACAATGCCACTCCCTTTGAGTTTCATAACTCTGTTTCTATATCATAGACCGCACTATGAACAAAATAATCAAGATAGTCATAATACTATCAAGACTACCCCTTGATGAAAAAAGTGCAGTATGTCCTTCAGTGTTTGAAAGAAAATTTTCATGGCTCTTGACATGATTCATCATGATCATCTCCTGAATCATATTTGTCTTGTTCAATGTATATGATGATTGGCAATGTATTTAAGTCATTAAGCATCAATACGTTTATGCTATCTTAAAAGCTGAGAAAATATTGAGCACTATATGGGACTATCCCTGTAGCTTACATTGCACAAATTATCTCTCCCTTTTATCTTGTTCAACACCTATCTTCAAAAAATTATGATTTCCATATGAATTTTTTATGCAATGTAAATAACTTTATGATGCATAGTACAATATCTTTAAAATACTTCAGCAACTCCACATGACTGTATATGATAAACACCATTGCTTAGTTTTAATGGCACTGTGGTTCCATTGAGCATCAATTTGCCATTTATATCAGTAGATTTATCAATCTCACTATTCTGAATAATGAGTTGATTCTTAATTGCATAACAATGTCATGGAAAACTTAACCAGCTTGTCATGTTAAAATACAAAATGACAGCGCGCTGGGCTCAACCCTCATGGGAGCCACACTTATCCCACATGCTGCAATTAGATGTATTAAATACATAACTTAACTTTCCTTATATCTGCACATGAAACAAACATTAGAAAAACAAGTGTACATCTTATGTTCAATATATACATGAATAGGGTGGATATGTATGTAATGTTTGTTATTAGTCATTGCTTAGAGTATACTCTAACACCATCACTAATGTCATATGCAGGATTAGGAGTGGAAGGAGCTAGAAGAGACAGATGAAGCTCAAGATAGCAGCAAGGAAAAAGACGCATGAGAACTAGTCATTCCAACCAGGCAATGGCTGGTTACCTTCTTTACATGCACATTCATTTCTCATCTTTACTTATTCTTGTATATATTGTTCATATTTTGTTTGAAATAAGCAAGTTAATCTCATGGCTTGTATGAGATAATGAATATTTTATACATTCAATAAAGATTTATGTCTTCTGAAATTTTTTGGATCTTTCTCCATTACATGCACATGTATGAATGTAATGATCTATAGTTGTAATCTTTTTCTAGATTTTTCACTTATATATTTGAATGTAATAAAGAAGGTTAATAAAATGTACCTTATTTTCCTTAGTTTAAAATAACCTCTACCCTTTTGAACCTATGAGTGAAAAATGGGTAACAACAAGATAGGTCTTTATCATGATTCCCAATGAGGAATCATGTCAATGATCATGGTAATACAATGTAAGGATCATTAGGAGTACTTCTCATTAAGAGATAGACCCGTATATGTATGGTATGTGTATATGTATTTTGACACTTTGATGTATATAAATATTTTATCATTCTATCATGAGACACTATATATTTATATATCACTCTATGTATTATATTTATCTTGTTATATTTACATGTTTAAGCTATTCATTATATTTTCATTTTATAATAAACACTATATTTTCTAGGGTTCATATATAGACATGCGTGTATGTAAAGTGTATCATGAATAATGCCACACATGTTATCTAATGCAATCAACGAACCCTAATAATAATGTGTCAATTTAAAAATATGGATTGATTAAGGTTCCAAAGTGAGTTCGATAACCAATGACACATGGAAAAAAGAAAAACAAAGCCTCATTGATATTAGCATCAATGTCAATGCAAGGTTATTTTCCTTTTTGTTGATACTCTTCTATCCATCTAGTCATACCTTACAACTTATAAACTATATCACATCTTATATTTCCATATTGTTCAACAAATATTCTATAGCCTTTTTCATTTCTTCTAAGTCCCATTCCTTTATATCCAAAATTTTCCATAAGATTGTATTAAAAACCATAAATATGTCAAAGGGATGGCTTAGGGGGAGGATATCGTGATGTAGAAAATGTATCATTCTCAAGATATCTATCACATTTACACATCTACTTAGCATCCTTATATGCCTCAAGTGCTTTACCATAGATACAAGAATCAATATATAGAGATGGAATAAAATAAGAATTAGGATCCATATTATGCTCATCAACACCACAAGGCATAAAATATAATGATCACTTATCATCATTAGATGAAGAGCTAGAATAATTTACTAGAGGTTCATTTTGTGTAACACATTTATTATTTATTATATATATATCTACATGATCACATTTTTTATATAAATTAGGAACTAAGTGTAAATGAAAATATTTTCCCTCGTACAAATATTAATATATTGGTGTATATTTTAACATATTGGTGCAAATTAGAGGGAACCACTCCTATATCATGCAACCATCAATTCCCAAGAATGATATATAATTAAATTTATTGAGCATAACATGGAATAATGTGTCTAATATATGTGGAACTCATATTTTATTAAAATAATAATGATACCCAAAGAATATCTATGCATATTATTAAATTCTCTAATGGTAAGATTAGATAGGAATATGATAGATAAAACTATGTTCATTTGATTTAAATAATCATATGTGCATGTGTTAATACTAGATCCATTATAACTTGAAGAATATTTAATATTTTCTTTTGCACATTCCAACATGATATGCAAAGGTAATGCTTCCTTAAGTAATTTATTAGGTGGAATCTCTCTATCCTCAAAATATATATCATGACTATCTGTATGGATAATATATCCTATAAATATGCAACTAATTATGGATTAATATTAGATTCAACTTGTATATTTTCTAAGGTATTTTGTATAATATATTTAAAAATGCGATGTACACACTAAGTTACTTTGATAAATTTTAGCTTGATTACTTTTCATTCATTGAATAATACCATACTCATTTATTTTAGATAAAACTTGAGGTATGGGAGGTAAGTGAAGTACATTGGTGGGTAAGAGAGGTGGTAGTAAATTAACATGTTGTCCTTCTCCTCACCTTTGGTGAGTATGGCTCACAAATAATAATTATGTGAATCTAGGGTAGCATTAAAAGTAGGTGTAGGAGATATATAAGCCATATTATTAGATGAACTAAGATTGAAAGTAAAGTATAAAGAGTCATCTCTATGTCCATACTATCCTGATGTAAATTATTCCTAGAAAATATGTAATAAAAATATTGTGCAAACTAGTAAAATCAGTGTAGAGATAAAAATATGAATCAAACCATCCTTAATCTCTACAACATAAATATAAATTAAACTCACTAATAAATAGACTATTATCATCTATTTATATATAATTATCTAGAAGAATCATTTCAAGTGTAAGGATGCATCACTAATTGGAAATCAAAATAATCATGAAGAGTTCCTCACTAAGACTCATAATATCATCACATAATATAGGAGAAAGTGACAAAGTATCAATAAAATAAATATAAAGACAATAAAGTATCATCAAGGAATATGATATCATAATGTAAAGAAGGAAATTAATCCATAAACATGTAATAAATGTGTGTAAATAACATAACCTATGCAATTATCATGACATGTAAGAAGCATCATCACAAGGCAATCTAATGTCATGAATTTATAAATCACATGAAAGATCCTTGATTAGTATGTGACCATTATTATTACAAGACATATAATCATCAAGAAAAATGAGAAAAAATGAATTAATCATCTTTAGGAAATATAGGGTAAGAATTAACCAAATCAATGAAAGAGGAGAAAGGTAATATGTGACAAAATAACACTAGAGGGTTGGGAATAAGATGTTGGTGTGAATAAAGTCTTGTACCTAGTTAATTCCTACCAGGGGACTTATTCACATGTTAAGTTTACTTAGTTCCTAGGATTCCTTCTAGAACTCTTAGTTGTCTCATGTGATAGGATTAAGATACATGTCATGATCTTGTCTAATCCTATCTCTCACCTTGCCTTTATAAGCAAGACATCTCTTGCATATTTTTGCATCTTTTTCATATATTGTGAATCATGTATCATATTGTAATTATTGTTTGGTGGAATAACATATTCTATTGTTTCTTTTCTCTTTTTGCATGTCAAGGTTATTTGGTGTTGCAAATTGAAGATCTTGGTTGCTCACTTCAACATGGTATTAGAGCTTTAAATCTGGAAAGCCCCTTCCTTTTTCTTAGATATTTTTTACCATCAATTTTTTCCATTGTGATTGAGTTTCTTTTATGATCTTGTAAATTCTTGTGTGCTCTTCTCTTACATTTCAATATGATCTAGAGAATAAAAAAGGATTTGTGAAGATATGCTGATCCTATATTGCATGTATGTATTTTCGTGAGATCTAGTGAATGCAATTATTTTGGCTATAGTTGTAATATTTTTGGTTGTCCCATTGCATCCAAGAGGCTCGAGAAAGTTATACTTGGCTTTTGTTTCACTCAATTTGGCCACCATTTGCAACTTTGGCAAACAAGGGTTTGAAGCTTGGATCTAGAGAAAAACTTTTTATAGAGGTATTTTTGGCCCAAATGGACCTTGCCATTGTGTCCAGGAGGTCAATTCCACAAATTTTGATACAAATTTTTTCTATATTTGGAAAAATTTGTTTTTGGGGTAATTTTTTTTGGTAGGGTAATCGTATGACCACCTTGTGTAGTCTCATAATTACATTTGTCACATATTTTTAAAAAAAAATATAAATAAAATTATTTAAGCACTTTTATTTTAAGTGCTTAATCACTTGTTAGAGATATGTGTAGGGCTCCTATCCTATGGAATAAGTTGTCGTTGAAGTGGCTACCAAGCTACCTAACATGACTCAAATCGTGACTAGCAGTTGTTATTGCTAGTGGTTCCGCTATAAACCACCATGATTTAAAAAAAAATGTGAATCAATTTTTTAATACTGCAACTTTTTCTTCACATTTCTGTCACAGAGCCGCTCGCTCGTCACCTAGCGGCCACCGTTGTCAACGACACTACCTAGGGGGCCACCCGGGCTCCTTCTTTTGGCCTAAAATAGGCCTTTTTTCAATTTTCCACAACTTTGCACTAGAGTATCGTATTTTTGTAAATGAGATATCATTAGACTAGGATATAGGAAATACTTTAGATTATGTGATAAAAAAAGGTAGCATATGAAATAGTATGTAGCCACAAGAATCACATGAGAGGCTATATTTACATGGGAAATCCTTACAAGAAGAAAAATCACCACCATAGGACCATCACAATTATATTATTTAAAATACAAAGACTTAATACAACAGGTCTCTTTATAGACTCTCAATTTATAGGATTACAACATACCCTTCTCTTATAATCATAAATAGATTAGATCAACCTTAGAACCTCTCTAGAGTATTCAACATCTACCATATACCATCACATACACATGTTAATAATAAACTTTGATCCATCTATGCAAGAAGTTAGATATAGCCCCCAATACTATCTCATGGAACACCAATTGTATTAGCTATCTAACTAGCCCATGGAATACCAATTGTTACACAACTATAGCATGACTATACAATTATATCTATATGCTACACATACTACAAAACATGAAATTTTGACATGGATAAGCATTGTGCATGATAAGTTGCTACCACACAATGAATAACATAGATGTTAGCAAACACTCATATTATGAACATATCTTCCTATATGTCCACCACAAATAGAACTAGAATTATGGTATCAAGAACATATTATTGATCACTCCTATCTATTTACAATATCTTAGAATATCATCTATAATAAAATGGTGATCTTATTTTATACTACATGTACTTGAGTTCTACCACATGTACACCTACATAGTCATGCATGCTTCCAAAAAACTCAGTTTAGTATGTAGTTGTGATTTCTCTTCTAAATTATTTTTGGTTGCTACCAGAACATCATTACATGTAGACAAACCTTCACTTTAAATTAAAACATAAAAAAATCCTTGCATCATATTGCATAGACAATCAATGTTATTTTACTAGTCTATATATACTCTCTTTAGGAATTATCTATAGGTGAATATCACAAGTTCGTTCAAACATTCTCCCACTTGATATTTTTAACATAAGAGTGTGATATTTAACCAAATAAATTAACATCATGAATAAAATGGGATAACCCTATTTCATCCCTACACCATATAAACTTGGTCGTACTTACATGTTTGTCAAAAAATGATATTGTTTACCTGAGTGTAAATTTTCCTCATCTAAACATTCATAGTTTCAATAATCTCCATCACAAAATGATATTGCACACGGTTGTGCTTGGTTCTAGTATTGTAAACTAGATTTCTTGCTAGAAAATTACACTTTGACTATCATAGTTCAAAACTAAATGAGTCTTAATACCAATGCTAATACTTAATATTTTCAACCACATAGCTTCCTTATAAGCCTATGGTGTGGTTATATACTTCACTTCAATTTTATATCTAGAGTAACTATTTGTTGTCACTTACTCATTCAACTAATTTCTCATCCAAATAATATAAATATACAATTTATTGAAGAATTCTAGCTATCTAAATTTGTAGCCCAATTAAAATATACAAACCCATGTATTTTAAAAATATTTCCAATACAATTAGTACCAGGATAAGATAATGGTCCAGATTTCAACTCAAGTACCTAAACACTCTTTTTACCTATGTCTAATGCTCCTTACCTATCTTAGCCACGAGCCTACTTAAAACTCTCACTACTTCAATAATGTTTGATCTTATGCAGGACATCACATACATAAAACTTCATACTACACTAGCATATGGGACATTTCTCATGTCCTCCAAAGCCTCTAAAAAATTAGGACATTATTCCAAACTTAACTTGTAATGAACATATAGAGGTACTTATTATTTTACTATAATGCATTCCAAACCACTATAAAATAGTCTCAATATATTTCCTCTAGTTTACCCCCAATTTCCTAATAGCCTTGTCCTTGTAAATCTTTATATCAAGTATGTATCTAACAACACCTAAGTCTTCCATCTCAAACCTAATAATTAAGCTTTGAATTCCTTAATTAATCTCTTGTTATTTCCAATGATAAGCATATAATAAAAATATTAAAAAATAACTAAAATGTGATCACTAACTTTTTTTAATACACATAATGATCAACATTGCTTCTAGAAAATTCTAATTTTAATGCATGAAAATAAAAAAAATTGATTCCACATTTACATTTTCTATCTTGAACCATATGGAGAGCTCTTTAGCTTAGAAACTATATTTTATTGACCTATTACCTCAAATTATTCAAGATATCTCATGTAATATCCTCCTCTAAATAACCATGGAAGAATGTTTTCTTGATATCCAACTACTCTATTTAAAGATCAAATGCCACAACTATGGATAATAACATTATAATGGATCTCTACTTAGCTACTAAATAAAATATCTTACTAAATTTAATTCCCTCTAATTAGGAATGTCCTTTTTCTATGAAATGTGCCATCTATGACTCAAGTGATCCATACACCCTAGGATTCTTACTAAACACAAATTTACAACCTACGTGTTTCCTACCTTTAGGAAAATTTATTAAGTCCCAAGTCTTTCACTACTTTAATTCCATCATCTCCTCTTCCTTGGGATTCCTCCAAGACTTCTCCTTTGAAGTGGGAGCTTCTTTTATAGAACTTAGTTTTTCATCAATACATGTTAGAGAAAAACACAAAAAAATCAAGTGGAACAAACCTATCAAATGATCTCTATAGCCTTGTAGATCCTCTCACAATTACCAATGAATCACATATGCAACATATTCTTATTTAGAGTTTATGCTAGATGTTCTTGGTCATCTCCATACACACTATCATGTCTACTAGATTGTTTATTTTTATATGTATTTTATTTCTACAACTTCATATACACCTTGATTTTTTTTTGGATTAGATTATGTAAGAATTTTTCTTCATCAAAATTTTGGATCTCACTTCATGACTCATCATCAATTATCTTCCCTTGCTTTCTCAACCTAATAATGGGCTATGGAGTGTGATCCAAAAGTTGATGAAGAAAAATTCTCACATAGTCTTTTCCAAAAAAATTGAAGAAAATAGTATGGAATGTGGAAATTTCATGTCTTTAATTTAGGTACACCTTTGCCTCTCTTTTTCCTTTGATTTTTCCTCCTTGGCTACAACTTAAATTTTTTAAAAGTTACATTTGTGGAATAAAGAAATTTTAGTGTCTGAAGATTCTAAGCTTTCCACCTTTTACATTTTCATTAATACCCAATTAAAATACTTTTTTTCTTTGAATTCTAGAATAGATCAACAATCCTTTGGCACATGAACTAATTACTCATAATTAAATAACCTTGAATGTGCTACAACCAAATTTTTAGTTGGTCACACTTTATATGGTGTTTTATCCTCCAATATAGAAGTAGGAGACCTATTCTTCAATTTATATGTTGTATTTACTACCTCACCTCATAAATCTTGTCCTAAATGAGCACTATTAACATACTTCTAGCTTGATTTAATAAGGTTATATCAAAACTTACAACTAATCCATTCTATTGTGATGTGTTGGGTGTTGTTCTTTGTTTCAAGATTCCAATGTGTATTATATGTTTCAAATTCCTTGGACAAGAATTCTCCACCGTTATCTATCTTAAGTACCATAATTTTCTTACCTATTTGATACTAAACTAGTCTTAAAATCCTTGAACATGATAAATTCCTCAATTTTTTTTCTACAAAAATAAATCCAAGAATGCCTAGAATAATCCTTAGCAAAGGATATAAAATACCAATAATTACTGATAGAATTAACATCTATAGGATTTAACACATGAATGTGTATCACCTCCAAAATATCATTTTCTCTTGTACTTCTAGAGAATAATCATACCCTACTCTACTTGCCAAACACAATTTTTTTTAAAATCAAATCCAACTAAATAATCTCAATTTCCTTCTAGTATTTATTTACTTACCAAGGTTTTCAATAAAATTTCAACTATGTGGCCTAGACTATGATGCCACAACATCCCAAATTTGGGTTCAAATATATTGGAAAATATAGAAAAAAATTATGCATCCAACTTGAATAGATTACCATATCACATTCCCTTAGAAAGCACCAAGTTACCTCTAGCCAATCTATACTATTTATCATCAAAGGTTGCATGCATTCTAGAGTCAGTTGTCTTTGAAACACACATAATTTTTCTAGCCAAAACTAGAATATAAAAAACATCTAAGAGTGTTCTCACTCCCCCATCCATGAAGGATACATTCACCTTCCCTTGACACAATATCCTTATCTAGAGTTGTTATCACCAAGGAAAATGTATCCTCCACTACACTCTTTATATTAAAAGTACCACTCCCTATGACAAGTCATGTGATAATATACACCCGAGTTAATTATCCAAGAGTAATCACCAATTAAATTAGTAGATAAATATATCATCACTACCATATACATCATTATCTAAAGATTTATTAGAAGAATCATCCTTATTAGATTTAAAATTCTTCTTAATGTGACCTCTCTTCCATAGTTCCAATATCTTATTTTTGGTTTCCTAGAAGACTTAGATCTCCCCTTTCCCTTGAACTTATTATCTCCACTATTTTTATTACCCCCTATATACCTATACCTAAAAGTTACAACCAAGGAATTAGGAGAGGTTTAATCCATGTATTTATTTCTTATCTCTTCACTTAACAAAATCCCTATTATATTCTCCAATTCAGGTGAAGTAGTGTTACCACTAATTTTCATTATTAAATTTTCTTGTGAATCAGGTAAAGAAAAAATTAACAAATTATACTTATTCTCTTTATATAATTTGAATCCTATTGATACAAGTTGAGATAGGATGAGTTTGAAAGTATTAAGATGATCATTTACTATTTTTTTTATCTTTAATCTTTAAACAATACAACTTATTTTTCAAGATAAGATTATTTACAAGACTCTTGGATTCATATAATATTCATATCTTCTTCCATAGTGAACTTTTCCTTGGGCACATTCATCAACACATAATTTAAAAGACACAGATGAATAGTACTCCTATCCTTCTTATCCAATCTATTCTAGTCCTCATTAGATATACTTATGAGTCTAGTCAAATAAGAAACTACTATCCATTAATATCTTTCTACTGGAATATCTTCCATTTTAAACTTCCACAACTCAAAGTTCTATCTATTGAGGCACTTGATCTTAAAGCTTGAAGTAATAGCCATATATTGATCACTATGCTACATTTTCATAGAGTCTTTCAAATGTTTCCTTTGTGACAAATTATACACATATGGTAATAAAGCTATCATGCCTAGGGTCTTAACACCACTAGTTAGACACACACACTTGGACTCCAATAATGTATACCCAATATTGGGAATAATATCCCTATAATTATTAATTGATATATTGGGATAGAGGAACTACTTAAGAATCTTATGTTATAAAAAATAGTAATAATATTTAAATAAATTATTTTGTAACATTGTAATTAGCATATGAACTAGTATTCAGCCACAATAATCACATGAGACACCAAATTTATGTGGGACTATGATACATATTATTTATAATATAGAGATTCAATACAATAGGTCTCTTTATAAAGTTTTATTTTATAGCCTTTCAATATACCTTTCTTCTATACTCATAAATAGATTACATCAAATTGACATCCTCTCTAGGGTATTCAACATATAGCACCACATACACACACCAAAACAACCTTGGTCCATCTATACAAATAGTTATATATAATTTCTAACACCTTATGGAACACTAGAATTATCTTAGCTATCTAATCACCTTGTGGAATACCAACTATCACACAATTAATATACCATGATGATACAATGATGTCAACATGTCATATATACTACCAAACATGAAAATTACAAAAGGATAAAAATTAGATGATAATATACTAATGCACACTTGGGATCATATAGATATTATCCAAACACTCTTATTATGAATATACAACCACTAGAACCAACAATAAGCTTGTATTAGCAAGGACATCTTCTTGATTACTTATGTGTGTAGTATCACAAGATATACTCTAAAGCATAAATATCCAGTCTTAGTTTCTATGGCATGTACTCCAACTCTATCATATATACACTTGCATAGCCATACATGATTCAAATAACACTCAATTCAACCTATGTATTTGTAGGTTCTTATTCAAATTACTTACAACTTTATACCACAACACCACCTCATGCAGATAAACCTCCATGCTAAACTATAACACCTAAAAATCGTCATATTTTGCTGCATAGACAATAATTATTTTTCTACTATTCTATAGGTAAACTCTCTTTAGAAACTCTTCATAAGTGAAATTTTTTAGTAAAAGTGTCTCAACCTTACATTCTAATTTTAAGAACACAAAAATGTAATTTATGGGCTATAGAACTAAAAAAATCATTTTTGGTTCTATAGAGGCCATTTCAACGTTGAAGTTTTTCTAGATAGGTCATAATTAGTTCCCTAGTTATGGGGACACAAATCTCTTCTAGCTCTACAATTTCAAGAAGACAATCTCAATCAATTGCCTAAATTAAAAGTTATGGCCTTTGAATGTTTGGCCTCACAAATTGGAAATCTAAGAACATACATGACACATAAGATAGTTATAACAGAGAGTTACACTTGGATAGTGTGTGTATGAAAACAAGTTTGAGTATAAAAGTAATAAATGAGTGGATAAGGAGAATGTATTAGCATGTCAATGCGGGAAAGGGTATAAGTGGTAGGTGTACAAAAACATGTGTAAATGGTAGCTAGATAATGTAGAGAAAGGGAACAAACTTTGCATAAGATTACAGTGTCATTTGTCAACATGTCTACGTATCAAAGCAAGACCCCAAAATAGTCATAAATCTAAATAGAAAATGGCATGGACATGCAAATTTCACCATTATAGTATTATTTTATTTTAGTTGACTTGCATAGTTTTATTATTTATGTTTAATATTTTATTTTCTTTTGAAATTTATAATAATGTTTAGTTATATGAGAGCAATAGTTTTATTAAGGATATATTTCATAACTAAAGTAAAATGCATCCATAAATTAAAATAAATTAACTATTTATCATTTCTATATGTGAGTGAGATGATAAATGAATTAATGAGTGAACTTTTCTAAACTAGTATCTATCTATTTTACCAACTAAAAATATGAAAGTGTTTGATCATTAAACAAAATAGTTTTATGTAATTAAATATAATTTTTATATTAATACTTTTTTTTCAATGAAATAGTCACGGGGACCACTCTCTCTTATATTATAGATAATTTTATAAAAATTCTACCTAAAAGAGAAACAACATATAATATAAATGATTATATTGTTTTTAGGGAATTTGAACACAAAGTATCATTTACAGACCTAAACATATAAACTAGTAATAAGGAAAACCTACAAAGAAAATTTTAGATGTTCAATCATCCCCTAACTCCTCTTCAATTATAAATCTGTAGTCAACATTGTTAGTCATTGATATCCCTATTAAAAGTTGAGGAAATAAGGCCCAAACAAGTTTTATTCTTATGTCATTTCTTAGACAACATGTTTGTAAGGGAAACAAATGGGTGCTAGGGACCCATAATAATTTTTTGTGCACTATTAAATGTGGCAGTGAGGAGGGAAATTAACTCTATGAATAAATTATTGCAATACTATATCCAAGCCACCAAAATACTATTTTTTAATGAGCCATGATACCATCACCTTGATTATTTATTTTTCATCACCAAGTTCCAACAACACCTTGACAAGCATAGATGTAGCATCCAATTTCACCATGTATATATGATTTGATACTAGAAAAATATATTTGATCACCCATTGTATTTTTTTTTTTGGGAAAAAGGCTAATAGCCTGTATATTACATTAATAATAATATTAAGTAATTAGAAAAGTACCCAAGAGGGCCTAGTTTATGCTTTTGATCCAGTTGGAAGATTTACATGATAATATTTCCTATTGCCCAACTACCAAACAAGATTACCTATTGAGGACTACCACCAACTTTGGCTATGAAGTTACTTGTACATTGTTGGCAACTTTCCTCTAGCTTTGTTTTGGGGGTCAGGTGTCGCTCTTCCTTCTTACCGTTTGCATACTTTACATTTGGTAAAGCTTAAGGTAGAACCTCGAACAGAGAATCCCAAAAGGTGGAACCTCAAACAAAGAAACCTGATGCTCGATCTCTGAAAGCCTAATCTTTGAAATTACGAACTGAGAATTCCGAAAGGTGAAACCTCGAATAGAGAAGCCCGATGCTTAATCTCTGAAAGCTCGGAATCCAAAACTACGAACTAAGAAGCCTGAAAGGTGGAACCCCAAACAAAGAAGCCCAATGCCTGATCTATGAAAGCTTGAGCTCTGAAACTCCGATCAGAGAAGCTCGAAAGGTGGAACCCCAAAAAGAGAAGCTCGATGCTCAATCTTCAAAACTCTAAATTGTGAAGCTCGACTTTCCTTTTGGTTTGTTGAGAGTTAGGTCTCTCTTCTACCTTGTCCTTCTCTGAACTGGGAAGCCTGATTTTCTTTAGACTTGTTGGGAAATGGGAGTCTCTTCTACCTTATCCTTCCTTCACTTTTGCGAATGCCAATAATCTAACCTCTGATCTCTGAATTAAAAAAGATACTTACCTTTAGTCTTATCGGGGTTCAGGATTCTCCTCTACCTTTTCCAACCTTCACTTTTTGAAATCCAACAAGCTGACCTCCAAACTTTGAAAGCATGATGCCCAATCTCTAAAAATTTAAAGTGAAAAACCCAAATTTCCTTTAGGTTTGTCGGGAATTGGGTGTCTCTTCTACCTTGACCTTCCTTCACTTCTACGAACACCAACAAGATGACCTGTGATCTTTGAAAGTTTGATGCTTGATTTTGTTCAGCTTTTCTAACTTTCATTGCCTTTAGTCATGTCGGGAATCAAGTTTCTCTTCTACCTTATCCTTCCTTCATTTCTTTGAAAGCCAACAAGTTTGCCTTTGAACTTTGAAAGCAACCCCTGCACTACCAATTCCCATTTCCTTTCCATACTGCTACATTGCATGTATTAATAATCCAAATGCTAAACACTTTCAACACAAACCAAAGCAACCCTTGCACTGCACAAATGGATCCCTTTCACAAATATGAATTAAGGACTTTGTTCTGCCTTAATTATTTCCACCAGCTAAGAAAGTCTTTCACTCCTACATCATTTCCAAAACAAACAAAGGCATCCTTATCACAACCTATGTTAGCTAAAGCATATGCTAACTTATTACCTTCTCGATAAGTATGAGAGATTCAAACTTCTTTGAAGGTATCCAATAATGACCAAGCTTTACTTAGAATATGAATTTTTTGTAGACCTAGCTCATTTGCTAATTGCAAACCTTGAAGAAGTTATTGTGCCTCTTCCATGTTATTAGTATTGTTGGCCAATTGTGTTGCTTTGGTAGCTATCAATAACCCTTGACTATTATGAATTCAACACCCAACACCTAAAAGACCTAGATTTCCTCTTGAGGCACCATCAAAGTTAAGCTTTTGAAAATATGAAGATGGTGGTATCCATTTTATAGTTGCTCTATTAATCTTTTTAACATTTGGAAAATGAAAGACTCCTTTAAAAGGAAGTGAAATGTATTCCCAATGTTTCAAGAGCGTGAAATCACAATATTGTGTCTCACTTTTTTCCCAAGATGGACATTTGCATCAATATTTTTAATTGAATCTTCATCTTTTGAGACCTATAGCAGCTTAACCATAAAGAATTTGAAGATGAGGTGAACTAGTGATTTGTGGAAATTTGTGTGTAGATTCTAAATATATATATTTTAAATTTTTTTGAAATAAATCATGAATCTTTCAACATATCCTTTAATAACTAGTTCTAGACAAAAAACAACATTTTCAGAAAGTAATGTTTGTGTCGTACAACATAATTTTTTTTATATAAATGATTAAATTCTAATTTTTGGAATATAGATTGTCAAGATCAATATCTAGGGAAGGGTATTTTTTCATAATTTTTTATTGCATATTTTTTTTAAAATTAAATTTTTAAGTCATTGTAACTATAATTTGGACATACATGTGTGTTGTACAACCTAACTTTTTGTGTATATATCGAAATCCAATTTTTCTTTTTTGGGTGAAACAAAGAAATCAATATCTAGGGAATGGGTATTTTTTGAATCTTTTTTATAATGGTTTACTATTTTTCCTCCTCTGCACAACAAAGAGCTTGATGTTCAGAGAAAAACCTATGTTTAGTAAAAATTAAAAATTAAATACATGATAAAATGAAAATATATCAAACCTATAATTTTTGGAAAGCTTGTTTCAAGGGCAACAATCTTGCAAAATATAAATTTTAAATGATATTATTTAATCCCTCAAAAGGTAAAGAAAAAGTGATTTTTTGCCAGCATTTTGATAGCTGTGAAGGAGAATCCATTGTGGGTATGATTTAATACTAGAGGGGTTCTATCCAAGGGGGTTTGATCTAAGGGGGTCTTATATATCCCTCTTCAATTAAAACCCTTTAGATGGAGCCTCTCAAGACTTAAATCATTAGTTTTTCTAAAAACAATGATTTTAGGCAAAAATTAGCACATCCCAAAAGTGAGACACAATATTGTGACAACACCCAAGAGATAATCATCCCAAGTTGTAAACAAGGAAGATACATTTTTACAGTTTTGTACATAGGAATTGGTTGCTTCTAATATAATTTTTTCAATTTTCATCTTGAGCTGATGCACTGAAGAGGGCTCTTTTCTGAAGATACGTTTATTTCTCTCCCACCAAAGACTCCAAATTACAATAGCTGGTGTCACCTTCCAAATATATGCAAACAAAGATGTTTTATACAGAGTTGGACAACTTGAAGATAAATCCCATAGTGTTTTGGGTAGAGGAAAACAAACATTAATTTTCCCCTTTATAAAATCCCAACAATCCTGAGCTACTGAACACTGCACAAACAAGTGGTCCACTATTTCATTTTCCTCTTGAAACAACAAACATCTAAAAGATTCTGCAATCCCTAGTTTGACCAATCTATCACTCTTCAAAATTCTATTTCTCAATACTAACAATGCAAAGCTTTCGACCTTTTGGAGGCCCATTGGATTCCAACAAAAGGAGTATGCTCTATGGGATTGAGTAGGGAGCACATTAGAAATGATTGACTTGTACCCCTATTTCATCCATTTTATTACAATTATGGTTATGCTCACCTTCACCTTGGATATGGTTTTGAGACACACCTCCAAAAACCATAATTACATAGAGGGATATTTGGTAAAAATAAAAGGGAAGAGATTTTAACATGATTAAGATTCATTTTTCATCTATTCTTATTTCACATGCTCACCTAGCCCATCCAGATTCATTGCAATTATTCCATTAAACTTTCATTCCACGAGAGTTGCAAGAGTATTAATGATGCCCTATACTAGTGTTGTGATTAAACATATGAATATCCATTCAAAACATTTAATATTTTTGCAAACTGATTTTTTTTTTCAATTTTAACTTTTATGTCACAATAATAAGAGATTACTTGAATTATTTTTAATACTTCCTATGCTTCCAACTTTGAGGGTATTAAACACTCATAACTATTCTCAATGTCCAATTATTGGTAAGAATTTCATTTCATGATTTGTTTCTCTATACACATGTTATATGGTGTAATATGTGAACTTATAAAGAATGAGCCATACAATTGGAAGAATTTTGGTGATTTTCTAATTTGGAATTTCTTATTTCTATAATTCATTGATGATTATCTATGAGTAACCATTAGTATAAATGGTTGTATTCCATATTTTTTACAAAATTTAAGGTCAAAGAGAAGGGATCAATCTTAAGATTTATTATTGGTTATTTTTCAACCTCTTCGAGCCTATGCAAATAAGCTTTCCTTGGTCATTTTAGACTACACATCCTACTTTTGACACTCTCAAATTCCCCCTAGTTACACCACCAAACTTTAATTTCATCTATCAAATTATGGGAGTGGCCATCTAACATTTTCTCAAAGGGAGGACTTGATGTTTGAACCACTAACCCCATGGGTGAGGGGAGATTTAATTCCATTCTATTTGGACAAGATCTTAGTATCCAATGATGTAAATATCTTCTTTTTATTGACCAAGACATCATTCTAGCTTGGAAAAATTCCTCAATAGTTATTTCTAATTTCTTAAAAACCTATCATCTACTAATAGTTTTTGAAGAAATAGTCTCCTATTTCTTTCGTTCCATATTTCCAATATTAGTAACAAAGGAAAGATTATCCATAGACTAGAGAAAATAGAGTTTTAAATTTTGGGATACAATTAAAATATTTATAGAGGGTAACCCATAAGAACACCTAACCAACCCAATCTAGTGCAAAGCCATTAGCAACATTTTACTAGAAAGGGGTAGTTTACCAATATTTGGTTGAATTTTTCTTCCACCATTCTATTTAGATAACATTTGGATGGGGATTCATAGCCAAGTTTTTAGAGATTATCTCTGATGAAAATATTCTTTTGGATGGTTAACCATGTAAATTATTTGGCTCTATGGAGGCAATATTTATACTTATATAATCATGCAAGCTAGTTTTTGTTGGTTATAGTTGCTTATGTTGCCTTATACCCTAGCTTCATAAAATAATTTCTAAATTTTGAATAATATTATTTTAGTATATCTTGCTCCTCCTCTATAAATACCTTTAACATAGACAATTCTTCTCAAGGGTTGTTAATAGTTCATTTGAAATATTTAATCCATTCACATCACACTAATCCCATTTAGAAATACTTGTTCTATTTAATTGAAGGATACAATCTTTAAAAATTTTCCCCATTGAAAGAAAATATTTAGATTCTCCCTTTTTTCTAATCTTAGATAGATATTCCAAGGGTTCTCCCAAAATTTTGCACACCTCCCATTATTCACTTCCTAGGTCAAATAAATTGTGATGATATCTATATAAGGAAGCTAAGGTAGTGGAAAAACTTCCTACAATAATATTGAGAGGAGTATTATTCAAAACGTTTCAAATATTTACAACAATTACAAAAATTAAACAAAAATAAACATAAATAGCATACATACCACAACACATTTGTTTAAATGGGGTAAACCCTTTCGAGAGAAAACCCCTACACCCCAAAATTTGCCATCTATATTATTTAGAAAGAAAAAATATTGCAATATACTTGTAGAGCAAGCTTTCACACAAGTATCACCAACTAGGGATCTGGAGGCAACTCAACATCTATAAGAATCTCACACACAACCTCCATCTCAAGCATCTAATATATAGGAGATACAATACATGAAACCTTGAAACGGTGTTTATAAAACCATGAGTAGCCAGATCTGTTGCAGCTTGTTCAGTTTTTGAAAGAATCAGAGATCTAGGTTTTGGTTGCATCAGATCTGTGTTTGTCTTCTATTTTTTATTTGGAATGGGGGGTTCTTTTTTTTGGAGCACTTTGAGCTCAAACGGACCTCACCGTTGAGCTCACAACATCCAAAAACCCCTATTTTCATATAAAACACGTCTGATTCGGACACAGTTGCACCAAAAGAAAAAAAATTTTGCCCCAAGGCCGTACAAGGACCCCAGGGCACGCAGATCGAGGTCAAAAATTTCAAAAATTTTAAAAAAAAAACCAATTTTTTGGTTTAATTTCTGCGCTTGCAGTTCAAAAGGGGGAACCACTGAGTGGCCACCCTTGCACCGCCCGACGGCCACCCCTAGTGGCGGGCTCAGGAGGAGCCACTGCCGCTCCACCTCTCACTAGCCCATTTGACTTTGTCGGAGGTCATGTAGTGACCACGCCTTCAGCCCCCACGGGCTTCTCAATCTTCAGCCCCCGTGGGCTTTGTAGTCCCCAGCCCTGGTCGTATTGGTGACCAGAGGCTCCGCCGAGAGCCTTAGCCCCCTGGTCCGCCCACGCGACTAGGGGCCTCTTTTTTTAGCCCCTGAGGGCTTTAGAGGACCTATTTGAGCTTTTTCACCTGTTTTCACTAAATCAAGTGTAAAATGGATGTCCAAGCTCGGATTTTCAAAAAAAAATAGGCGTTGGAAAGATGGCTCCGAGCCCGTTCTGATGGTGCAAGAATTTTTTTAAAATTTTCTAGTTTGGTTGCCTTTTTTCGCAGTCAAAGTCAGATGATCCTTTTGCACTCCGAGGGGCATAACTTGCTCAATTTTGCTTCATTTTTCAAAAGCGAATAGGCGTCATAAAGGTGGTTCTATGCTCTTTCCAGATTTGCAGTCTATTTCATCAGAAAATTTACCAGGTAAATTTTATTCAGCTTTATGTGTTTTTACACTTTGCTCAATTACTTGGACATTCTGGCACCTACATGGGTTCTGTTTGTTTGGGATGGTCTATTTAATTTGATCCACATGTTGTAAGGTCAGTTTTATCAGATGTTTTAAGTTGAAGAGTTATCATGGGTTTTTCTACTCACCCTTCAGTTGTAATTCTGAAATAGGGTAATTATGAGTCATGGGCAAAGGGCATCCTTACACATTGTAGGTGGCTTAATATTTTGCCTTATTTGTATGATCTCATACCTGAACTAGCCACTTCAAAGGGAAAACTAGCTTGGGATATCATTAGAGATCACATAGTAGGATTTATACTATCTAGTGTTGATGATGACACTGTGTGGGCTATATTGGACATTGATTGTCCCCACCCACTTTGGACACGTCTTTGGGAGATCTATGGAGACCCCAATCTCTCTCCATTCCTAGAGGATCCTACTTTAGATTGTCTCTTACCCCTTGCTTGGAGAGATAATAAACCCTTTGATCATGATACTTTAAAGGAAATTGAGTATTTAGACACCCTTACATATTCTGATGGATCAGAGGATTGTCTCACAGTTCCTACTCTTCAGACTGAGATCATACATGTATCATCTGTTGTTCCTGATGACATCAGTATCGCCACATTGGCCCCTATGGATTCAATTCAGCATCATGACCATCTTGGTCATTCATTATCTGCTACATCATGGGATTCTTATCTTGCAGACACATTCTTGTTTGTTGAATCTCACACTACAGATCTTGAGGATTTTTTTGAGGACATTCATCTCCTCTACCTTGACAGTCAGGTTATCACTATACGCCCACCATTATTAGTGCATTTAGAAGTTGCATTTCAGGATTCTCCACATCCGTTTGGATTTGACATCATTTGTTTCAATTTAGACAGTGAGATTCTTCAACATCCTATTATGGCACACATCTTGAGACAGATTGGTTCATCACTCTTCACAGGGTTTCTTTGACATCATCCTTTGGATCCGTTTCTTCCCAAGGGGAGGAATATCATTTGCCGCTTCAGGATCTTTTTTTGGATTTTACATCAGGCATCTACCATTGTGACAGGAGTTTCTTCATTGTGGGGGGGCCTTCTTCTCTCTTTCTATCTCTCCTATGGAGACCATTGTCTATGTACTTATATGATAGAAGCTATCTATGGGGGGTATCATGTAATCCACCTCCTATCCTTCTTTCATTAGTGTATTTTATTCCTTTCTTTTCTCTCTTTTGGAGTAGAGTTTTCCCATGAGGTTTTCTCTATTTACTCCACTTAATAGAGATTTTGTTGTATTTGGGTACCTGATCAGGCCATGTTGCCGGGACCCACTGTTGCATTGTAGTTCCTTTGCTTTCTTCTGCATTGTAGCTCATCTTAAGGGGGGGTGTTAGAGTAAAGTAATTAATTAACTTTACTCTCCTATTAAGACTTCACTTTATGCACATATATTAGTCATTTAATAATTAATATTAATTATTAAATGCAATCACCTTAGGGTTAGGTTTTCCTTTCAATTTTGATCTCCTTTTATAAGGATTGATCTCTTGTATTTTATCTTCCTCTTGATTCATTTTTTCTCTGATAATACATTTTGCACATTGTCAGAGCCAAAACCCTTGTTTTGTTCTCTCTCTTTCTCTGTGACAAGTTTCTTGCATGCAGGTGTTCATTGGGTTCTGTGGATTTGTATTTCTCAAATCCTACAAACGTGGCACCCAACTTATCTCTAATAAAATTCCTTATGATGTGTCAAAACACACACCAACACATGTACTCCTCTTTACAACTTTTTTGTGTCTAACATGTTTTTACATTTCCCAATTTGGGAGACCCAACTTTCAGAGGCTATAAATTTTGATCTAAGAGTTCAATTGATGAAGCATTTAAACCATTAGAAATCTCATGAAAATTTCTCTATCAATTTATAACCAAATTCATTAGCTATGACCATTTTCAAACCCAAAAATGGCCTCTAAGTGCCTCAAAATTAACTTTAAAACTTTTAAAAATGGAAACTTTAATATCTTGAAAACCAAACATGATCTTGGGTCAAAACTTTACTTGCATGTTTATTTGGAAATTTTGTAGCTTTGGGAAAATTTTTAATCTATCCATGCTCAAATGTAAACTTACTATAACCAGTAACATTTTGTAGTTATGAACTAATCAAATTTTCCCGCTTCTCTCTCCTCTTCCTACATTTGAACTATTTGCATGCATGGTAGACTCTATGTTGGGGTTACCCCAAGGTCCCCCCTTGTCCTCCCTTGACCTAATTCTCTCCCAATCGCATGTGGGATCGTGTCCCTCAGGGACCAGTCCTGGCTTGTTCATTTCTGGTGCTCCCATGGTCTTCTTGGGGCACTTGTGAATCTAGGTTTGTCTGGTGAGAATGTTTCAGTGGTCTCAGTACCTCGGGAAGTTAAAGGATGGAAGAATGTACTGACTAACTCTAGTAAGAATGCTAAGAGTCCCTCTCCTCACCCTAAAGAAGAGATCACTACTTCAGACACTATTAACTTTGCTATCCCTGAAGTTGTTAGTGATAGGATTGTCTCCTCAATGGAGAATACTGTGGTGGATCATTTCCTCTCCTTTCACCCCACGGTGGATATGGTCAGACAATGGGCTTCGGCTAAATGGTGCCTCAAAGGAAGTGTGGACATCTGTGCTATGGCAGGTGGAATTTCTATCTTCAATTTCATAGATTTGGAAGACTTAATCTTGGTCCTCTCCTCTGGCCCTTGGGTCTATGGAAAGCATAGTTTGGCTTTGTACTGGTGGAAGCTGGGTTTCGATCCCACAGTTGATCTCAACAAGTCGGCGTTGGTGTGGGTCTGTTTTCCAGGTCTACCCTTGGAATTATGGTATGAATCCATATTCAAATGTATTGGAGACTCCTTGGGCCGGTTTATCACTTTGTACTCCATCACCAGGTCCAAATCCAGGTTAGTATTTTCCCATTTTTGTGTCAATATTGAAGTGCATAAGTCTCTTCCTACTTTTTTGAAGCTCTGTTCTAAGTTTGGTTCCTGGACCCAACAAGTTTGTTATGAGAATGCAAGTCTACTGCCAAAAATGTGCTAAACCTGGTCACCTAATCTCGGATTGGAAATCCTCTTTAAGACATGTTCCTAACCCTAGTGAGTCTACTACTGATGACCACTACCCTTTCAAAGATGACATTCTGAAGATTGTTGAATCCCCGATCAAGACTGGCTCTCCCAAGTTGGTTGACTCCCCAATTAGTTCTGATACACTCAAATCTGAGGATAATGTATCCTTTCGGGACTTAGTTCTGGTTCCTGCTGCTCCTACTCCATTCGGTGGCTTGGATCTACTTGGTATTGGGGTTTTGGGCTTTCCCATTTTACATGGTGCTCTTTCCCCTAGCCTGGTGTAGGGGGTTGTTGGTGAAGAAGGTGTCATCTTGAAGGAAGAAGGGTTTAACATAACAAATGGATCAACAATGACTAGTGGTGAAGAAGGCAAAATCCTAGAAGAAGAGGCTTTAAAAGTAAAAGTTGAGTTAGTTAAGATGAATTCTTTGGGTTTGACGAAGGAAAAAATAATTGAGGAGGAGTTCTGGTCAACCCCAAAGAAAAAGGGGAAACAAAGGAAAGTGAATGTGGGTGGTGACTCTAAACCTAGAAGGCCTAATCAATGACAGACTAGGAATAGGGAGACAACAAAAGAGATAGCTATAGGTAAACAAAGGACATTGGAAGTGTCCTCAAAGAAGGGTAAAAAATGAAGGTCTTCTCCTGGAATGTGAGAGGGCTAAATAGCTCTCACAAAAAGCTAGTGCTGAAAAACTATGTGATGGAACATAAGATTGATATTTTGCTTCTACAGGAAATCAAAATGAAGAAAACAAAATTTGATAATATTGGTAAGTATATTTGGTCGGGTGCCCTCTTCTCTTCCAGTGATGTTGATGGGGCATCTAGTGGGCTTGCAGTGATGTGGAATCCTAACATGATCACTAGTTTTGAAAATTTTCAATGTCAGAGCAGTGTGGGAGTCAAGTTTTCTCACTCGAGTGGCTCTTGGTCACTCATCAATGTCTATGCCCCTAACCAAAGGAATGCTAAGAATTCCCTTTGGCAGGATCTTATAGATTGGATAAATAATAACACGGGGTCACATTGGTTGGTGGCTGGAGACTTCAACTCTCCTTTGTATCCTTCGGAGAAAAGTGGAGGGCTTGTGGACTACTCTAACAACATGGCTGATCTAGAAATTTTTTTGAGTAACATTATATTGGTTGACATTGACTTGTAGGGTCAATCATTCACATGGATGAATAGGCTCCTTGGGGATGGTTTGATCCAGGTCAAACTAGATAGATTTTTTTATTCTCATAATTGGATGGCTCTACTCAGTGCTAATCTGCTTGCCTTGCCTCATACTGTCTCTAATCATAACCATTTGTTGTTAGTCATGAATGAACTATCTGCTATGGGACCATTTCCTTTCTGGTTTGAGATTATGTGGAACTCCCATCCATATTTTGGGAATAAAATTGCTGATTAGTGGAATATCCTTATACATGGCTCCCCCATGTTTAGGATTTTTAACAAACTTAAGCATGTCAAAAATATGGTGAAGGGTTGGAATAGGAGAGTTTTTGGGGATGTCTTCCAGAAAAAAAAAGGAGCCTTAGGGGATAAGCTAAAGGTCATACAAAAAAAATAGAAGAGGGGGATGTGAGTCTATTAACTTGTAACCAGGAAAGAGAGAGTTGTATGGAATAGGAACAAATTTTAAAAAAGGAAGAGATATTATGGAAACAAAAATCTAGAGTCTAATGGCTGCAGGAGGGTGACAGAAATAGCTCCTTTTTTCATGTTTCTACCCTTAAACACAACAAAAGGAAACATATAACTAAGCTTCATAATGAGTAGGGGATCTTGGTCAACACACCCACCCAAATTGGGCTTTTGGCGTCTGGATACTTTCAAAGGGATTATTTGGCTCTTGATGAGGCTCCCAATTTAGCTACAAAAAACTTGTTGTTGGACCCTATCCCATCCACCCTAACCTAGGATGATAATAACATCCTTTGTGCTATTGCTCTAAAGGAAGTTCAAATGGTTGTTTTCAGTATGGGTGCCTATAAGGCACCTAGCCTGGATGGGTTCCCCCTAGCTTTCTTCTAGATAACTTGGGATATAGTTGGGGAGGACCTTGTCCTGGCTACTAGGGATTTCTTTAAATATGGTAAGATCCTCAAATAGTTGAACAACACCTTTATTGCATTGGTTCCCAAGATTATTGAACCTTAGTCTATGACTGATTTTAGGCCCATAAGCCTCTACAATAACATTTACAATATCTTGTCTAAAGTCTTGGTGAACCGCCTGAAACCCTTTCTTGAGAAAATGATAAGCCCTACCCAAAAAGGTTTTGTTTCAGGTCGTCATATCTTGGATGCTGCCATAACCACCCATGAAATTTTACACTCCATGGACAGATGCAATAATGCCAGTATGGCCTTCAAACTGGATATTTCAAAATCATATGATAAGGTGTTATGGGACTTTATTCCCAAAGTCCTATCTAAGTTTAGTTTTGATCGGATGGTGATTAACCTCTTGATGGAATGCATTACCATGGTGAGATACTCTATTTTGGTTAATTGGGTCCCCTTTGGTTTCTTCAAAGCTGGGAGAGGTATCAGATAGGGTGATCTTCTCTCACCCTAATTGTTTATCATGGTCACAAATGTATTGAGTAGGAACATATCCAAATTGTTGTCAAAGGGCTCCATAAAGGGGGTTAAACCTACCACTTCACTAGAACCTGTTGTTATCCAACAATTCATTGACGATACAATACTCTTCAGGAAGGCTTTTGTAATTGAAGCCAAAAAATGGAAAAGTTGCCTTAGTAATTATGCTACTTTCTCTAGCCAGTGTATAAATTATAATAAAAGCATGATTTACTTCTTCAACAACACTCCTGCTCTCCAAGCTTAGGTGACTATTTTCCTTGGTTGTGTGAGTGGGTCTCTCCCTTCGGTGTATCTAGGGCTACTCCTTACTATCAAGGAAGTTGCTCCTACCTTTTGGAACACAATTTTAAAAAGAATCTAAAGGAAATTGGTGGGGTGGAAAGGCTCCATTCTAAGTCATCGTGGTAAGCTACAACTTTTGTCTGCTACTCTTCAAGGGATCCCTGTCTACTTCCTCTCTATCTTTAAGATCCCCAGATATATTGCTGAGAAGTTTGGAAAAAATCAAAGGAACTTCTTATGGTTAGGGACAAAGGAGAAGAAGAAGTTTTCTCTGGTTAGTTGGGAAATTTTTTGTAAGCCTAAATCATGTGGTCGGCTTGGAATCAAGAATGTCCAATGCTCCAACAAAGCCTTACTTGCTAAGGTTGGTTGGGACCAATTAAGGAATAAAAAGGACTGGTGCAAGATCATGAATGCTAAGTATCTTTGCAATAGACCCATGATTAAGTGCCTCTCTGATGATCACCCTCCTCTCTGATGATCACTCTTTTGGATCTCTAGCATGGAAAAACATTTGCAGAATCTAGGGGCTGCTCATGTCCAAGATGAAATGGAAGCTTGGAAATGGTAATAACATCATATTCTACAAAGAACCTTGGTTGATTGAATCCCCCCTTTTGCACTCTAATTTTAGGAATCTTATGGGATCGACACAACTCTTCTTTGGTAAGTACATAAGAGACTACCTTCTTGGTCAGTCGGGTGCTAGACAGTGGAAAGAATTGGTTCTTTATTGTCCTCTGTCTCCTGAGTTGTTAAATCTGGATAAGTATCTACAAGAATTTCTCTACCTCCCTAGATTACCTCTATCTAACATTGATGATGAATTCTACTGGATCAAAGACATGTAGGGCAATCTTTTGACTAGAATGGCTTACAATCTGTTGTCAATTCAGGGTGTTGATAACAAACCCTTTAGACAGGTCTGGAATAGACACATGATTTTGAAAATCAATTTCTTCTAGTGGACGACCTGTCATAACATGATACTTACTCAGGATAACCTAAGGAAAAGGGGATTCTAGATCCCAAATAGGTGTTTGCTATGCAAAAGCAATGAAGAATTTGTTGATCATTTATTACTGCACTGCTTGTTTGTTGTTGGTGTCTGGGAGCTATCTTTTGAGAAGCTAGAAACCTACTGGACTATGTGTAGGGACATCAAATCCTTCATCTTGGGCTGGTTTGGTCCCTTCCAACATCCTATCCCTAGAGAGATTTGGAACTAGGCCCCCCCATCATCTGTTGGTGCTTTTGGGAAGAGAGAAACAACTAAATATTCAAGAATATTGAGATGAGTCTAAGGAGGTATTTGGTATAGGGCTAAGACTTGTTTATGAAAATGTTGTGATTTACAATGGGAAAACCCTGAACAAAGCTCCTACTGAATGGGAGATCAAAATGGTTAAAGCTTGGAACCAGAATCTTGAGATCAACTCCTTTGACAAATCTAAGGTCCAAGCTAGATGGGAAACGGTTTGGAAACCCCCAGATCGTGGGTGGCACAAACTCAATTTTGATGGCGTAGTCAAGGGGAACCCGGGTAGGGCAAGAATCAGGGGTATTATCAGGGATAGCAGGGGTAACTTTGTGGCTGGTTACTCGGGGGGTATAGGGATTCATACCTCCATGATTGCAAAAGCCAAGGTGTTGCTAAAGGGTGTCCAATTAGCTATTACTATGGGGATAAAGAAACTACACATAGAAGGGGATTCCAAGTCGGTGATTTATTCTATCAAATTGGGCAGATTATTAGAATGGAACACCAGAGAATCCTGTTAGACATAAATCACATGGTGTCAAAGTTGGATATGGAGATCTTTACTCATATCTTTCAGGAGGGAAATCAAGTTGCTGACACCTTGGCTAATCTTGGATCCTATTGTAGCATTTACAAGTGTTGGAGGAGTATTGGGAACCTATTGCCGAAATTACAAGGTATTATCCTTAAGGAGTAGGGCACCTTTGTTACCCATGATGTTATCTAAAATTTATCTAAAATTGCGATTATCATGGCTTTATGGGTGGTCTACATATTTGTTCTTTGGGTGATGTGGAAAAAGATGGATGTTGAAGTGTTAAATACGTGACAACATTTGAAATATGGGGTGAAGATTGAGGTTATAGAGCTAATAATGAGGAGTGATGGGAAGTACAACAGGGTAACGACTAAGTTGGGTTGGGCCTTACACAAATTTAATTTGTGGTCTTTCCATAGCCTCTGCATATCCTTACAAACTTCTAAATTCAAATTTGATGTGACTAATTCTTATCAGGTGGAGCTCATACTAATTCCCATCAACACCGCTAAAAATTTTCTAAAGATAAAAGGAAGATACTTAGGGAAGTCTAAATTTGGCCCCACGACCATTTTTTGTCAGTACTTGTGCAATTGCAACTTGGAAGGAAAACCTATCAATGTCATCATTTTTCACAAACCTTACTGTTGGTGTTTAAATATTTTTAATAATGGGCTTGCAAAGATTTCCTTTTTGGAAATAACTCCTGAAGCGTGTGATCTGCAGATCGTCTTGATTACCTAGAGTCATCCTGGCTGGCTTAAAAGAAGTGTTTTTTGGGTGACCTCTCACATTGACAAATATTTTAACTTCTTTCTCTTGCAAGATTACTAGTTTCTCAGTGTGAGGTGCGGGGAGATGGGTGGTGATAGGGTGAGGACAGAGCTGGATAAATGTGAGGAATTCTGAAAGGATCCTTTGGTTTGGCATATTTGTGTCAAAGGTGGGTTGGCACTATTAATAGAATGCTTGGTTGGTCATGATCTAAGGATGTCAACGCAATTCATGAGCTCCTAAAAAGATAGGAGGGTTACCATGGGAGGTATCTCCTTCGAGGTCAATTAGGAGGTTATTGCTCATGCGACTGGGCTCTCTTGCACTGGGAAGAAGTACCCTAAGCACACCAAGGCTCAAGACAATGAAAGCCTCAATGCTTTCTTTAAAGAAAATGAAAAATCTGTTCGCTCCTAGTTTGGATTCTAAAGAGAAGCACTCCCTCAGCTGTGGGACCAGGTTTGTCTCACTCTAATGAAGTATGTGACTTTGGAGGGTAGACATAAGGTTTTCTATTATTATCACCTGCCTCTTTTAAATCATCTTCACCACAAAATGTTTTTGAGTTTTCCTTTTTTATTACTTACTGATTTAGAAATTTCAGTTGAGAAATGTTTGGACAATGCTACCCAAAACCTTGAAGAAACAACACCCCTACCACTCCACTAGGGCATCATCCTAAGGCTTTATCATTTCCATTTGGCCCTCTACCTGCCCAAACCCATCTCTGCTATTCGTATTGAGGAAGTTGAACCCCCTATTCAAACCAATGTGAATCCTTCTTCGGTTAAGTCTAAGGGCCCCAAAAGAAAAACCTCTTTGGTGAATACTGAAACCCCCAAGCCTAAATCTCCCACCAAAAAGAAAAAGGGTGGTGCGGGGAATGCTTAGTCGAAAGCTGCGGCTGGGATTTGTGAGCCCAAAACTACTCCTCGCAAGACTAACAGTAAACCTACAGCTAAGAAAAAAGTTAAAGAAGAGGAGAAAGGCTAGGTGGAGCTGTTGGCCATTGATAGCGAAGGGAAGAATATGGTGGGAAGATATTCCAAGGGGGACACCGTGGTGGATACTACTATGGAGACAGGGTTAGAGAATACTAGAATTAGGAGATCTGGTAGGATGGCAAAAAATAGTAAGAAAGTGTAGGTTAATGACATTTGCAGTGATGAGGAGCAATATACCAATAAAGGTAAGAGGAAGGAGGAAGACACAAAGGAGGAGGAGGAGGAATTCATTGAAGGGCCCAGTCACTTTTCTGACTTCAACAAGATGCTCAAGGATGATTTGATGACCTAGTCCTCAGACCCCCAGGCTATGTAAGAATATAACACGAAGATAGTGGACAAAGTGGAGGATTATAGCATGTTGCTAGAGCAGGTGGAGAAGCTCGAGAAGAAATTCACTAGATTGACTTGGTTCACTATCAAGATGATCCACCGTGCGACTAGTACCCTTTCTATTGTACTCAGGGATGAAATGGATAAGAAGGCTATGGAGGAGGGCCCCAACTAGGTTGGAGAGGATTTTATTAACCTCCTATCTCAGAATTGGGAGTGTGCTAGTTAGTCTACTGCTACTATGACCTATCTGCTAGGTTGTTGTTTAGTCGGCTGTCGGTCCTTTATTTTTGTGTTTTGTTTTTTTGGTGGTTAATGTTTTAATTCTTTGGACCTAATATTTTTGGCCCTTGTGGGTCATTGTGTAAATGGTACAACACCCTAAAATATTGCTTACTTATCAAAAACATTTTTTTGTTACAAGGTTGAGACACCTTTTTCCTAACAATCTCTAAATGAAACCTTAAGTTTCCATAGGTGGGAGCTCCTCAAGGGTTTATCCACTATAAGAATGTGGGAAAGTTCAATGGAGGTAAGGTATTTACTCTATAAAATCTTTGAGAATTTAAAATAAGGGCTTAGAGTAAAGTTTCCAAATTTTTTAGCCCATGAATATTTATTATGTAGATTGCTTTGTCTTGGTCCTATTTCACTAGTCTACTCAGGTGTCCATACCATCTTTCTTTTGACTAAAGAAAATTTATTAGCATTTGAATTAACTTCCAAAATAAAGGTTCTCATCAATTTATCTAGTTGTTTAGATATTTTGGTGGAGATTTTAAGGGAGGACATTAGATATATTAAAATTATAAGAATAAATCTAAATGTTAATCTTGAATAGTGTGATGTACAAATGACTTTATATCTTATCCAAAATAATTAAAAGTAGAAAAACAAATTCATAAATAGATAAATAATAAAGCAACATATTGATTTACATGGGGGAAACCATTTCAAGGGACCTACTCCACACTCCAAAACCTACGCAATGTATTATCAAATTTAAAAGAGATTACAATGTGCACTTACAATGAAAGTATTTATATGAGTATTTCACTAGAAATAAACTTGGAATAATTTTGGTAGCATTCTAACAACACCCATGTACCTACAAACTCTTGTATCAAATCCACTTCCTCAATAACCAATTTGTAGAAGATTCAAATAGATGAAATTTCCAAATGAAACCCAAAATCATGAGTTAAAACGACTCTTAAATGCGGCTCCCAAATTGGGTGGAAAATATAATTCCCATCATAGAGAATCAAATCCATTATAAAATAGTAAAATTCCTTACAATTTTTATATGATATCATAAACTACCCAAATAGAGAATTCTATTTTTTGTATTATAATCTCCTCAAATCATGCTTATGACATACATCATAGCGCTTGTTAAGATTCCTAATAACTACCTTTATTCTTGGTTCTTACATTTCATAAGAATTTTTTATAGTGTGGCATATCATGGTCCTACCAAGTAGGAATTTCAAATCTACTAACTATATCCAAATTAGATACCTCTTACAATACCTTATGTTACATCCCAAAACTAATTTCCAAAAGAAAAGTGCTTTTCTCCACCTTCAAGGCTAAATGTTTGTCTTCAAGAAGGTAAATAGAGGCTTATCAATAGACACAAGGTGGTTAAAGGCTAACTATGAGAGTAGGTAATCTTTGCTACACTTCAAAATCAACTTAAACTTAGGATGGTGTTCCCATAGGTCTGTTTAACATGTTTGTTATATAAATTAAAATGTAACAATGAGTACAATAATAAATAGCCATACTCAACTATACGCTTTACCCCAGTTTCTATCACTAGGTCAAATATAATTGACTACAAAGGACATTTATAAAGTTGATCATACACTTTGCACATGCACCCATATATATTAACTTCATTATAATCCCTTACTAGGGTTTTTCATTTATCATCACATACATAATGGCAAGGTGAAAACATACTAGTAATGGTTCTACATGATAAAATAACAGGTTTGGTTTACTTAAAATAGTTCCCTAATTTGTAATAGTGAAGCAAAAAAACTTGTATGAAACCTAATCTACTCCTACAACTAAAGAGAATAAAGATATTGTAAATGAAACTATTTGATCTTGAGAATAAGGAATTATGCCTAATCATTGGGCAATTGAGTCATAAACTATAAAGAGGAATGGAGTCCAACCAAGTAGAGTATCAAAAAAATCGTATATGTATTTAGATACAATCAAAGATTATATTTTATTGTAACAAACATTCTTACTAATCCATAATAAGAACTATAAAGAGCCATGTGGAATAAAGGAATGGTTATTACAATAAATTTGTAATATATTAGGTACTATCACGCATGCACTAAACCCTAGTTTCACTCATCCTAATAAATAAGGAAAAAGGACATAAATAAATATGTTTATATTATTTTCCCAAATCTTAGCAAATAGCCATGGAGACATTTTGTTACAAAAGATGTGCATTTGTAGGCCATTTCTACACTCTACAAGATACATTCATTCATGTATAGTTAGACTAACAATTTTTTATGTTCTAAAATAACCTACAATCTATTTAGGTCATCTCACAATAATGGGTCCCAAATATGGGACATCCTAATTTTTGCCTGAAATCACATATTTTTTATAAAAATTAACGATTTAAGCCTTGAGGGATTTCATCTAAAGGGTTTTAATTGAATAGGGTTAGATAAGACTCCCTTAGATCAAACCCCCTTGGATAGAACCCCTCTAGTCTTAAATCATACCCATAATGGAATCTCCTTCACACCTATCAAAATGCTAAAAGAAAAACACTTTTTCTTTACCTTTTGAGGGATCAAATAAAGTCATTTAGAAATTATGTTTTGTATATAAGCCTTACTATATAATCTTTCCATAAATTATAAGTTTAAATAATTTTAATTTTATTATTATATTTATATTTTATTTCTTGTGAATGTAGGTTTTTCATCAAACATCAAATTATTTGTTTCACACACGCATGAAAATAGAAAAATAGAGAAAAAAATTTCTAAAAATATGTGTGCACTAGGTATTGATGTCCTTGTTTCAAAAAAATAAAATACAATTCAATACATACACAACAAGTTATGCATTACGACATACACTTATGTCCAAATTATAATTACCTTGACTTCAAAAATTAATTAAAAAAATATGCAACAAAAAATATGAAAAATATCCATGTACTAGATATTGATGTACAAATCTATATTTTAAAAATTATAATTTTATCTTTTCAATAAAAAATTTATGTATTACGACATTTAAACATCACTTTTTAAAAATATTATTTATTATAAAAAATAAGTTATTAAAATTTATGTAAAAAATTCAAAATTTATTTTTAATTATTTTTAAAACATATATTTAAAATCTACACACAAATCCTCACAAATTACTAGTTCACATCATCTTCAAATTATTGATGGTTTAGTTGCTATAGGTTTCAGTAAGTAAAGATTTGGTGAAAAATGTTGATTTCAATCCTACTTTGGCCAAAAAGTGGGACACAGTATTGTGGGCTAACCCATTCCCACCCAAAAAATTGGTTCAATGACCAACCTTTATATGAACAACCAATTGGTATGTATAGATATTTGGCTATGATTCCTAATCTACATAAAAGAGCCTCAAGATGGTAAAATTATGATGGCATGAAGAAAACCATCACTCCCTAGTCATAACCATCATTCTTCTGAAATTCATGTCTCAAAACACATGAAAATTTCCTTTAAAATGTTAAAATCCATGGAAGAGGCATGAGAAAACATGAAACATACCTATGAATTCCCTTTTCATTTATTACACCCATGGATCTAACATTTTAGGGCTTGGTCAAGCCAAAAATTCCATTGCAAAAGAATCACCAAGGGATTCCATGAAGACATCAAGTTGAGAAAACTCTAACCACCATATTTAATGTAATACAAGTCATCCCTACGATTAAATATTTTCAAATTGACATTTAGGTAAGTAAATAATGAATTATGGGCACCATCCAATTAGATATGACAATCATAGAACTCCATTACATTAATTTTTTGTTTTTTTGTTTTAGGATCAATTTTTAGGTAGAAGAAACCCAAATCCAAACTATGATGATGTCAAACCTAGTTATAAATGGTCCTTTGGACATGTAGGGGGTAGGTGAGTGTGTTGATAAAAAATGGAGGGAGTGTCAAAATTTGGAGGTCGAGGGTGACTCATGGTTCATGCCTTAGTGATTGGTGATGAATTCAAACCATATAATTGTTGGACAAATGGTTGTCGTTGCACCTAAAGATTGACTTGTTAATGCCCAATACAACTGCTAGAGTTAATGAATCCAGAAGAGGTGGTTAAGCCATGTCATGAACCCAAGCGTTGTGTTGCACAAAACAAGGAGACCAAGGGCACACACCTTGCAACACCCCCCAATGCAAGCGAGGGGTTCAAACCTATGACCCGAGCTCTAATACTAATCGTTGGGCACACGATTGTTGTTGCACCAAAATATCGACCTATTAATGCATGATACAATTGCTAGAGTTAATGAATCCATGAGAGGCAGTTAAGTCATGTCATGATCCAAGCACCATACTGCACAACACAAGGAGACCAAGGGCACACACCTTGCAACAATAGTCATGTGGGAAGGGGGAAGTTCAAGGATCTAACTAAGATGAAGAAAATATAGTGAATAATGTTGAGTGTTAGGGTTCGGGCCTATCTTGTGATAGATACCTAGGAGAGAAAGGTATAACAAGAATCTAATGAATTTATAAAGGGAAAGCATAATGAATGTAGGGGAAGGGTGAATATCATGCTAGGATAAGGAAGTATACTATCTTGATAAGGAACAAAGGGAAGCATGGATGAGGGAAAAGGTAGGCTTGGTAGGGAAACTCTAACAACTTTGACACTTTGTATAGGATTAAATATTTTAACATATAAATTACACACTAAGAATTTTTTTTGGATTTTGAGAAATACAACAAATTATAGGCACATGGGGAAAATAGTGGATATCTCATAAGAAATTTTTACTAAGGGAGACCCACTTAATATTTCTCAAATTGATTATAAATGGGGGGCTAAGTAGGGTTAAGACACACAAAAAGGGAATGGACTCAAGAAAAAAAAGACTTTGTAGAAATGAGTCCCAACACCTTACAAAGTAGCCACTCTAGGAAAATATGACCACCTCAAATTTATATGCCACATTTTCATATGAGGCTAATTAAAATAATACTTTCTAATAAATTATAAAAAAATGACAAATAAAAAATAAATAATTTTAGGAACTTGCAAAAGCTAAGACACCTTAGTTCCCAATATTCTCTCACTTGTCAAATACCTTGTAAGAGCTAAAATGAGAACATTAATAGTGGAATCTAAATTCTAGGGGCCAAGAGGCCCATATTCTCTAAACACTATCTAAACTTCAATATGATCATATGCTTAGTTAATGCATAAACATTCATCAAAGTCTCCACCTTTTCCATCTTCACCCTACCATCCTTAACCATATCTATCTCAAAATGATACTAAACATCTATATGCTTACTCTTGGCATGAAAATTTAGGTTCTTTACTAGGTAGATAACACTTTGATTTTCATAATAAATTGTAATTGCTCCTTATTTTAACCCAATGTATAAATGTAATATCTTAAGTAAAATAGCTTCTTTATATGAATAATTTTTTGTCATATCATATCTCTATAGTGGATAAAGTGAAAAAATACTATCACTTACTCATATAACTTATAGCACCATTGAATAGAGAAAAAACATGTGCATTGGTGTATCTTTTTCTATTGACATCACATGCCTAGCTTGAATTCACATAACCATGAATACCTAGGAAATGATTGTCTCCTATACCATGAAAACATAAGGAATACTCTAATGTACGCTACAAATATATAAACAATATTTTAACTACATGTTAATGAACTCTTCCAAGATTAGACATATATCTATTAAGAAATCCCACTACTTGGGTAATGTGTAGTCTAATATAGACCATAGCATATATTAATCTTCCAATTACACTATGGTAAGACACTCTACTCATGTCTTCCATATCTAAAGGGTATGTAAGATAATGCATAATAATAACTTTGTTCCCACTATAATGAGAACACACAATTGTCTGTAATCATACATGTTAAAGCTCTAAACAATTAAATTGACATACTTTAGCCAGGCCATAGATTTATAATCTCTCTATCTCTTGTAATCTCTATCCCAAAAATATGTTTATCCACACGTAGACCTTTTATTTCAAAATTTGTTGAGAGCTAAAAATTTAATTATAAAATAAAATATTTTTCTTTTCTAATAAATAACATTCATCAACATATAAAGCAATAACCAAGAAATGATCACCATCAAATCTAAAATAAACATAGTGATTAGATTTAGATTGCTCAAACCAAAAATGAACATATATGGACCAAAATATTCATACCACTTAGAACTTTATTTTAGGTCATATAAGGAATTTTTCAATTTATAAACCAAATTACTTTTATCTTTAACCACATAGTGCTTTGGTTGTTTCATATAAATATACTCCTACAAATCACCATGAAGGAATGTTATTTTCACATCCATTTGATCAAAATCTAAGTCATAAGATATAGCAATAGATAATAAGAATGTAATAAATGCATTATTTGTAATAGGATAAAAAATCTCACCATAATCAAGCCCCTCAACTTGGGAGTAACCTTTTATAGCCAGCCACACTTTGTATTCCTCAATAATGTCATTCAAGGACTAACCTTCTTTTTGAACACCCATTGGCAACCGAATGGTTTATTTCCTTCACAAAATGGTTCTATATACCATGTATCATTATTTTTTAGTTTAATCATTTCTTCATCCATGGCTATCTTCAAGACTTTGCATCATTCATACCTAATCATCTCACCTCTAGCAATCTACTAATAACTGGAGAATATTTCTCCATTATTTAATAGTAGTAATCACTAGATTAGAAATCTACTACCTCTAGCAATCACCATAGTACATCTCACCATTTTAAAACCTACTTCAAAAATACATGGACACTCACATCTATTATTTTTCTCATAAATAACACTATTTTTGCTAATCTTGACATATGTAAGACACCACAAATCTCCTAACTCTACCATAAATTTTTTTATTTGAATACTACGATGGAAAAAACATATAAATAAGAATTATAACCTAATTAAACTTTACATCCTTCATATTTTCATACTAATAGAACCAATGTCTATTTGAGGTCATATGAAAAAATACACTCGAATCAATTAGCCATGCATTCTCACCCATATGATTGGATAAAATTATAAATAATAATAAACCATCTTCTTTTTATTCTCATCTTTGTACTCCTTATAGAAGTGACTAAGTTTACCACTATTCCAACAAATATCCTTAGAATTTCTAGGAGATTTATATATCCCTTTGGAATTGGATCTAAACTTGTCATTTTATTATTCATTCTTCTTTCCTCTTTCTTTTGGTCTTCCTTGAACACTCAAACACTCTTTGGAACTCAAAGAGATATTCCTCCTAATGTCTTGAAGAATACAAGAACCAACAACATCCTCTACCTTTAGAGTTATAGAGATGCTCCTAATGTCCATGACTAAGTTGTTCCATGAGTCTAGCAAATAACATATCAAAGTTTAAAATATTCCCTCCTCGTCCATCTTTATACACATATAGTTTAATTAAGCCACCAAAATATCCAATTATTTGAGTTGGTCTAAAATATATCCACATTCTTCCATCCTTAAGTAATAGAGCGTCTTCCTCAAGAATCTTTTATTCACCAAAAAATTGGCTTGATAAATTTTTCCAAGTTTCTTCCATAAAGATTTTATATTGGGTTCTTAATGGATATTGATAAGAAGAAAACTACAAGGAACAATCTAGTTAGACCCTAAGCTTTTCGTTCCATTACATCATATTGAGATGCTTGAGTAGATTCTATAAGTCTTTGAACATTTACATCAACAACATCCCATAGATCATGGTCAATCAATAGATATTCCATTTTCAACTTTCGCATCTCAAAGTTCATGCCTAAAATGTTTTCCACATCGATTCTCTTTGATGTGTTTTCCATCTTTATTTCCTAAAATAAAGATTACATAGTTTTCCTTCTATACAATCTCCCACTCAAATACTTATTAGCTAAACAAATGCTCTACCAAAAAACTAGAACTAAAGGTGATCAAGCTCTAATACCACTTGTAAGAAATCAAGGTGTGTGGAAATAGATTCCTACCCTAATATTAAAGAGATTAATGTACAAATAACTTTAAATATGATTGAAAAAATATAAGTAGAGAAAAAAAATCATAAATAGCATGGTAAAAACCCTTTTGGGAGGAAAAATTACACTCTAAAACCTACACAATATATTATCAAATCTAAAAGAGATTACAACACACTTTCAATGCAATTATTTACAGGAGTATGACTAGCAATAAATTTGGAAGAATTTTAATATTACAACAAAACCTATGTAACTTTGCAAAATCTCATATCAAATCCACTTCCTAAATCACCATTTTATAGAAGATTCAAATACATTAAACAACCAAATAAAACCAAAAACCATGAGCCAAAACCACTCTTAAATATGTCACCCAAATCGGGTGGATAATTTAAAAATTAAAATCCATTAAAAATAGAAAATCCATTACACCCATCATATGTGTCATAGTGCTAGTCAAGATTCCTAATAGCTATCTCTATTATTTTCTCTTACACATCATAAGAATCAATCATAGGTTATCATAGGATCTCACCAAAGTGTGAACCCTAAATCTGCTAAATATTTCCAAATTAGATACCTCTCATAACACCTTACAAAACACCAAAACTAGAGGAAAATAATTCCACCTCAAGTTCCCATGCCCCATTTTTATGTGATGATAATTAAATTAATAATAAAATATGACAATTTCTAATTAATTATGAGAGAAATGAACAATTCTAGGAAGTTGCAAAGGTTGAGACACCATTATTTCCAATAGGAATTACCAAAATTATCGCTTTCAACATCAAGATCCTTCCTCCAAAAGATAACCACTTACCCTTCTAAGAATCCATTTGACTCTAAATTTACTTTCCAAACTTTCTAAATACAAATATTTACTTGTACCCTTAAATAAAAGTATACCTAGGTAATTCACCTACTTGAAATCCCAAGCAATTTTTGATTTGTCTTTGTAGATCCGGCCTAGAAATAAAAAAAAGATAACATCTTATTTATCATTTGACCTAAATTTCTAGTGTACTTTCCTAGAATGGTTTTTATATGCATGGCTTCACTCATACTTGCTTTACTGAAGAGAATGGTAGCATCTACCAATTGTTGGCGGGAAATCACACTTTCATTATTAGTTATTTTACACCTCTTGAAATTATACTATTTTGTGTCACTTGTATTATTATACCAAATGCTTCCACCATTATTATGAAAAGGAATGGGGAGATGAGATCTTATTAGCTAAGACCCCTTAAATATTTAAAGAAGCCATGAGGGTTACTATTTATAATAATAGCTAGAATTTAAGTCTTAAAATATAATTCAAACCCCAATAGGTCCAATACCTACAAAATCCAAATTTATCCATGATTTTTATCAAAAGGAGCCATTTGAATCTATCATAAGATTTACACATGTCTAGCTTAACAATCATACCTTTTTCTTTCCTTTTATAAATTGAATGGAGACTCTCATGTGTAATGATAATTCCATTAGTAATATATATCTTGGAGAAGAATCCACTTTGTTCGTTAAATACAATATTAGGAAGCAATAGCTTCAATCTATTCACTATTAATTTAGAAATAATCTTATATATAATATATTATAAAGAAATATGGGTCAATATTCATAAGAGGTTGAGGCCACCTCCTTCATGAGAATTAAAACAATAAATATGAACTATTTGGCTCTCAACATTTTTCTTATTTTTCTTAGATTCTTCTACTACCTCCTAGGTATATTTTCTAACAAAATCCTTGCATTTATGAAAAAAGTTGGCTAGGAACCCATCAAGTCTAGGGGCTTTGTCTAGATGAAGTTGGATCATTGCCTATTTGATTTCCTCCTCCATGAAAGGATTTGTAAGATTTTTCTTTGTTCCACAATTACCAATATAGGGATGTTATTCATTACTTCTCTTTGATTCCATATATCTAATCCTTTTGTGTTGTTGAGGAAAACTAAAAAAACCTTACTGCTTCTTTTAAATAATAAAAGGTGATGATAACCTATAAATTTATTAAGATAAAAAGTATATATACATATCAAGATTAAAAAAAAAACATATTACTTTTACAATGCCTTCAAGGTTGTCAATTTGCATACCATAATTGGCTTTAAGATATTTAATTCTATTGATTTTCTTCCTTGCTTTAGTTGCATTGTGAAATTATTTTATATTTTTATCCCCATATTTTAGCCAATATTCCTTGGATTTTTGTTTCCAAAAGATTTGTCCATACTAACAATTCAGCTTGATGGGCTATGAGTTCTCTCTATAGTATCAAGATTTGTCCATCCTATTTATTATTATTTCTTCATTCAAAATGTCCATTTTGACCTCTATACACTCCCTTTTTGAGAATGTATTCTTAAAATGTAGCATGTTCCATTGCTTAATATTGAACTTAATTACATTCAACTTTTTGAATAAGAGGAACACATTTGAGCCTTTTGTTTTGGATGTATATTCCATCCTTCAACCATGGTCCCTGAAGGAAATTTGAGTTTCTCAAACATATTTATGAATTTAAATAGGATTATATTTGGGTAATTATTCTATATGATATTGGTGGAAGTTTGTGTTGTCATTGATGTCAACAGACCTTTGTTGTTGCATTGATGTCAACCTATGGAGATGCTTTGATTGGTTGCATTATGTTGTCATTAGTAGTATCATTGATGTCAACCTATAGTGTTGCTTTCATAATGTGTCACCAAAAAATGTATACTCTTGAAGAAAGAGGCAATTTTGTGATTAATTTGGTCCTATTTTAGACACCTTTGCATTAATCACTCCTTAAAAGCTACATTTATAGGCCCCTAATGCTCACTATTTGGACATTAAGGCCTATTCCACCCACAAATCATACAAATCCCGACAAGCAATATTCAAATCACTTAAATTTCACAAAACCCACCTCAAAACCCCTAGTGGGACTAAGTCGTCCAGGGTAGCGATTTAGTCCCTTTTGAGGGTTTTTTCACTTTTGAGCGGGAAAATCACCAACTTAATTCAAATTCCCAATGGATGTCATCCTGTGAAGTTAAAATAATGAATAATTTGGTGCCGATGCCTATAAATACATGTTTTTAGGTCATTTTTCACAACATGAAGTTATTTTCAACAAGCAAATTCAAGAATCAAGAGTAAAATATCTTTCACAAGAAGATTCATTAGTCTATCTACAACAAAGTTGAAGCTTTAGGGCAACAAGCTAGGGTTTTTGCAGGTCTTCAAGCTCACTTTTTTTCCAAGGTCTTACATTGCAAAGGGTTGATCATGGATGCCTATGGAGAATCATGGAGAAATCTAGGTTGAGGAGATGCAACTAGCCATCAAATCAATCCTAAAGACTTGTTTTCAAAGTGATTCCATCTTCCATTTTCTCTCTATCTTCAGCCTAAGGAAGGTTTTCATGTCATTAAGATTCATTTCTAATGTGATTTGATGTCCCTTAAAATGAGTCTTGCATTGTTCTAAATCCATTTATGCATCTTATTCTTGCACTTTAGAATAGGGTTGCATCTTATTTTTCAGACTTCCTAGTCTTAGACACATTTAGGGCTAGGGTTTTATGTAGATTTTATCCCTTTCAAGGTTTAAATACCAACTAGGGGTTTGAACAAGGAAAACCCCTCATTAGAAATCAAATTATATTATGTTTTGTAGGTATTTTTGCAGATTAGGATCCTGTTTTCCGTTATAAAATAGAGTGTAGACTGTGGGATTTCATTTCCACTTTCAGATTTGTAGAAAATCCAAAGTGGACTAAGTCGCCATTGTGTGTCTATCAAAATTTTTAGCTGATCTGGATACCCATTTGGTAGAAACAGGTTTCAGAGTAGTTTCCCAGATTTAGGACTAAGTCGCCCAACTTGGCGTAAGTGTCCTAGTTGGCCTGAAAATCAGAATTTCCATAATTTTAGAGGTGCTTACAGTCTTCATTATGCCCTTCATCAGTTTCTAGGTGCACGGTTTCTGTTTAGCATCTTTATTTTGTTCTTTATTGCATTTAATCAATCATCTTGTATATCACAATGTGTTTTCAAACAACTTACATATCTTAGTTTTTGTATTAATAACCACCTTTCCTTTTCAGTTTATTGCATTTAGACATTATATTTAGGCATATTGCATCCATCCTTGCATTGATTTCAAGTGTAGACATTACACATTCTGGGTCCATTTCTCTCCTTTTAGGTGAAAAACCCTAGAAGAGTTAGAGAACCCTTGGATACCAAAATTGGTGTCCACACATAAGCATGTGTGGTGATGAGAAAGTGTTGTAGATGATGAGATGATGTTTTTACTGCTTGTTATGTGGTGAAGAGTGTTTAGTGCGACAAAGTGGTGTTCAATGTTTTTCTCTAGATTTCTTCATGGTTGAAGATCTATCCATGTAGTTTGGATATGTTGATTAGAGGTGTTCAAAGGTGTTATATCCAAAGTTTCAGGTTCTATATAATTATGCAGAGAAATTTGTGTTGACCAATGTGTGAACTATGTAAGCAATGTTGTCTAGGAGAAATGGTTTTGCTCTACATTTCTCTGTACTTTGGTTTCTGGTCTTGTAGATCTGGAAGTGTTCTTATATTGCTTATATCTATCTTTAACATGAGTTTTTGTGTTTTGGTGCTCCACAAGCTTGGATTCAAGTGTTCCAATGTGTGGAAGGTTAGTTGGTTATGCAAAATGAATATGTTCTTTTGGCGTATGATGTTGTGAAGGATTTTTTGGATTTCAAGTTGTTAATGGAATATTCCAGATTGTGTTTAATTGTTGGTTATGGTATATGAGTCATATTTGGATTAAAGGAAGCCTATACTTAATTTTTTAATGGTGTTAGCATAGGTTCGACCAACCTTGGGTGTTTTCACTAATTATGGATATACTTTGGTGTTTGTGGAAGCATGGCGTGGTTTTTTTATATGGATTTAGGTCTGAGTTAAGGTGTGATGTGGTCTTCCTTCAGTCCTCTCCACCAGGGGAATGTTTTGGTGCTGACCTAATTTGAATTTGCACATTTGAGGTGCATAGCCAACCTTGTGAATTGTTTTCAAGGTTGTGATGGGTATATATGTGTGTTGAGTTGATGGAGGATGTATGAATGTAGTGTGTGTGATACAAATTATGACGTGAAGTGTGAAAGTGCAAAGTGCAGTGTGAGCCTTAACTATTAAGACTACTAGAAGTAGTGATCAGAAGGTGTCTACATTCTATAAAGAGAGTGTGAATGTATTGGTGGTGCAGTGGTGGAACTTTTTTGTTGCTTTGAGATGGATTTATAATTGTAACAATCTTCTTTCTTCTTCTTTCTATTCTAGAACTGAGCCATTGGTAGTGATCCCTTCTTCTCTTTTGAGCAGTGAGCCTATTGTATTTAGTGTTGCAATTACTCTATATTGTGAGCTAATACTCAACATGGTTTTTCCCTTATTGGGATTTCCATGTAAATATGGTGTTCTCATGTGTGTGGATGTGTTTGTATTACTATTTATCATGTTTACATTCTGCTAATGCATGATAAGGGTTTAATGGTTGTAATGGGTTTAAGGACTAATGCAGACCTGAATGTTAATGAGGGTTTTTATGTTTTAATGTACAATTGATTCACCCCCCTCTCAGTTGTCTTGTGCATTTAACAATTGGTATCATAGAACGGTTTCTTGGAAGAAATATTAGACACTTGAGGTAGATTTGGGATGGCACACAAGAAGGAGGCTCCTCTGTTTGATGGATATTATGCATTCTAGAAGACCAAGATGGAAGGTTTTCTTATTTCTCTGGGATTTGGAGTTTGGAATCTATTGAAACTAGATATATAATGCCTGAGAATGGTCCAAGTACTGATGATGAAGTCAAGGCATGCGCGAAAAATGGCAAAGCAAGGTATGCTCTCTTGAGTGGTCTTTCTAATTCAGAACTTGTGAAAAACTTGATGAAGATGAAGTGGTAAAGAGGGTATTAAGAACTCTTCCTAAAGCTTATAGTCATAAGGTTTCTGCTATTGAAGAAGCTCAAAATTTAGATCATTATTCTAGAGATCAGTTGGTTGGTGCTTTAACTACTTTTGAATTGAGAGAGTTTGGTCCAAGTGATTCAAGAAAAAAGACTACCTTTAAAGTTGGCAAAGCAGAGAAGAATGAGGAATCTGATCTAGATGAGTTTGATGAGCTAGAAGCAAATTTTGTGAGGAAATTGAAAAAGGTCACTAGAAAATATAGAGGTAAGTTACCTTTCAAATGTTTCAATTATTCTCTCTCTCAATCTATATATATATATGAAAGATAATTCATTATGCTTCAAGATGTCTTGTCAAAGATTCAAGAAATATACCTAAGGAGAATAAAGGTAAATCAATTAAGAAAAGTTACTATGTTAAAGAAGATGCTATTATATCTGATGATGAATTTGATTATCCAGATGATGAAGATGATGAATGTTTGTTCATGGTTCTAAATGATGGAACTACTTCTGCTAAATCTAAGAGATGTATGAAGGAAAGTGCTCCACAAGTAGGTCATAACATTGGACGAGCAATGGTGACTACTTTTCATTCTAGAGAAAAGAAGAACAATTGGAACATTAACAGTGGATGCTCAAATCACATGATAGGTGATAAGAGTAAGTTTGTTAATCTTGAGAAGTTTGAAGGTGGTTTAGTTAAGTTTGGTGATGATACATTTGCTAAGATATGTGGAAAAGGTTCAATCAGTTTTGATGGAAAGCATAATACAAATGATGTTCTTTATGTTAAGGGTCCGCGACATAACCTTTTGAGTGTAAGAAAAATGTGTAGCAAAGAATATAATCTTGTGTTTCAGGACAATGGTTGTGAGATCAGAAAAGGCTCTAGAACTGTGGTTGTAGTAGTAAGAAGGAAAAATGGAAATGTTTATCAACTTAAGGGTGAAAATGGTCAAATTATTTATGATTCCAATTAATGAAAGTTGACTATGACATAGAACCATGTGTCACATCAATTTTGAGAGCCTAGTAAGGATCAATTCAATTCAAGTTATGAGAGATTCTCCAAAGATTACAAAGCCTATCAATGTTGTTTGCAAGGAATGCCAGATTAGGAAGCAAGCTAGAAAGAGTTTCAAAGTCAAATAATAATTTACTACCGATCCTTTGGAGTTGGTGCATACAAACCTTTGTGGACCTACATGAACAAGAAGTTTTCAAGGTGACAGGTATTTCATGCTATTAATTGATGATTATTTTAGAATGAATTGGGTTACTTTTCTCACAAAAAAATCAAAAGGTCTAGATAAGTTTAAGGAATTCAAAGCCATGGTTGAGAATGAAATGGATATGAAGATCAAATGTTTAAGATCTAGCAGAGGTGGAGAGTTCACCTCGAATGAGTTTAACACTTTTTGTGAAGATCATGGAATAAAAATACATTTGTCAGCTCCTAGGAATCCTCAGTAGAATGGAGTTGCAGAAAGGAAGAATAGGACTATTCAGGAAGCAACAAGGAAAATGATGAAGGAAGAAAATCTACCAAATGTCTACTAGAGAGAAGAAATTCATACTGTAGTGTATATACTTAACAAAGCATAAGGAAGGACAAAAAGTTCAAAAACTCTCTATGAGTTGTGGTATGGAAGAACCCCTATTGTGAAGAATTTCATAGTGTTTAGAAGCAAGTGCTCTATCAAAAGAGATGAAGACAACTTAGGAAATTTTGATGCAAGATCTGATGAAGGAATCTTCCTTGGATATTGTACAAAAAGAAAATCTTACCGGTGCTACAACAAGAGGCTAAAAAGGATTGTTGAAAGCGTAAGTGTCAAGGTAGATGGATATTTACATAAAAGTTCAGTGATGATAGATGGATATGAATCAAATGAGTCCTCTTGCAAAGAAGAAAAAAAGGATGAAGGTAAAAGAAAAGAAGTGTAGGTTGAATAGGAAGAAGCTCTAGAAAAGATCCCTAAGACCCCTAAGTATGTGTAGAAGAATCATTCATAAGATTAGATAATTGGTGACAAGAGTAGAGGTGTGTTGACAAGAAAGGATTCTATGATAGAAGAACAAGTAAACTTATGTTTACTTTCCAAAGTTGAGCCTAAAATAATGATTGAAGCATGCAAAGATGAATATTGGATCAAGGCCATGGAGGAAGAATTGATGCAGATTGAAAAAAATTGGACTTGGGAACTTTCCCCAAGACTTGCAAAAAATAATGTGATTAGAACTAAGTGGGTATTCCAGAACAAGCTGAATGAGAATGGAGAAGTGGTGAGAAACAAGGAAAGACTTGTGTGTAAAGGCTACTCACAAGTAGAATGAATAGATTTTGATGAGAAATTTTCTCTAGTGGCAAGAATGGAAGCTATTAGGATGTTTTTAGCTTTTGTAGTGCATACGGATTTCAAAGTCTATCAGATGGATGTGAAGTCTACATTCTTGAATGGTGAGTTGGAAGAAGAGGTTTATATTGAATAATCGAAAGGATTTTTGTTATCAGATAATCTTGGTATGGTCTATAGATTGAAGAAGGCATTATATGGACTCAAGAAAGCTCCTAGATCTTGGTATGCAAGATTGGATAGGTACTTGTTTCAGCAAGGTTCAATAAAGGTATTGCCAATATAAATATTTACTTTAAAATTGAAAAAAGATCAAATATTGATTGTGGTTGTGTATGTTGATGACATAATATTTGGAGGTAATGAAAGTATGTGCAAGAGATTTGCAGAACAGATGTAGAAAGAGTTTGAAATGTTTATATTTGGGGAGATGAATTTCTTCCTTGGACTTCAAATCAATCAAACAAAGAAAGGGATATTCATTTCATAGTCCAAGTATGCCAAGGAAATGTTGAAGAAATTTGGAATGAAAGAATCTAAACCGGTATGTACTCCTATGGTTACTAGTTGCAAATTGAGCAAAAATGATGAATCTCCTAAGGCTGATCAAAGAAAGTACAAATCAATGATTATAGGACTGCTATACCTAATTGTTACTAGAACAAATATCATGCATGCAGTTTGTCTTGTGGCTAGATTTCAAGAAGATCTCAAAAAGTCACATGTGGTAGCAGTGAGGAGGATTTTCAAATATTTGAAAGGCAGTCTGGAACATGGTTGTGGTATTCAAAGGATACTGATTTCTCTTTAAGTGCTTAAATACATATACAGATTGGGCAGGTTGTGTGGATGATAGAAACAATACAAATGGTGGTGCTTTCTTTATTGGAAGCAAGTTGGTGTCTTGGCTAAGAAAGAAGCATGATTTAGTGTCATTATCTATTGCAAAGGTAGAATACATTGATGCAACATCATACTGCACATAGGTGTTGTGGATAAAACATAATTTGAAGGATATCGAAGTGGTATATGATGTACCTATTCCTATATTATGTGATAATACACGTGCTATTAACATTTCAAAGAATCTAGTAATGCATTCAAGGACAAAGAATACTTCAATCTGGTATCACTTCTTGAGAGAGAAGGTTGTAGAGGATGAGGTGAAGTTGGAGTATGTTCCCACTAAGGATCAAGTTGCAAATATCTTCACAAAGGCTCATCCTAAGGATACTTTTGAGTATCTCTAGGAGAATTTGAGGGTTATTTCCCCTCCTTTCAACTAGATGCATGAGGATATACATCAGTCCAGTGGGTTTCAAGAGTCATTCTTTGTTCTGGACTGATGTTGGTGGCTACCTCTTAGGGGGAGTAGGTAGTGGCATTGTTGGTTGTTGTAGTCAAGGGTAGTAAGTGTTGTCATTATATGGTATGTGTATTTGTTGTTGTTTAGTGAAGTATGTTGTGTAGTGTGCAAAGAAGTTGTGAATAAAACAAAATGCAGTAAAAGAAAAGGTAGTTGCAGAGCAGTTGTTGTCCCTTATAGGTGTTTTCTTTGGGGAAGAGATATTATGTATGTTTGATATCAAAGGGGGAGAGATATATGTGTGCCACCCTTTTCCATTGATTTCAAAGGGGGAGAGAGAGTTAACTGAAAAAACTTATTAAGCAAGGCAGAGAAAGAGAAAGAGTTGATGCTGGTTGGTGATTAGAGTTGTTGTTTTTGTTGTTGATGGTTTTTTCTATGTGTTTCCATCAATGATAAAGGGGGAGGTTGTTGGAAGTTTGTGTTTTCATTAATTTCAACAAACCTTTGTTGTTGCATTGATGTTAACCTATGTAGATTCTTTGATTGGTTGCATTATGTTGTCATTAGTAGTATCACTGATGTCAACCTCTAGTGTTGATTTGATAAGCATGTGTGTGGTGATGAGGAAGTGTTGTAGATGATGATATGATATTTTTGGTGCTTGGTTTCTAAGTGCTTTTGAGAAAATTTGAATAAAAAAAGTAAACAGTGTGGTGAAGAGTGTTCAATGTGACATAGTGGTGTTCAGTGTTTTGCTTCACATTTCTTCATGGTTGAAGATCTGTCTGTGTGGCTCAAATATATTGATCAGAGGTGTTCATAGGTGTTACATCTAGAGTTTTAGGTTCTGGATCATTGTGCAGAGAAAGTTGTGTTCACTAGTGTGTGGATTGTGTAAGTGGTGTTGTCTAGGAAAAATGTTTTTGCTCCACATTTCTTTGCAATTTGGTTTCTGGTCTTGTGGATTTGGAAATGTGCTTATATTGCTCATATCTATCTTCAATTTGAGTTGTTTGTGTTTTGGTGCTCCGCAAGGTTGGATTCAGGTGTTGTAGTGTGTGGAAGGTTAGTTGGTTATGCAAAATGAATATGTTCTTCTGGTGTATGATGCAAAGAATTTGTTGGATTTTAGGGTGTTAATGGAATATTCTAGATTATGTATAAATGTTGTGTGTGGTTCGTAAATCTTCTTTGGATCAAATGAAGCATGTACTTACTTGTTTAATGGTGTTAACACAGGTTTGACTGACTTTGGGTGTTTTCACTAATTGCATATATTCTTTGATGTTTGTGGAAGTGTGGCATGGTGTGTTTACGTGTATTTAGGTCTAAGTTAAGGTGTGATGTGGTTTTCCTTCATTCCTCTCCATTGAGAGAATGTATTGGTGCCAACCTAATTTGTATTTACACATTTGAGGTGCATAGCTGACCTTGTGAATTGTTTTCAAGGTTCAATGGGTTTATATGTGTGTTGAGTTGATGGAGGATGTATGAATGGAGTGTGTGTGATGTGAATTACGATTTGAAGTGCAAAAGTGCAAAGTGTAGTGTGAGCCTTAATGACTAAGACTACTAGAAGCAATGAGCAGAAGGTGTCTATATTCTACAAAGAGCGCACAAATGTACTGGTGGTACAGTGGTGAAATTTTTTGTTGCTTTGAGATGGATTTCTCATTGTAACAATCTTCTTTCTTCTTCTTTCTATTCTAGCAGTGAGCCATTGGTAGGGAGCCCTTCTTCTCTTTTGGGTAGTGATCCTATTATATTTAGTGTTGAAATTACTTTATATTGTGAGGTAATCCTCATCGTGGTTTTTCCCTTCTTGGGTTTTCCACGTAAATCTAGTTTTCTCATGTGTTTGGATGTGTTTGCATTACTTTTTCTCAAGTTTACATTCTACTAATGCTAGATAAGGGTTTAATGGTTGTTAAGGGTTTAAGGAATAATGCAAATCCGAATGTTAATCAAGGTTTTAATTTTTTAATTACAACTAATTCACGCCCCCATCTCAGTTGTCTTGTGCATTCAACATATATAAATTTGGATAGGGTGGTGATTCAAACAAAAGATGGGTAAAATTAAGCATTCTACATAGTAAGATATTAATAACCAATTGTTACTACTAATTTTTTCCTAATATTTTAGCTATGTTATAAAAACCAATTCTTTTATTGTTCCATGCAATTTTTTTCATTCCTTAGAATGATGTTTTATTAATCCTCATTCATTCAAAAATTGTAAACAAGTGGTGTGAGATTGGAGAAAATAATCAATGAATTTATCAAATCTAGTGAGTCTAAATTAGTAAAATAAAATTTGGTTTATGTATTCTCTTATTTCAAAGTAATTAATAAAAATAAATGGCCCAAGGAACCTCAAGTCAAAAAACCTACAGTTAATGTGTGTAGGGGATTGAATATATTTAATCCTTGAAGAGATCCTTAAGAGTAATCCATTACTCATGCCCAAGTAAAACAAAAGAAAAAAGGTATTGTAAATGGTAAGGTAAAGTTTGTTTCTTCTTCTACATGGTTTTCAAAGGAAGATTTATAAGGCTATGAAGAGGAAAATTTACATTTGGAGCCATCTCCAAAGAAGTAAGAATAGTGGATACCAACTTTTATCTAAATGGATATCATAATTTTCAAGGGATATCAAATTTAAAATATTTAATATTTTTAAAATTTATAATCAATCTTATGTTTGATCATAATAACTTAGTTGTAATAAATTAAAAAATTATAATAAAAATAAAAATAAAATATCAAAATAAAAATAAAATTTTTGGACTCTAAGCTCTATAAAAGAGTATTTTTAGATTTTTATGAAAGTACCGTTGCTTAGAGAAATCTAGAGTTGAAGTTTATTGTTTGTTGAATTTATCCCAAAAGAGGGGTTAGGCTACCACATAAGACGCCACATAGATAGTTTGAGAAATCTGGAGTTGAAGTTTATTGTTTGTCAAATTTATCCCAAAAGAAGGGTTAGGCTACCACATAAGATGCCGCGTAGATAGTTTTAAGTGAAAGTGTTTCAACCAAAACACTTTCATTAAAAAATAATTCAATTAAAACATTACATGCAAATTCAACTTAGTTTGACTTTTAAAATTAAATTATACCAATTTAATAGTTTCAAGAAAAAGGGTTTGACCCAAAACTCTTTGTGTCATGTAGTTGCCAAGCAGTTTAAGGAAAAATTCAATTTGTTTGTCAAAAGTATGCACAATTCTAAACTTTTACCCAAACATAAGACACAAAAATATGAACTATGGCATGAAACATAATATAGAAGGTGAAATACCAAGGAGAGAAAAAAACATCTTAAAAAAAAAGACCAAATTAAAAGACAACATGAGGTAATAGAAGATATGAAGAAGGAACACACGAAATGTCCAACTTAATAAAATAAGGCCAAGCAAATAAAAAATGGATTAAAAAAAATTAAAACAAATAAAGGTATGATTTAGGCGAACATAATGAGAGTGGTTATTAAGCACTCCATACTTTACATCATCCCAAATCCATAGGGAAAATACAACACAACTAATTTGATGTCCATTTAGATAAAAAATGATATCCCATGAAAATTATGACATTATGAGTAAATTTGACTTTAAAAAATAAATATGTATAAAAAATATTTTTTTCTCTATGCACTAGATTTTTAAGTTATCTAAATGAAACAAAAACAAATTTAAAAAATTAAATTTACTATATTTTTTACGAAGTCCCATCCCCTCACTTTTTTTTTGCAATTCAAATAAATTCTCTTAAATTTATAAAAAAATATATCAATGTTACTTGGATATCTTTTAAAAGGTTTCTTTCTTTTCCTTTTCACTCCCTTTAAACATAGTAAAGTAGATTGAAGAGGTCTTATAGTATTATAATATATCATTCTTTATCTACAACACATAATTTTTTTATAGATATTTTTCTCTCTTCTTTTTCCTCTTAAAATTATACTTAGGTAGACAAGAATGACACTTAGAGAAACATGTGGGAGTTGCCTACCATTCCATTGTGCCACACTTTCCAAACAAGGTCTATTCACCTCAAACCTAACTCACAATTAATAGTAAATAATTAACTACCTTCCCCTTGCTTTTCAAATTTCTTTCCAAAACCAAAGTTTCATCCTAGCTAGGCACATCTTTAGGCAAACCAAAACCTTTCAATGCTACCACATAATGAATAGCATGGGAGTAGGGCTAGTATGGGGATTTACTAGTGGAAGCAATTCCAATACACACAATTTAAGTATTAGCAAAATATATTTTTAGAAATTTGTAGGACTAGGCAAAGCAAAGCCTAGACTTGATGATGTCAGGTTAAAATGTATGACATATAATTAAAGTATCGACAAAAAGATTTTTTCATAAATTTGTAAAATTAGACAAAGCAAAAGACAACCTCAGAACATAATGAATAGATAGAAATAAACCAATATACGAAATTTGTAAGGCTAGGCAAAGCAAAGCCTAGCGATGCCAGGCTAAAATGTATGACAAAAGGATTTTTTCACAAATTTATAAGATTAGACAAAACAAAAGACAACCTGAGAACATAAAAATAAACCAATATAAAAATTTAATGGAACACAAATTTTGACAATTTTTAAAAATTTTTAATTAAGAAAAAATATTTTTGAACCACACAAGAAAGGAAGGGGAAGCAAGGGTGGAGAATCTGATTACAATGATATAAGTAGGTATGTCAACAAAAGAGGCCCTTTCATCTACTTGTCTTGCAAGTTGCAATAATTAGATGCTTCTATTTAATCCGCGGGAATATAGGTAGTCATTGTTAAGTTATTCTAGGAAAGTTTTAATTACTTTAGTGTTGGGGAGAAGTGAGGCTGCTTGCTGTATGGGTTGTGGAATATAATGTATGGCTTTAACGGGGGTGATTTATTCATGATGGGAGTGGGCCCACATGTTCCCTACTGACCGACATGCTCAGGGGGACCGTTTGGGCAACGCCGTTTGCGCTGCTTTTGACCGAATACGTTTTGACTTCTACTGCACATTATTATTATTTTTATCATCACAGATAGCCTAACGGAACGGTGATATTGTACGGTTAGCACAGTCAACTGACGCCGTATCAGATCCTGACGACAGATCGGACGACCTCCGTGGTCCCCGTGTCGTGTGGACTCCTTGAGAACCGTCGATTTGTCCGTGGTCATTTTTTTCTTCTTTTTTCAGAGTTTGGGCACTGGGACGATGATTCCTTCTCTACAAGGAATGTGTTTTTATTTTTTATTCGTAATTTGAACTGGTTCTGTGGAATGCGGATCGACTCGCTGGCAGTGCGGAGGTCTTCACAGTTTTTAGCAAAATCCAGGTATTTTTAATGTTTTGGTTGGGATCTGAGGTTTGGTTTCCATGGCGGTCACGGTGTTTGTTCCTTGTGTGTTGGCTTTTGAGTTAATGTTGTGATTTTCGTGTTTTTATGGAGGATTTGTTGTGGTTCACAGTCGTATCCAGTGGTTATTAGTATTATATGAAGTTTTGGAAGTAGTTGAATAACTGAATCGCCAGAAATGGATTGTTTGTGCATTAAAATTGTTTTCTTTGGAACAATGCGGCGTTTGGTTTGTAGAGCTGGTTTAACGGTCCAGCTAGTGCGCAAGTTGTGGCGTAACTAATCTCGTATGGATTTTATCAGCTAATTGTGGATGATATACGGGATCTTTGGAGTAAGCGTTTTCAGCGGCGAAGTTGCCTGAGATGCTTATTGTGGCTAGATGTAACTTTCAGATGTAAGTTGTTAACATGAGAGTTTTTTGGTTGATATTTATGGAAAATTGTTAATTTTAGTGGACGGAGTCTATTTGTTAATTTACTGTAGATTGACGGAAAACCAGAAACAAACGTTTTGTCTAGTGATAGTAAGCTACTGCTTTCTCTAGGTTCTGTTATAGAAAATTTCGCAGTTTCCTAAGGCGTTTCTCATTGTTTTAAGTATTTTTTTTCCTTCTAAATCTCTTTGAAGGATTTCAGAATCTGGAAGAAAATTAATGTCGTTTTTCGCTTTTTCTTCTGGTTTGTTGAAACGTTCCGCTGCTTTTTCTGTATTGATATTTGCAAAGCAAGGATGCTGATTTGGCTTGCCTTGGAAGAGCAAGAGAGACTCATAGTCTTTGTTTCAATACGCTTGGAAATAAATTGGCTTTAATAGGTCTGATTTAGGTGAAGGAAAGTGATTTGAGCGACTGCATTGTTCTTGGCGCTTGCAGGGGTTTTGCGGCATAGAAAGTCGGTCGTAAATGACAACGGACTGCAAAAAGACTGTGACCAGAAAGTTAATGAGTCACGAGTCGTGGGAGAGTTGGGTGGGCGTTTTAGGGTTGGCACAGAAAAATAAATTCAGTCGGTCTGCACCGTTTCTTTTCAACCGCGGCGGGCTTTGAAAATTGGAATCCAAAGCAGTTTTGTAACGAATTTTGCGTGACAGAAAAGCAAAGCAATCGACGCCATTTTTCAAATTGTTTTGGCCCGTCGCGCTCAAGGCCGACACGCCCGCGGCCACTCCAACCGCTTTGGAGGCTGCACTCCGTTTTACACCTACATTAATGGGGTCGTTGGATATGTATTGACTTGGGCGGTTTTCAAGTCCATTTTGCCATACAAAGGGCGTTACGCTACAGAAGAAGAGCCGTTCTTGTCTCTTGTTCCTGCCCCGTTTTCAGCTTGCTTAGTGAAGTAACAAGTCTGTTAGGGTTTGGCCAAACGAGATGCGTACCAGAAGAGCAAATTATCCGTCGTCTGACGAAGGGATTTGCTTTCCTGTGCGACAGAAGAGACGCTTGATGTCTCCTGAAGCGTTTTCCCGGTTCGTATCAGGCTACTTGAAGGAGAATCCTTTCGATGCCCTTCCTGACGATCTCCTCATTTCAATAATGGTTTCTCTTGGCTCTTCTGCATCTTCACCGGCGGATCTCGTTAATGCAAAGCTCGCGTAAGCAGTTCCTTTCCTTCCGCTCTCTTAAACCATTATAATTTGTTTCTGTTTTTACCCTTAAAACATTTTTAAATAATGGATGAATACATTGTTTTTGTGTGCACAGATGCAAGAGGTTTTGTTCCGCAGCATCAAATGAGAAGGTGCTTGCTCATGCTTCCATGGGGGCTCTAAGTGTAAAGGCTTCAAAGTGGAACGATGAGTCGCATAAATATTTGAAGCTTTGTGCAGATGCAGGCAATCCAGAAGCCCGTTACATGCTTGGCATGGTAAGTGTAAAAGGGTTTTTAACTGTCATCTGTTGTAGTAGAAAGAGAGATAGAAGGAATCGGCTGGCCTTAAGCATGAGGCTCATTTGCAGTATTTGATTGCAAACGCTGCATGCTTAAGCTGATGTGTGCGTTCAGCTTGTGTTTGTAGTGTTTGATTGCAAACAGTTGAGGAATACGCTCAGCTTGTATTTGCAATATTTACCTTCCATCACTGTGTTCTCCTCAGCAATATTCAATCAAGATGTGGTCTAGAACAAGTCTGAAGATTGCATTGGGAGAATGGTTTGTGCTGAGTGGAGAAATAAGATAATCTGGTTAACCATTTTTTATAAATTTGTGTGCAGATTCAATTCTATTGCTTGATGAACAGAGTTTCAGGCGTAGCATTAATGGCGGAGGCAGGGACTGCATCGCACTCATGGGCGCTGTATTCTCTCGGCGTAATTCAGTTCAACGGCAGCGGAGGATCACGGAAGGAAAAAATGTTGAGGGCGGGGGTAGTTTTGTGTGCCAAAGCGGCCGCCCTGGGGCATATTGACGCCATGAGAGAGCTCGGCCACTGCTTGCAGGATGGCTACGGCGTGAAAAAGAATATTCAGGAGGGCCGCAGATTTGTGCTACAGGCCAATGCAAAAGAAGCAATATTATGCGTCGCTGACAAATGCTTCCAAGCCAGGAAACTCAACAGCAGCAGATGGCCTGTGAAGCATCACGCCATTAACGCATTCCTTGTGGACTGGTTTGAATTGCATCCCCCAGCGCAGGGTCTGAGACTCTGCTGTTATTCCAAGTGCGGGAGGCCCGAGACTAGAAGGCATGAATTCCGAAGGTGTTCTGCCTGTGGCTCTGTCAATTACTGCTCCCGGGCATGCCAGGCTTTAGACTGGAAAACCAATCACAGGTATACTTGTACCCCTGTTGAAAATTGGGATGAACGACAAGGCTTGGAAATTATTGAACAGGAGGCCGTTGAGGTAGACGGGAACATCATTCGTGACATTGTCAATTCTTAAATCTTCTTTCTCCTTTCTCTTTCTTAGCTTTTTCATGTTGTTCAGAGATATGGGTTTGAAACGACCCCTCGTGCAAGGTGCCCTCAGGCTTTTTCTTTTGCCTTTGTGTTGGGTATCCCTCAATCTTCCAAACCGCAGGGATTCTTGACCAAATGCCAGTTACATATCCCTGGAGTTTTTAATGTTGATCATAGTAAATCGTTTCTTAATCAATGATATCTGTGATAGTCTGATCTACCGTTTTTTGGTTCCCATTCTGAAAGCAAACCCTTTTAGGCAAGTATTGAATCCTATGGTGTCGCCTCTGGTAATCAAACGCCCCATGACGTATTGGAATCCATGTTATTCGAGATTCGAGAGAGAGAAAAAGGGAAATTTTAAAATTCCAGGTTTACGTTTAGGGTTTCTGTTGTCTGATCATACGAATCGTAGCTAATGAGTATTAATTAGGGTTAGGGTCTTGTGCTGAGGGACAACTGACATAATGCTAGAAGAATCTTAATGGGCTAGGAGTTTGGGGAAGGCTGCAATTTATTGGGCAGGTGGAATATCTGATATAGTATTTGTGGACAGGAATTCGAAGAATATTATAACAGTTGATGTTCAAAAGTTTCAATTGTACAATGTCAATTTTTGGGAGTTATGATGCTTTTAATGGGTCAAATGGAATACCTTTTTATATGTTTTTCTTTTAAAATTTATATATATTCTTTATAAAGTATATTTATGCTATAATGAATATAATTGTAAGTTTTATTATTGTAGTAGTAAAAATTGTATAATTATGTATTTTTTTATGTTTTGGGTTTATAGTGTGTAAGATGATATATTTTGTATGGAAGTTGACAAATGACATCCAACTCATTATTGGGCTCCTTTCCTTTCATTTTCACGAGGAGTTGAGTTGACTAAAGTGCAAATTATATGGTACTTAGAGAGAATTCATTATGAACATCTAGAATTCAAATTAATTATGTAAGGCTTTGAAAGAATCCATTATACATACCTACAATTTAATTGCAAAAGATAAGGGATTGTTCCTTATCATCTTATGAATTGCATGCTTGCTTGTTGTTCTCACAACCTTAGACACAACGACATTACATGTTCAAAGTTGTGCATTAAGATCACTAAACCAACCCTTTTTTTTTAGATGTTTTGTGAGTGAATTTAATTTATTACCTTGGACATTTATTTAATTTCTACATTAGCAAAGATGTGCACATTGAAAGGTTACTAAATTGACCCTCATTTTGTGAGCGGATTTAATTTATTACCTCACAAACATTTATTTTATTACCTTCTAGCACATCCAAATCAAGAGGTGTGGCATATAACAATACTATTGATTACATTTTTTAGTTCATTCCTTTATTACCATTCAAGGAAACCAAAAAACCCCAAAAACATGCACATGATAAACAACCATTCCAAGGAAACCAAGATTTCACAACCTTATACACATAAGCCAATGTTTGACAAAGTGCGACAAAACCAAGATTGTACATAACATCCAAAGATCTATTTGCATACCATGAAAAGTTCTTACCAAGATGCCATTAAGTCTTACTAAGAAACTCTTACTCTAGGTAGGACTACATGCATCCTAATTTAGCACAACACATGTATTTAACAAAAAATAATAATAGTTCAAATTGTACATAGATAAAAGAATTAGAATACAACAATACACAATCAAACATTCACAAGTCAAATACATAAGCCACACACATAAAACAAGGAGATATGATAAACATAAAATACAAGCGCATCATACATTACTATATTTCAACACTAATGGCATTCACATGTGTAAAAACATACAACACTCCACAATCATGACACATACAATTGTTCCTCAAAATCCATCAAGCATGCATCTCTCAATGAGTACCATTTCCTTACATAAGACAAGAAAGTTATCTATAGATCCCAACCATAGAGCACCCCTACCCCAAGGTGGAAATAATATATATGCCAATACAATGGGCTACAAGACTTAACTCAAAGATCTCTTAACTTTAGTGGTGCAAAACACTTATAAACATAAATTAGATGTGGATTCTTTGCCAATGAGAGAACGAAAGGCTATGGTGATGCGGTGCCTATAGTGAGAAAAACCAAACTCAAATCTCAACCAACTTTCTTATGGGGGGTGATGTCTCAAAGTATTGGGATTGAATTAGAGAAGACAAGATATCAACCATCCTAACCCATAGAACAAATATTTAGAGCTATAATTTTTCAAACATCACAAGCAACACAAAACTCAAGACATCATCCAAATGATTATGCTTTCGTCAATAAAAAATCATAAAACTCAACCATGAAGGCAAAATATAAGAGATCTTGAACTCTTAGTCTATTCAAGATTTGTTGAGCAAATTTTCCACACATAAATAATAAAAGATTAATTTTTAAACCCATAAGATAATTACTCTCCCAAGGCATCACCAACAAATTCAAATTGATTGACAAATAAATAAATAGTCAACATTTTTTGACAACCAATTTATTTTCTCAAACCAATAAGAAGTATAATTTTCAACAACAATGATCTAACTATCACCCAGAATAAATCCTATCTGCTATACATAATATGATAACTCACCTCAAGGGCTTCATAGCATAAACAAAATTACATTGCACAAGAATCTCAAACAAAGTATAGCACCACATAAGAAATTCCTATAAAAGGACCACAATCCTTAACTATTAACCACAAATAAGTTAGATCCACAATAGTCATAAAGAAAAATAATCAAAGAATTCTCACCCAAGTGCACATTGACCATCATGGTATCATATATAATTCATCAAGAATCAACCAAAATTCATACATGGAAACATACAAGAAAATCATTGAAAATCATTATATAGAAAGAAAAATATACACCCCCTAGGGGAGTCCTCAAAACATAGTCACATGGTGTCCCATCCATGCTCCACAAAAATACAACATGATAATACATAAATCAAACAAGGGCCGTAATTTTCCTTTCTAACTTAGATTCATTCATGCTAGTCATTCATTAAATTTCACACACAAATGTCTAGGTCCAACATTTTTCAAGTTCCCAATGAATCACCAATTCATCCTTAAACTCTATTGTCCCTCCTTGATATTGAAAGATATGCCTCAAACTTCTTTATACTTAATATAAGCATGCAAGATTAGAATGAAAATAAAAAGATTTAAAACAAAGCTAGAAATCAAATATTATAATACCAAATGTAAACCTTGGATGTAACATGTTGATTGCTCAATGGAAGTAAAACTAGCACTTGCACCAGAGGGGGTGCAAGGGTTACGCCGATATAGTGAAGTAATCATGGGATTGAAGTGTAGATTAATACTTGAACAATATTGTTTGTATAATTGTACAACAAGCAAAGCTTAAATCTCACAACAATAAATAGACATTACCAAAAGATAATGGCTGTATAACGATCTCTTTGTCACAATAAAGAAGTAAACGTACAATTTGTGCAATATTTGGGTTGAATGCCGAAATAATTTTAGGCCATAGATGACAAAACATATTGTAAGTACAATTAGTTGAGGAGCTTAGTTGGATTGAAGAGAGAAGTAAGCATGGAGAATAACTATAGTGTAAAATATATACAATCTTGTTTGAATTATATAGAAAATGTTAGTAAAATATAGAGAACACCTTTGGCATGTTTTTCATACTCCCAAATGTATACAATCTTGGTTGAATCTTTGTATGTGTAAACTAAGATGGCATAATTTGCTAAATATACAATTATAACTTTGTATCATGAGTTGGTGGCTATAGATCATGATATTTTCGTGAAGCAAGAATGTACGCAATGTAATGGGTGGATGCATGGGTAAATGAATGGATATGTTAGGCATGCAAAGGAGGGCAGGGATTATGTTGTGATAAGATTACTAATTCGGATTGAGGATGGCCATTTGGATAATAGTTGATGGCTTAGATAATGGTGGGTAGGATGAGTGATAATGACCCATGTCAAGATATTTACCATAAGCAAGTGTAAAGTGTAAACTAAAATTTGACCAAGATCAAGATGATTTGGAATATGGATGGCGATGGGTGAACATGGATTTGATAGATGGTTCATGGATGAATGGATTTGTTATGGATTAGGTGGATGGAGTGTTGGATTTATTTTGGATGGGATGAGATGCTTCTACTTGATTTGGCACATGTAGATGTTTGATTATACACATGACTCCTGTTTGCTGGATTTTTATTATGGTACTTGCCTAAAGTGCCACCATTAGTGGTTTTCAGTAGAGTACGATGTTTTCTTGAGTAATTTTTTTTTCTTGAATTGTATTTTTCCCTTTGCAACTATGGGAGTTAACCTCATCTAGATGTGTACATCGCGATAGGGAGCCATTAGAGTCCTTGTGATAAAGAGTTGTTGTCAACACATGGTTAATGTGAGAGTTGGATATCATGGATGTCAAAGTTGATGGTGGAGTACTTTGAGAGATATGAGATGTAGATTGATTGGTTGACAGTTTGGAATCTTTGTTTTTCCAAACTTGGGAGGATTTGCAATGGTGGGTGGATATGGAGATTTGATTGGGACAATTTTTTTTATATATCTTGTAGGCCACTCTTGAAGCTTTCATGTGTACTTGTGGAATTTTTTTTATGGATGACCTTCCCCTCTTGCTTTTATGCCATAGTTTCTCTGACTAATGGAGGTTGATAGGGATGATTTTGTTTTGTATTTTTTGGTATCCTTTTGCATTTTATTTTTCCACCTCAATCATTTGTTCATTTATTTGATATATGTTATGCTCATGTGGTTGGGAAAAATTTGTGGATGGGGTGATGTGTAGATGATGATTAATGATATGTATAGTTGTAGCATTGGTAGCGAGTTTATCATAAGGACCCTTCATTCTCCCTATGTTGGTGTTGCACTAGACAAAGTTCCCTCTAGTGTTGTAGAGTTATCACTGTCATGGTTGGATTCCTCAATTGCTATATAATGAATTGCTATGAAATTCCATCTAATCTTCTTTGCTTTGATCTATCACTAGGAATTTAAGAGTAGAGGACTCTTTCTCATCGATAATGATGTTTAGGGTAAGAGACTTATTTTTTTTGAAGAACATATACATGTGCAGTAGGAGTAAGCATCTCATGGGTAGGTGGAGGAGTAGGTGATATATGGATATGATCATCATTTGCGACAACTTGTATGGATTGGACACTTGATCTTGATTTTGGATGTTGTTGTCTTCAATATGCTACGGTCCATGTTCTTGACATGGATCAATTTGTAAGGATGGATTTTTTTGAAGTGGATTTGGAAATGACCATTGGTAGACTTTGGCGAAATATGTTCATCATACTTTGGAATAAATTCTTTAGATTTGTCCTTCAACTTTTGGTTGAGAAGTGATTGTTGGTGTTGGATCTTCATCACTGGTAGTTGTTTTAGAAGTATACGAATTTTGAGCATCCACCTGCATGCGATGAATTTTATGTGTAAATATAGAAATACTTATTTGTATTATGTAAAGATGGTAATAAAAATAAAACAATGTAATTCTATGCATAGCAATATTTGTAACAACTTTAATTGTGCTATGGGAATTTATAGTGTGTTTGTATTACATACGTGGATATTGAAAAGTGAATGAAAGTTCTGTAGTAATTTCAACTATGTTGATTTTTTGTATTTGGTGGTTCCATGTTTGGCATTGGATGATCTGGCATATTTTTTTTGTGTTTTTCTTTTGTTATAATATCCTACACAATCAAAGAATAGGTTAGGCAACCCAATTCGTTAATGCAATGATGGTTTTATGCAAACTGCAAAAATTGAAAAAAAGGGTGAAAGATTATGTTTTGGGTGGAAGTAAATATCAGTAGCTAGATTGAAGCAACCATTGCAAGAGTATACAGAGGTGGAACATCCACCTACATGTGATTGCAAGTGTGGTGTAAGTATAGAAATAGTAAAATGTATTATATGAATATGGTAAGGAGTAAATTAAACAAATATAATGTATTGAGAGAGTGGTGTGTTTATGTACATGTACTTGTACTCATCATAATGAGAAGAGATGTAGTCAGAGTTCTTATTTTTTCCTGATAATTGTGTATGGATTATTCTTCATTCTTGAGTAGCGGTCAAAGGAAAACGGTGGATCTATCCTAAGTCCTTGTATTGATTTAACTCTAGATATAGTTGTAAAAGTCAATCCTTGTCTTTCTTTTTAACCTATATTGATTGTTGCTCTTTCGATTGTTAATCCTTGGGATTTATGTATTTTAATTGCCCATGCCATGCATAGTGGTAACTATCTATGATTACCTAGAGATATAGGCGCTATTGGAATAGTTGTTGGAGCGTCTATGTTCCAAGGTGGGCTATTGTAAGTATCAAATTTTACTACTACATAAAATGGTAAATCAGGTGGTTTAGAGCTTTTTGTGTATACAATATCTAAGACATCTCCAAGAGAACCATTTACAAGGCCTACTTGAATCCATAGGTTTGTAGTTAAAATGATGTGTTGGCCTCTACATAGCAGGAGTTCATGGGGAAGTTGGTCAACATCAATGTCGATGTTTGATTTTGTGTTTGTTTGTATTGAAATATTGAGTGTAATAGGAAGATTTAACAGATGTAGCATTTTTGTTGTTGTGTGTTCCAACTAAATCATTGGTTGGAAATAGGTGCATTGCTAGGTCAAAAGACTTTTTTTCATTGTTTGATAGCATTGTGTTTGTGCAATTCATTAGTAGCTCCCAATCTTGTTCATTTGGTTCTGCATTACGGATGTTTTGTAGAGTTCGCCGGAAGTCAATTTGAGCATGGGTGTCCCCATGTCAGAATATTGTTTCTAGTGTGACAATAGTAGTGAATTGTTCCCATAGGGATTTCGCATTTGTGTGGGAGGCGTAGATAGGTTTTTCCATAACAGGGGTAGTTGTGCAAAGTCACCTACATGAATGATAGATGTTCCATCAAAGGCCAAGTTTTGTTGGTGGGGGAAAGCCTTACGTAGCCTAGTATCAATTTTCAAGAGTAATTTTGGGCCTATAAAGCTCATCTCATCAATTAGGAGGTATTTTATGTGTCTCATGTTTTGTTGAAACACTGCAAGTGATTGACCCTTTAATGGTTACATTTCCTTGACAAGAATCTTTAGGGCTAAATGTATAGTCGAGGCATGTATGTTGAATGCTGCAATTCCTGTAGGAGCAACTACAAGGAGTGGGCTATGTTGTTGGGGTACTAAACTGGAAAGGGAGTGTTTAATGCAATGAATAAGATAGGATTTCCCTGTTCCTGCTGTGCCTTGTATGATCATGTGCAAGGGTTTATTGAATGCACAAGCACTACAATGGTCCAAAAGAAGTGTAAGAGCGAGTTGTTGTTTGGGGGAGAGTGGATATGGGAGGTTGTTAAACTCAAATGGTGTTTGGCCGTCATGTTGGTATGCCTTGTTTGTGCTTACAAATTGTTCTACAGCTTCATGTAAAGCTTGAGGTACTGTACGATCATTCCACTTGTTGCAATTGTCAAAGTCATGTCTTCCAAGCATATCAAGGGAATTAAGATTTCCACAAGTACCAAGACCCAGTTGTGATAGGAACTCCCACTCGTTCAATTGTACTATATTTCCTATATTGCTTTCATTCTCTACTTCCTCTGCCTCTTCTTGATTTAACTCTTCATTAGGTACACGTTCAATATGCCACACATAATATTTAAGTATATTCATCTCCTTCCAATTTGCAACAATATCCTCTTTAATGATATCGATTTCTGTGACCATGTTACAAAATTGCTTGTAAAGAAGTAGTTCGCTCCAATAGAATGTCTCAAAATGTTTTGAATCCTCCTTTGGAATAGCACTAAATTAGGGGAAGACACTGATAATTTCCTTTTGTTTCCTTTCTTTCCACTTGCCCCCTTTGTGACTTGATGAAAATGAGAATGATTGTGCAGATTCAAGTAGTGTTACTTTATCCATTTGAGGAGGACGTTGTGCGTACAATTGGAGATAAGTAGGCTGCAATGTGTTTTCACTTGGGTTTGTCCTAATTCGATTGAAAACTTTTCGCCCAACATTAAGTGCCATAAATGTGCAATTGCAAACAACGAGGGGAAACTTTTGCAGCATGTGGCACATTTCTTGTGCACCTATATCACGATCAGCAATAATCTCAGACATGAATTTTTTGTATGTTGCGAGAGCTTTGTCTTTCGGTGCTTGATTTCTATAGATGTGTGTTAACATATCGATACAACTTTCAGATTTTCTTTCTGCCTTCACAACATATTTTGCAACGTACTTTAAGACAAGTGTTTTTGAAAGCACAGGCTGACAATCCATATTGGCTCTCCATATGGAAAGCATTTCTGGACTATGTATATTCAACCTATCATCATTACATTCAGGGGAAAATGTTTTTTCGCATTTGCATCACTCCACAAGGAAGTGGCGACACATTCTGTCCAGGGCGCATTATATTGACACTCCATCTTGGTGCCTTTCTTGCGAAGGCAGGTTGATTCTAAACATTTGGTGTGTCTCTGGACACGGTTTAGTAGCTCTTCATAGTCAGTAAGTGTATTTGTAGCGAAGATTTTGGGTGTTGTTAGTAAGCATGGATCGTCTTGCAAAGATCGATGGTGTGTGTTGTTCCTCTCTCCTATATTACAAGGATCCCAGGCACTAACATATTTTTCAAAGAACGATTTAGCTATGTCTACATTTGTATGATTGCTCCAGTCAAGTTTGTCCATGTTTGGTGCCCCTTGAAGCCAAATGAACCCATGTACATGTGCAGACCCTCGATGTTGCCACTCATCTATACCAATAGTCTGTTGCACAAAAGAGCTTCTCTAAGACCTCTTCGCATAATATTGTGAATCGTTGATGCAAGTATAAGTACGTGGTATGTGGGTTAGTAACAATGTTATCTATGCGATCCTTATTGTTTTCTATTTTTGGCGTTGCTCCCTTTGAAAATAGTTGGTGTAAATCAGGCCATTTAGTATCTGCAACACTTAAGGTGAAGAATAGTGTGGGGGAGCCTATTTGGTTGATCATGTTCGACAGCTCACCATGACACTTATTCCAATATGTTCATGTGCCTCTAAGGGAGGATCCATAATGCATCAACTATTCTGCTAATTTAGTGTCTGGCAACTGTTGTATGTGGCGAAAAAGACTGTCAATGGTGGTTGGTATGCAGTCCTCAACATTTTTCTTAACAAAAATAGAGGCAACAACTTGGCTTCGGTGGTGCATCAACAGGTTTAAGACAAAATATCTAAACCTTGGATGGCTTCCAAATCTATTATCATGAAACCTCATTAGGTGTAACACATATTCGTGCATATCAACTTGTCTATAGTGAGGTTGCAAATGTAGTGCACTACCCTTTGGAAAGAGTGAAGGAAAATCCATGTCTAAAAGGCCCTTTGTATTATATTCATTAACTGGTGAGGACTCAAGTGTTGGCCAATCAATAATGGTGTCATCTTGATCTCTACCTTGCAATGTTTCTTTGATGATATCTAGTTCATGGCATTTATTTTGTAATCTAGCCATAAATGATGAGGAAGTGAAATCATTGTCTGGTGGGTTCACTTCAAATGTTGATGCATTGTTTGGTGCAACTATATTTTCATTGGTATCAATAATGTTATGAAGCATATTGGAAATGTTTTTATTTGTATCAAGGAGTTCTTCAAGAGATGCAAAATCCACCTCGATTTCTTTGTAGTACGGGTCATATTTGAGTTTATATTTTAATGTGGCCCACACACGCTGCCTACTTACATATCAGTCGTAATGGTCATCTTTTGTATTGGTTCTTCAAACCACCAACACATCCAAGGTTGCAATTTTATGCGGTAGGTATTTTGCTATGGTTTTGATATCTTGTGGGAAACAAATTGTGTTCCCACTATATTTGTATTGGCCTCCATGAGCATGAGTAACTTGTATTATTGGATTGACTCGTGCTATAAGCATTTCTTCAACTTGTGTGAAGTTTTCTAGCTCGTATGGTTGTACTCCTGGGTCCATAGAGTTAGACGATGAGAAACAATTTCTACCTTTCTCACGAAAGCATCTAAAACAAACTGGACCACTTTGTGTTGAGTTGGTTTGTATTCTTGGGTAACATTCATGGAAAATTGTGCAAGTTGGCATGTTCGGTAAATTATCTATTCTCGAGCGAAATCGTTTAGATGCTTCTATAAAGTTTGTGTTGGTTTGTGGCAGGTTTGTGGCTTGATTTTGGAGATTATGCATTGTTTGGTGTGCACACTTTGACAAACCTTGGTTAGAAGGGTGTTCATTTTGGGATGTTGTACTTTCATATGATGTGATGTTGGGTTCGTTCGATTGAATGGAGGTTGGTGCACTAGCTTGTATTGTCTGTTTTCCTATGCGTTGCATATGACGACGAATGCTTATTTCTTCTTTATGTTGAATATAATAGTCATGACTTCTTTTACGAGATTGTATCCTTTTAGGGTTAGAGCTCGCCATCTGTAAAGGAAATAGGAACTACCATCATCAAATGTATAATTACAAAAACATATAGAATTAAAGAATCTAAACTTGTGTGGGGAAGAACTATCCATTGTATGGAATGAGTAATTCAATCATTCTAATTTTGATAATTATTTTGAGATATTATTAGTATGCTATATACATAAGAACTTTGATGGAAGCGATCAATCACATTATTTTCATAATAACAATATATTCAATACACATGTGACTTTGGAATTCCATGTATGCAATAAAAAGTATACAAAGTGTACTACATAAGATGTTACAAAACTGTATTTACATTACATTGTCGATTGTATCGAATGAGTTCTTCAATCATTCTAATTTGATGGAAGAGGTCAATCACATTATTTTCGTAATAACAATATATTCAATACACATGTGACTTTAAAATTCCATGTATGCAATAAAAAGTATACTATATAAGATGCTAGAAAACTGTATATACATTACATAAGAAATCGACCTATACCTAAACACTAGCAATATGACACATATCATTGATGCCACCCAACATGAGAAAATTTTTCTGCAACAAAATCTAGCTCATCAACCTTTGTGATTTTTTATTTTACTTGTCCTTCAACACCACTTGAATCATAGGAATTAGTTATTGTGAAGATAAATTGCTTGAATAACACTCCCTTGATTATGGTCTTAACTTCAATCTGTTTTCCAGGATTGAGTTGCAACATGTATAAATCATTTGCACACATTCCAAGAAGTGTGGTGGTTGGTTCTTCAAAAGCAACAACCCATAATATTCATGTATGATCTACTAGCTTTACCTGAAGTATGTATCTGTAGTCACATTTAGCAGTTGTAGCTTTGTACTTTGAACAATACCATGTTTGATCATAATTTTGGACAACTTTTTTTTTACATTGCTTTCCATCTAACTCAAGGGGTCAAGATGGATAGCAAAATGAATTTGTTTTTAAGAATTGCATTGTTGCTCTTAGAGTGCATTGGAAAATTTGTTTCACATTGGTAGTTTTCTCTTCAATATTAGCAATTGTTTTTCTCATAAGCACGAGAGGTGCATCCAAAGGTTGTATATTTGATGGAGTAATATTAGTCCCATTTTGTACAAACCATGATTTCAGTTGTTCTGCCTCCTCTAGGCTTGGGTTTATAAATAGGTGGGTGCTTGACAAAGTGCTTATGACCTCACCATTATACTCAGTGACACAACCATTTTTTATTGCAAGTACAATAACATGATTTGAGTGATACATATCTTAAATTTTTTTGCCTTGTTTTTCAGTAGTTGGACCCCATAAAGTAAGATTAATGGTAGATGAAGAGATATCTATCAACTTGATGCTCCTTCAAAGAACTTCAGTCCTATCCCTCATCCTTATGGTTTAACTTGGGTCCACACATATGCCTATTCTAATAACATCAACAAGGACATTATTGTTTAGTTCTGCAATGTCCTTGAATGGTGTGAAAGAGAATTGATGTTTGGGAATTGCAAGGTCATCTTCAGAGAGAAATTTTGGAATCTTCCACTAAATAAATCTCAAGTTGGCTATTCAATTTGTTGTATAACCTATTAGCTGACTTAATAGTTCCACCAAATATTGTATATAATTCTCCAACAAGAACTTTCATGTAATGAAGGTTCACAACTTCATTAAAGCAAGTTACACGTATTTCAGTGCACTCACAATCAATAATATCAAATGAAAAGACCTGCCCTTGTCCCTTATGTGTGTTGAAGCGGTGTATTTTTTTTTCATGGTCACATGACCCTTTATAAGCCACCTTGTTTGAAATGGATTCAAATTTCTAATAGGAGTAATATTGGAGGGAATGTATTTCTTTTGCAGAGATGAACATAATCCAAAAAGTGCCTTGTGAGGAGGTGGCTTTGTTACCCTAACACAGTCATTCATGCTTGTAGATGGAGTAGTTGAGCTCGTAGAATTTACTTGTTGGGATTCTTCTTCAAATAGGTAGGCGGGTTGACCAATGATATCCTGCTACAAACATGTGATTTCTATTTTGGAGATAAAAATCCACCTATAAAGGTGCAATGAGTAAGTATTTTGAGTAGGAACAAATGTAACATAATGGGTTAAAAAAGCTAAGCTAAAAGCTGTTATTTGGAATTTTGTAGAAGAGCATGGAAATATGGTTGCTCACCTTGAATTGCAAAGAACAGGGCAACTATATCCTATGAGTTTAAGAATAGATCTTGTTGGAAAAACAAGGACAAACAACTGAGAGGAGGGGGTGAATCAATTGTCACAGAATATTTAAACTTTTCTAACTTTACTTAACTTAATCTCAGATCTGATGAATGAATAATAGACCATGAACAATCAACACATCAAAAACATAGAGAACACCAAGATTTTTATGTGGAAACCCTGTTAGGGGAAAAACCATGGTGGATGTTAGTCCACAATATTATACCCTATTAAAATTATATGAATAATGGGAATGCACATGCATTCAGGCACACTTCCTAGAGCTCACTGCTCAAATACAAGAGGTCTCACTGCCCACCAATACACAACAATATGGATTATATTCATAGAGTATGAACTGAAAGAATAGCTTCTACACAAGCCTAATTACAGTTCCAATTAAGCATAGAAAAACCTTCTTCACTCTTCGCTCAACCTTCTTCTCACTCTGCTCTGCAATCAAATGATAGGAACACTATTCACACATTTATACTTTCTCTGGCATACATTCGCTCTTATGCACACACTAACTTCGATTGAACAATCACTCTTGTATATCTGCAACATGAGATTACATCAACAACTTAGTCGGCTAGAAAATATAAAATATATTTTCAAATTCAGCCCAAATTTACAAAGAAATTTGCAATGTGAATCCACCAAGGTTGGCCACAACATAGTGGAGACCCAAATTAACAACTCCAACACAAAAAGACTTCAATTAATTTCACCTCGAAGATCCACAACATGCTACCATCATCATGTCGGCCAAGAACATGAAAAAACTGAACATACTAAGAAAAATCTTCGACCACAAACACACCAATCAATGTGGACATACCAAAAAGATAGAGCACAACCTAGAAGCATACAAAAACAACAATAACTAATAGAGAAACATCCACAACACCATAAACACACAAATTTCACTCAAGAATATTGATAGAACCCACAAAAATACTGTCACAACACAACTGCTCACAACACGATAAGATCTTCACACGGACCTCTGAAACTTTTGGTGGATGAACTAGATATACTCAGTAGAAAACCATTTAATACACACCAACTGATCTTCAACGTACAAAACAAGAAACCTTCATGACCTTCACAATTCCACAGGGAACCTAGAACACTTCTTTTAACAATTTTCTCAATATCCTCGACATATACAACCTTCAATACACCAAATTCTAATAGTGTTGACATCAATGAAAACCACATATCAACAAAACAACCATGACATTCGACAATCTCCCCCTTTGGTATTGATGGAAACACATGATGTGAAAACACCATCAACCCAACTCATAATCAACACTTGCTCCTGACTCTTCTTCCTTGACCTCTTTTGCATGAACTTATCTAGATAAGAAACAATTTTTCACATTACACTTCTCCCCCTTTGACATAAATGGCAAAGATAAACATTTATCTTTGCACCTACAAGCTTTGAACCACATATCTGCACATTTGACTACTCCCCCTGAGTAGCAACCACAAAAACATCAATCTGGATCAGAATATGATCATGAAATGCACTGATTGATCCAAATTAATGCATCTTTGTTCATATCAGGAGGGGTAATTACCCCTAGCATCCCTCTGAGATACTCAAAAGTATCCTTCAGCAATGGCTTAGTGAAAATATTTGCAACCTGCTCTTTGGTAGGCACATACTCCAATCTGACTTCTTTCTCACTCATAAAGTGGAACTTGATTGATATATGTTTAGTCTTAGAGTGTAGCACCAGATTCTTTGAAATATTTATAACACTTGAGTTATCACAGTATATGGTAATGGGTTCATCATACACCACTCTAGGATATCTTTCAACATATGTTTCATCCACATCACTTGAGTACAGTTGTTTGCAGCAATAATATACTCTGCCTCAGCAGTAGATAGAGAAATGGAATTTTACTTTTTAGTCAACCATGACACCAGCTTCTTCCCTAGAAAGAAAGCACCACCACTAGTACTCTTCTTGTCATCTACATCTCCTACCCAATCCACATTAGTATATGCATTTAATGTAAGATCATCATCCTTAGGATACCAAAGCCCAAAATCAACCGTTCCTTTTAGATATCTGAAGATTCTCTTTACAAAAGTCACCTGAGACTCTTTTGGATCAGCCTGAAATCTAGCAATGATACACACAACATTCATAATGTCTAGTCTAGTCTTAGTTAAGTAGAGCAATCCACCAATCATTGATATGTACTTTGTTTGATTTTCCTTTGGAGAATCATCATTCTATGTCAGCTTACATCCAGTTACCATGGGAGTACCAACATGTTTTGAGTCTTCCATACCAAACTTCTTTAGCAACTCTCTCACATATTTGGATTGAGATATGAAAATCCCCTTGTCTAATTGAGTAACTTGTAATCCCAGAAAGAACTTCATCTCACCAATCATACTCATCTCAAATTCATTCTTCATTTCATCAGCAAACTTCAAGCATAGATTATCATCTCCACCAAAAATAATATCATCAACAGAGACTTCAATAATCAACTCTTTGTCATGATCCAATTTGAAATACAAGTTGTTGTCAGCAGTACCTTTATTGAATCCAAGCTTCAGTAAGTATTTTTCCAGTCTAGCATACCAGGCTCTAGGGCTTGCTTGAGTCCATATAGAGCTTTCTTCAATCGACAAACCATGTTTTCCTCATTAGTCAATTGAAATCCACCTAGCCAGGGAAAACTTTAGTGGCGAATCTTTGCCAATTGGCGAATTCTAGGAATCGACCAAGTCGAAATTGGCGAATTTCTCGCACGCAACAAAATGTCCAAATCGCTTAGATTTTATGAACTATAGGTCCAATGCATGTCCATTCATCAATGAGTTTTTTTATGAGGCATACTTAAGCAAAAAATTCACCATTGTCAAACTATGTGTTTCAATTAGACCGACTAATATTTTTTCCTGGAATCCTGAAAGCATTTAATAAAACACCTACATATTCACCAATACTATTAAAACAACATTGTATCAGGACCCATTTTGCCAATTAAAATTTAAAAATAGTTGCTTGTGAAGACCCATTTCGCCAATTAAAATTTATAAATAGTTGCTCATGAGGACCTATTTCGCCAATAACATTAACAAATAATTACATTTGAGGACACATTTCGCCTTGAAAATTACAATGTATCGTTGTATAAGCAAGCGGGGTTCACCAAATATTTAATATACCATTTAAAAATCCTGCTGAATTCACCAAATATGGAATCATGGATTGATATAAATACAATTGAAAGTATCATTTATTCTTACACATTTTGTTCGGTTATGAGGTTCTACTTCTCCATTCCGAACTAGAAGTCAGCGAATTGTGAAGCCGAAAACATAGACTTAAAAGGTGAGTGATCATTTCTTCATAGTGTTATTAGTTATAATAATACGTTTTCTTTATCTCTTTTCCATTCTTGCTTCAACAAAGTGAACCTTAGAACCAAACTCTGAAGTTTCAAAGTTTTCGAAACCTCCGACCCACCGAGTAGAAAAGGTGAGTGATCATTTCTTCATAGTGTTATTAGTTATAATAATAAGTTTTCTTTATCTCTTTTCCATTCTTGCTTCAACAAAGTGAACCTTAGAACCAAACTCTGAAGTTTTGACACCTCTGACCCACCAAGTAGAAAGCTGACCAGGAAAGACTTGCAACTCAACAAAGTGAACCATCAAAAAATTCAGAGAATCGGTAAGTTATGAAAATTTAGAACTCCGTGACAAGGTTATAAAACTCAGAGGACTAGCGACTAAGGTTAGGAAAAGCCAAAAAATTAATATTGTATTCCATGGTATTGAATTTGATATGTGATTCTGCATCATTTTTAAAGAACAACACTTATCACACTACTTATAAATTCCTATTGCATTTCCATTCACACAATCTTTGATAAATAAATTAAAGGAATATTATTAATCCATTCCTTGAATAGAAGCTAACAATTCAACTTCCATAACTTATAAGTTATAAGCTAACAAAAGCTAACAGTTCAACATAAATAACTTATAAAGGCATCCAGTGTCCACCCAACTTAAACAATAAAAGATTAAACTCCCAAATCACCTAAATTATACTGAGAAATCCTTACACATCCATCACCATAAAATCTTTATTCATAGATAAACATTCCACAACAACGAAACTATCCAAAAATCTATCATTCCAATAATAGAAAATCCACTGGAAAACATAGAGTTTCATTTGTCTTCATAACAGTTTCTTGAAGACAACCGTTTTAGAAATTAAAATAAAAAGTCTTTGAAATATCAAGAGAGCCAAATTAAAGAAAATAACATAAAAACTAAAAACTAAACAACGGTCCCACACCTAGCACCAAATCCTTCGCTGTCAATTATTTCTGCCTCCTCCTTGAGTAACGCCTCCCGTGCCTTTAGTCTTTGCTGTATTCCCAATACTTGGTGACAATTGCGGTGATGTTTTTGCTTCCTGGAGTTGTAGTAATGTGTAACTTGGTTCTCCATGTGACCAAAGCATTTTCACTCTCAACCAACTTCTGAGATCTTCTCTCTTCTCCACATTTATAAGTCCTTAGGTGGATCTCCATTCCACTGAGTTTCGAGAAGGACTCCCATGTCACTATAGCAGGATCAACTATTTCTTTCTTGAATATTTCTCTAAACTTCAGAGAGATCTCTTTTATATCTAGAATTTTTTCATCAAACTCATCAGTAATTTCCACTCCCAGAATACGACAATCTTCTTTAACTTCCCCCAACATTTCATATAATATATCAAGTGCATTATTAATTTCCTTCACCAGATTATCATACATATTCAATTTCCATTCTAATGAAACGGACTAGGAAGGGTCTAGCTCCTTAGGATAATTCAAAATTTTCTCACCAATTAATATCTTCGCATCCATAGAGTTCAATTCTTTCATTTCCTGAGCAAGGAAATAGAGACTAGTTTGATCTTTTCTAAGCTACTAAACTTCTGTTACTAACTCCTTTTCCTTATTAACAACTTTAGTGTAAAAGAGCACAAATTTATTCAGAAAGAAGATAGCCTCTCTAGATATATTATCGATCCCCTCACAAGTAGCTTTGAAATAACTCAAATTATTTTTAATTTGCTCTATGGTGAGCACATCGATGCCATCTACCTGAGAACTTGAGGCTTCATCGGATGTAGGAGGAGTGGCCATGGAAGAAATAAAGTTACTCAATGCGAGGACTTGAGATTCCAGTTTTATATTTTCTTTCCTCTATTCTTTCACTCTTTTAATCAAGTATTGACTAAATAATTGGCATGGTACACATCACCTTCCAGTGTTGGAGGCCCCATATCAACATGTGTGACTTTGTAATCTGCCTTTGTTATTTCATCTTTATTTAAATCCTTCACAGGCTCAACAATTTCTAACATTTGATTTCCAGAAGTAGCATCAGTCACCATCCTTGACATCCTCCTGGATTTCTTAGGGTTTGAAGAGCTTTGAAGTAACTTTGGAACTGTATCCACTCCAACTATCATTGTAGGAATACACTTTCTCTTCTTCTCCACTGCTTTTTTCAACCATCTTGGGGAGGCTATTACGATACCAGAATCTTCATTTCCACTAATAGTTTCTTTAGGAGCTTTAAGAGTGAAAGGTGGATTATCACTATCAGGCGGAGAAGAGGGCAATTCAGACAAAGAAGGAAAGATATTATCTATCACAATCTGTTGAAAGATAGCTTCAGAATCCGCAACCACAAGTTTTTCTTGATTGGTCTTCTTCTTAGGGGTAGGAGAAAGCACATTGTCTTGTTCACAAATTCTCTTCAACTTGACTATTTCTTTTGGCCTATGACCATCACCTCCTGACTGAGAATTTTCACTAGAGGACCTCACAGAGGGTTTTCCCAATGATACACTTGCACCAGATGCTTGCGTAGACCCCTACTCATTCTTTTGTGATGAATTAGGCTCTTGAACAAGACCAACAACTTTTCGCCATTTCCCATCCAACCAGTCCTGGGTTCTTTTAAACAATGGGGCAGCACACACCCTCATATCTGAAATTTCACTTTGGATCCAATCAACCCTAGTGTGGGATTTATCAGGAAATTTTTCATATGTAGGATCTATTATTGTTGAATCCTCAACTACATTTTCAGGAATGTGAAATGACAGACTGAAAGCCTGTATCTGTTTTAGCGTTAGCCTCATATAATCTCTTCTCAAAACTTTCTTCTCATTGACACAATCTTCCCAGAAATCTTCGATAGATAGCTGATGTCGATATGAGCTCCCTCCATAGAGATTATGCTTCACAAAACCCTTATTGTAAAAATGATCTCTCATAGATAGATTCTAGAGGTTATATTCCTTGAAAATTCCTTCAACTCCCCTGGCCATCTGGTTTGTTTTGTACACAAAAGAAGGGGTCTCTAATGGGAAGACATACCCTAAGAGTTTTATGTCTATTGGTTAACAAATTTATCACCTAACTCTATATTCATATGCCCATAAAAGGTGATAAATGTAACCACAGTTGAATCAGTAACATTACAACATTACAAACTTCAAAACCGATTCTCTACTTATTTTTAAAGGTGGCAACTACCTTTATCTAATGTTCAATGAATGATTTTTTTAAACTAATGATGCTTTTAACCAGAAAGCAAATAAAGGATGGGGCTTTTAACAAGAAAGATTCAAAGGTATCTATCAATCTCATGTAAATAGAAATAGAACTTCTGAAAGAAAGATAACAACTAAACCAATATCACTGCACTCTGTAGAAATTTTATTCACAGATAATAACACCACAACAAAATATAGAAAAATTATAACATTTGTCATCCTAATAATAGATATCACACTAGAAAACATTCAGTATAAACATAATAAATCTATACGCCATAACTCAAAGATTATGCATGCATAAACTCCACCAATGTCTTCTATATCAAAATAACAGATAATAGCCAAAATAATAGAGTTTTCCCTAATGAGTAAATCAAATTTTTCTCAAAAGAGCCTAATCACATCAGTCGAACCAATATTTAAACATAGCCAATGTCTTTGGTAACGGTTTCTTGAAAGTAAACATATCAAAAATTAAAAGAAGTCATTAACTTAAAAGTGCCAACTTTAAAGAAAGTATATGAAAATGCTAAAAATAAACTATGCATCATTCCTAGCCACTTCAACTTCATCAGCTTTCGGCTCCTCGTTCTCTCCTTGTCGCAACAAATTCTCTTGCATCTTCATTTTGGCTTTATATTCCTTGTACCTAGTAATGATTGCAAAAATCTCCTTGCTGCCTGGTGTCAATGTGATCTGAAGCCCAGTTCTCCATTTTTTGAGAGCAACTTCAGACTCGTTTAGTGTGTCAGACCTCCTTTTTACTTCAGCTTTAAATTTTTTGAGATAAAGCTCCAGCCTCCCAAGCTTTGAGAAATATTCTTTAGTCATCGTAGGAGGATGTGCTACTTCTCTGTTGAAGACTTCTCTAAAATTTGAGTAGATTTCTTTTGTGTCCAAAATTTTCTCATCAAAATCATATGTTATCTTCACCTGCAGATCATGAAAGTTCCCCTTGATTTCTCCTAACATATCCAAATACTTCTCCAACACTTCTGTGATTTCCTTTACCAGGTCAATATATATGTTTAGTTTCCATTTAAGTGAATCAAGCCATGAAGGATCTAATTCCTTTGGATCACTAACAATCTGTTCATTTACCAACTTCAATCAATCCATGGAAACTAACTCTTTCATTTCTTCCGAAAATACATACAAACTGGTTTGATCCTTTCTAACCTACTGTAGTTCTGCTATTAATCCTTTTCTTTTATCAACAATGTTAGTGTAGGAAATCACAAATTTACTAATAAAAAATATAGCTTCCTGAGACAATTCTTCAATCCACTCACTAGCAGCCTTGGAATAATTTATATTTTTTTGAATCAATTGCATCGCAGACTCATCAATAACTCTTTCTTGGGAACTAGAAGCCTCAGTATACAAAAAGGGAGAAACAATGGAAGAGATAAAGTTTTTGAAATCCAAAATTTGAGATTGCAATTTTACCCTTTCTTTCCTTTCTTCTTTTACCCGCTTGGCTAAAGCATTGACTGAGTAACTGGCGTGATATACATCACCTTCAAGTTTTTGGGGACCCATGTCAACATGTATGATTTTAAAATCATCCGTGGTTATCCTATCATCATCTACATATTTTAAAGGTTCTACAATTTCTAACACCTGATTACCAGAGACAACATCATTCAAAATTCTTGACATTTTCTAGGCTTTCTTGGGCCCTGAGGAAGATTGGAGTAATTTTGTCATTGTATCTACTCCATCCCCAACGGATGTCGTAGGAGTGTATTTCCTCTTCTTTTCTACCACTTTCCTCAACCATACTGGAGAGTTTTCTATTAGACTGGGGGCTTTATCATTTTGAACAACCTCTCTAGACTCACTAGGAATAATTGATATGTTTTCTATAGGAGGAGAAGATTTTTCAGACAAGGGCGGGGAAGTACTATCTTCAACAATATGCTTAAAGATGCTCTCTGAATCTTCTGACATAGGTTTTGTTTGGACATTTTTCTTTTTAAGAGCAGGGGTGGATGGGCTGTCTTGTTCACATATTGATTTTGATTTAATTGATTTCTTCGGATTTTCACCATCGCCCCCAGATTGTGAATTGGCGCTAGAAGACTTGATGACTATCCTTGCTGATGATGTACCTCCAGAGACTACTTGGCTAGATCCTTGCTCATTTTTCTAGGATGATTTTGGTTCATGAATAGAATCAGCAACCCTACGCCATTTTCCCTCCAACCAATCCTGAGTCCTTTTGAGTACTGGTTCAGCCCATTTACTCATATATAAAACTTCATCTTTATCCTAGTCAACTCTGGGATGTGATTTATCAGACAACTTCTCATATTCAGGATCAAGAACCATTGAATCTTCAGACACATTTTTAGGAATTTGGAAAGAGAGACCAAAAATTTGTATCTGCTCAAGGGTTAACCTCATATGGTCCCTTTTGAAAACTTCATTTTCATCAGCACAATCTTCCCATAAATTTTTGATTGAAGGTTGGTGTTGATACGATCCAGAAGCATACAATTTTTTTCTCACAAAGCCCTTGCTATCAAAATTAGTTCTTACAAAAAAGTACTAGAGATTGTATTATTTGAGAATCCTTTCAACATTCCTAGCCATCTGATTACCTTTGCAAGAGAAAGAATGAGTAACTAACGGGAAGGTATACCCTCGCTTTCCCATATTCATGTATTTTATATTTACTATGGCCATTTGTCTACAGACCTCCAAAAATACCAGTAAATCCTCAGGGTACTTAGGAAATTTAAGTGGAGCCTTCACGTAACCTCCAATTCTCAAATAAGAAAATCTATCAAAATGGATATAAAAACTTCCAAACTTCAACACCAGAGATTTTGGTTCAGGGGAAAAATGCATTTCAGGGTTTCCTTCCAACTTTATCGCAACTTCCATTAAAAACACATCATTAACAAGACAATAATCTCCCATCCCAACCTGCCTGGTAAATTGTGGATAATACTTATACATAGGCATGCCAGGACTTGGTGGTACTTGTGGTTTCAACCCTTGGCCAATAAGCTCTTTGACTAGAAATGACATATATCAAACAAGAACACAGATGAAAGGTAGCAGTCTTCTGAAAGTTAACTAATTGATCATGCAAGTGAAAGCAAATTATCTCGGGCCAATCGATAAACACATTATCATCATAGATAACTAAAATGAACTGACACATCCAGTCTTCAAATAATTCACTTGTGCATTCCTGATGATACAATGAAGTAAAGCAATAACATCAACAATTTCTGCTTTAAAATGTGTCCTCTTAAGTTTATTGGGCAATTGACACTTACCTTTCTTCTCTGATTTTAACCACCCTTTGGCCATATAATCTTTACACCAGGTTTCATTAGTCCTAAAATATTCGTTAGCTGTTACAATAGACATCTCCTTTATGAGTGCCTTCTCTGGAATTCTCAATGCTTGAGAAATGACCTCGAGAAAAAATTTAGCTACAATGGTTCCGTCTGCGGCCTTGATTTCCTGGGTTTCAAGAATGTACCTTCTCGCACATGCAAAAATTAGGTCAACACTCAGCACTGCTTCTGGAAAACCTCTGGCCTGAGCTAGTCCACTTTCGAACACCTTCACATCTACAACAAATTTTTCTTTATTGTCCAAACGTGCCCAAAATTCTTCCAATTTAAAAAGTCCTAGCTTCGTATCCCTCACACCGAGCCAATGATTTTCAATTTCAGACTGCATGAGCTCACTATGCCTAATGAGATGCTTGAATTCCTGAAGAAATAACAGCAATAGGTAGAAGTACAGCTGAGGCTTTAACAAATAAGTTCTCACCACCTTCAAGCCATATAAAATGACAAGACGCGCAATCAATGTGGAGTAAAACGAGAATGCAGGCTAAATGTCTAAGAAAAACTTTGCCACCATGTATGTCATTATTTTTTATAGGATGTGCTTTAAATGTGGCATTCAATTTCATACCTCGAAAAGATAGCCTTTAAACCTGCATGCTTTTGGAAATTCCTGAAAAGACAACTCAAGTTCATTTCGTACATAGCGTTCAATGAGATGTTAGACGGCGATGCCTTTGAAAGGAAAGATAAGTCCATCATGTTGCGTGGTCACTGAAACTTGGAACCTCAAAACCAAAGTCTGAAGTTTCAATGTTTTCAAAACCTCTGACTCATCGACTAAATCCACACACTGTAACTCAAAGGTTACGTATGCATGAACTTAAGTTACTTAGTTGGGGAATCGGGTAGTTATGAAAATTTAGAACTTCGTGACAATGTGACATGTCAAATGGTTATAAAAATCGGAGGCCTAGATACTAAGCTTTATTTTCTCCCTTGAGTCTACAACGATACATCAAATGTTCTATCGAACAATTGAGTAATTTATGATATAAATAATAAACATGTGTTTTAAAGTTTTTTTACTTTTAATCATTAATGCGCTCAGATTATCAAGGCCTTTTATAAAATAAATTACAATGTCACATTAATAGCAGTAGCACAACCATTAATAACACTTAATGTTGCAATTGCAAAGGACTTAATAAAAGGAATTACAATGTTACATTAATAGCACAACCATTAATAAAACAGTAACACTTAATGTTGCAAAGGACTTAATAAAAGGAATTACAATCTCAAATTAATAGCACATCCATTTACTTTATTACAACTGAATTACAATGTCACATTATTACATAGTACAAATACAAATGTAAGCACAAGTGCCAAGCTTCTGCTAGATCACTAGTGAAAACATAAATGTAATACATGTGTGTTTGAAAAATAAATGGGACTTTCTGGGTCAACCATGCACTCTGAATTTCAATTTTTGGTAAACTCTAACAAGAATGACAACTTTTGGTATCAACCATGGCTCTGAAAATAAATGCATGGGGAAAGGTGAGCTAATCAAACCGAGGAAATGGGAGTTGTAAATATACAAAATGTACTCCCCTTTGAAAATCAGAGTCATGCAAAAGATGAGGGGTTGTAAAACTACTCCCATCTTCTACTTGCAACTTCCATGCATTGGGAGGGCACTTATCTCCACCAGAGCTCCTCATCCTGGCTCAAAACCTGTCTGAGAAGTCAGGTGAACCAAATCAACTTGTTTCCAATTCCACCCATTCTGAACTTGAAGGAAATTGGTCTTTTACTATGTAACTACATAACTGCACCTGCAAGAGAATTTAGAGTATCCCCAATAATGCCACACCATCTTCTTCCCGAATCCTATTCCTTATTAACCCTACAAAATGAAAACCTTTATGACAATTCGAACATTGCACTCAAATTCTCAATAGTAAAGCCTTTAGCCTTCAACAAATTATTTCCATTTTCAGTTGTGCTCACTATCCTTATTTATGGGAAATAGTGCTGCCAATAGTGCCACTACCAACCTGGTCCCTGTGTATACCTCACACGTGTCATGTGTGAGGTTAGGTATAATCATGATTCATGAATTATAATTGTGATTCACGCAAACCCAAAAACATACTTAAATTTTAATCGATTCATGTAACTTAAGCCTTACAGTTATTTAAATGTTTAATTTGATTAACGTCTGGACTTTGACAGATTGACAATTGCGAAAATCGCATTGCCCCTCAAAGTTCAAACGATATGAAATCATTACAAATCAAATAAATACTTTGAATTTTGCAAATATAATGTGATAAATCGCTACTTCACCTTTTTATGCAATTATTTCATAAATAGATAATACTTAATTTCTCAAAGGAAAAAAAATGATTTGAATAGATTCATAGACACAGAACTCAGAAAATAACTCTTTGATGGAAACTTTATTTTTTCATTTGTATTGCTTTATATTTTACTTTTAAATCTGCATGCAATTATTTCATAAATAGATAATACTTAATTTCTCTTTACTGTAAATTTATAACCATTTATTTTATTACAACTGAATTACAATGTCACATTATTACTATCACTATTACTAACCCTATTTAATAATTTATGGGCCACTAGTGCCGCTATCAGCCTAATTTGCGCAAACCAAAAAATCAACTTAGTTAATTTGTGTATCTTAAGCCTTACATGTATAATTAAAAATTAAAATGTTTAATTTGATTAACGTTTGGCTACATGCAAATTGTACCTCAATCTGACAAGCTGTCAAAATCACTAGAATCCATTCAACACTACCAGTTCCACTCAAACGATATGAAATCATTACAAATCTTGTTTCATTAAAGCTATGAGTTGTCTAATAAATCACTTCGGATGTTCAAAACTAAAAGATTGAGAATTTCAATTAAATGCAATATAATACATCGAGGCATTGAAAAGAGAGAAATGAGCCTTGATCTTGCCACATGTCTGCATCTAATGGTTCTAGTGTTATTCCAGAGGTTTCAATTTGCAAGTCTACTACTTCAGAGATTTACTTCTAGAATGCAACTACAACCCTCCATCAAAACTTCATCGAATGGTCGTGGATCTCATGGTTATATTGATTTGTCTTTACATCCTTTGAGTAAAACGTTCTTAAGTTTTTAAGCCTTGGTCCTACATTCTTCGTAGGTGGTCCCTCTTTTAAAAAAAACTTTCTGCTCATGCATATTTCTGCCACTTAAGTTATTCTATCACTCATTGCCAAAATACAACCCATCGGGTTCATTCGAATCAAACGGTTCTAGTGTAATTCCAAAGGTTTAAATTCACAAATCTACTGCTTGAGAGATATACTTCCAAAATGCAACTATAGCCGTCCATCAAAAATTCATCGAACGGTCGTGGTCCATAATGTCATGTGGTCACTGAAACTTGGAACATTAGAACCAAAGTTTGAAGTTTTGAAGTTTTTAAAACTTCTGACCCACCGACTACATAGATGACCAAGAAAGACTTGCAACTAAGGTTAGGAATAGCACAAAACTTGATTGCCCCCAGTCAGGTGTGAGACCAATTTATTAGGTGCAAAGGGGTAGCAGCAAATGCAAAGGATGATTGCCAATTCATTTAAATTTTGTGATGGTTTGTTCATTTAAATGCCTTCCCCTTTAAATTTATCAATTGAACATACGTACGTCCAGCGCCAGTAAAAAACCTTCATAAATGCTTCAATTTTTACAAAAAATTCCGCGCCTCCTTCACTTACTAAACAATGTTTAATTCACCAATGTTGTTTTCTTAATCATTCGAAAATAGGTTTAATTCACCAATAAATTTTATTTTTTAGTTTGAAAAAAAAATTAATCGCCAACAAAATTATTTTTTCTGGTTTGAAAACAGGTTTAATTCGCCAATTGAAATATTTTATTGGTTTGAAAATAGATTTTAATCGCCAATGGAAAAATTTTAGTGGTTTTAAAAAAAATTCATTTCGCCAGGATTTTCCATAGACTTCTAATGATTAGAAAATATTCGCTCATGAACATTTTTTTTTCAGGAAAAACGAAAAAATTTGCCACTAAAATTAATATTTTGATCGGGAAGTATACAAGATTCACCAAGATTTTATACCTTCACTGAGGGGGGGGGGTTTCTTAAAGTTTTCCCTGCATCCGACTACTCAATGTAAACCTCTTCTTCTAATTCACCATTCAAAAAAGCAAACTTCACATCCATTTGATAGACTTTGTAGTTCTTGTATGCAACATAAGCAAGAAATAACCTTACAGCTTCAATTCTGGCAATAGGGGCAAAGGTTTCTTCAAAATCAATACCTTCCATCTGAGAATATCCTTTACATACTAGTCTTGCTTTATTCCTGACCACTTCTCCTTGTTCAATCAACTTATTCCGAAAGACCGATTTAGTTCCAATCACCTTTTTTTCTTTTGGTCTGGGAACAAGTATCCATGTATTGTTCTTTTCAATTTGCATTAATTTTTCCTTCATAGATTCCATCCAATATTCATCATTGCAGGCTTCATGTACATCTTTTGGATCAATCTTGGAAATCAGACAATATTCTTCTGCAATCTTTCTTCTAGTTTGCACACCTTTATTCTTGTCTCATATAATTTTATTTTCAAAATGATTTAACTTTACATACCTTGGAGTTTTAGGATTCTCTCGAACTTATGATTCTTCTACTCTTTCTTTTGCACTTGTACTTGTCTCTGTTTCCTAACTAAATTGATTTACCAAAACCACTGGAACATATGGAACATATGGCACAATTTGAAGTTGATTCCGTGTCTGAACATTCTTGCCTTGGTTTGTATTATTTTCATCTGAATCATATCCATAATAACTGGATGATTTAGTAGTATCTTCATCAACTTTGACATTTGCACTCTGAACCATTTTCTTCATTCTTCTATTATAGCACCGGTAGGCCTTGCTTCTAATGGAGTAACCTAGAAAGATTCCTTCATCGCTTCTTGCTTCAAACTTTCCTATATCATCATCTCTCTTGATGTAGCATTTACTTCCAAAAACCTTGAAGTATTTAACAGTAGGCTTATAACCAAACCATAGCTCAAAAGGATTCTTACCAGTATTACCATTCACATTTACCCGGTTCAAAGTGTACACAATAGTGCTTACAACTTCACTCCAATACATATGAGGCACATTTCCTTCAGTCATCATTGTTCTAGCAACATCCAAAATTGTTCTATTCTTCCTCTTTGCAACACCATTTTGTTGAGGGGTTTGGGGAGAAAATAATCATCTTTTGATTCCATGCTCATCACAAAAAGAATTAAACTCCCTGGAGGTGAACTCACCACCTCTTTCTAACCTTGAGAATTTGATTTTCAGACCTTTTTCATTCTCTACCATAGCTTTGAAACTTTTGAACTTTTCTAATGCTTCACATTTTTCTCTTAAGAAAGCAACCCATATCATTCTAGAGTGATAATCAATAATCAACATAAAGTACCTTTCACCATGAATATTTTTGACTTTGGAGGGACCACATAGATCAATATGCACAAGCTCTAGTAATCCATTTGAGTTATGTTGCTTGCTCCGAAAAGAAACTCTACTTTGTTTTCCCATCTGACACTCCATGCAAATTGTGCTAGCAGGCTTTACCAGCTTAGGCAGATCTCTTACCGCTTGAGTCAAACTTATTTTGACTATGTTATCAAAATTCACATGACACAACCTTCTATGTCATAACCAACTTTCATCTACTTGAGAAATTAAATAACTTTCATTAGTAGCACTCAGGTGAAAATATTACCTTTTATCTATTTACCAAAAGCAATTACATTTCTAGAGCTTCCAAATATCTTGCATCTTCTATCTTTGAACTGGAGATCATAATCCTTGTCCACCATATTTCCAACACTTAACATATTGTGCTTCAAGCCTTCAACATAAATAACATCATCAGTGTTATGCTTACCACTAAGACAAATAGATCCTTTGCCACGAATCACAAAAGCATTGTTATCACCAAATCTCACAACCCCACCTTCATACTTCTCTAGACTTACAAATTTGATTTTGTCACCGGTCATGTGATGTGAGCATCCACTATCAATGGCCCACTCATCCTTTTCTTCAATTTGAGATGCAAGAGATTTCTCATCTTTAGCAGATTCAGTAGCCTCAGGAATATTTTCCTTGATAGCAATGAAAACCCAACCATCTTCATTTCCATTATCTTTATCAAACTTATCATCAGTCACTCCTTCAAAAAAGTAACATTTCTTTTGGAATCTATATTTGTAAGGCTTAGATTTAGGGACTCTTTCAAGACATCTTAATGCAAAATGACCTATTTTATTGCAAGAAAAAAATTTGATAGGAATCTTTCCTTTATACTTACCTTGTCCTCTACCTTCTGTCTTCACAATCAGTGCTTCCAATTATTCAGTTCTTTTTCTTCATGTTCAATATTTTTCATCTCTTCTTCATATTTGAACGTCTTTCTGGAGCTCTCTCTTGGATCATATCTTTGCTTGTCACTTCCAAATACAATAGCCTTGAATGTAATTTCAGTCTTAGGAACAGAATCACCAAATTTGCTCAACTCAAACGCAAGTTTTCCAATCAGTGTATCCCTTGGCACATTTTTCAATGATATGAATTCTTCAATAGCATGAGCCTTCGCTTTGTAGGAGGCTGGAAATGATTTGAGCACCTTAGCCACAATTTCTTCCTCTTCCAGAATTCCACCACCACATATAATACCCATCACTATTTCATTTACTTTCTGCATAAAAGAAGAGATATTTTCATCTTTACCCATCTTCAAACTTTCATACTTTCCTTTCAAACTCTGTAGCTTAGCCATCTTCACATGCACATCTCCTTCATACAAAGTTTCTAGCTTCGTCTACATCCCATGAGCTGTCTTCAGACCTAATACATTTTTCATCTCTGAATTTGTTAGAGCACTTAGCAAAGCTTCCATAGCCCTGACATTATTCTCAGCCTCTTTAACCTCATCAATAGTGGAAGGACCATTCTGATGAATAACATATCGATTCTTTGTAATTTTCCAGAAAGGTTCACCAATACACTTCAAATGACACTCCATCCTAGCTTTCCACTGAGTAGTTCGTTCCATCAGATCTAGGACTACCCTTCTTGTATGATGCCATCTCGGATTACCTCACACTTTTAAAATTCTTCAGAGGAACCAGCTCTGATACCAATTGTTGGAAAAACAAGGAAAAACAACTGAGAGGGGGGGTGGATTAGTTATCACAAAATATTTAAACTTTTTTAACTTTACTTAACTTAATCTCAGATTTGATGAATGAATAATAGATCATGAACAATCAACACATCAGAAACATAGAGAACACCAATATTTTTACGTGGAAACCTTGTTAGGGGAAAAGCCACGGTGGATGTTAGTCCACAATATTATACCCTGTTAAAAGTATATGAATAATGGGAATGCACATGCATTTAGTGACATTTCCTAGAGCTCACTGCTCAAATACAAGAGGGCTCACTTCCCAACAATACACAACAATATGGATTAGATCCAAAAAGTATGAACTAAAAGAATAGCTTCTACACAAGCCTAATTACAGTTCCAATTAAGCACAAAAAAACCTTCTTCACTCTTTGCTCAACCTTCTTCTCACTCTGCTATGCAATCGAATGATAGGATTACTATTCACAAATCTGCACTTTCTCTGGCATACATTCACTCTTATGCACACACTAAATTCACTTGAACAATCACTCTTATATATCCGCAACATGAGATTAGAGGTGGTTGTGTTACTATAACACTGTCATCCAAGCTTGTAGATGTGGCCTTTACTTGTTGGGATTGTTCTTCAAACAGGTATGTGGGCTGTCCAATGATATATGTATACACCTAAAAATGGTCATCACCTTTAATTAATTAAATACTAGCTATTTGATTAATATTCCAACTATGTATAAATAAATTCTCAATATATTTATGTTGGAAAATGTGCCTTGAACATACTAACATGAACTCCTAAAAGAGAAAAATCGGTGAGACCCTCAGAATGTCTTACCAACTAGCAACTGTGTTCTAAACTTTTGAAGAGGTCAGATCGGCGTGACTTTGGAACTGTCTTGCCGACGGAAGTCATCGACAAGACATGGGCTATCAGAGTGAGATTCGTAACCTGCTCTGTCATGACAGATCTCTTGCCGATGGGTTGGTTCCTAGTGAACATCAGGGAGACTCTTGGTGACGAATGTCATCAAGGAGTTATGATCCTTTAGAGTGAATTTATGACTCATTCCGACAATAGATGTCTTGCCGATGGATTTACACATGACGTATGTTAGGGAGACTCTTGCCGATGGACATATCAGATTAACATTAAGAATCTATAAGATTCTTAGTGATATAAATCTCTTGCCGATGGATTTGTTAATGCTGAAAGTCGGGGAGACTCTTGCCGATGGACATATCAGAGTAACATGAAGAATCTATAAGAGTATTAGCAATATAAATCTCTTGTCGATGGATTTGTTTCGGTGTGACTCTGGTCGATGATACTTGGTCGGGATGACATGAAGAATCAAAAAGAGTCATAGCGATAGAGTGACTCTGGCCGATGATACTTGGTCAGGGTGGCATGAAAGTTCTATGAGAGTTGTAGCGATAGAGCATGTCTGGCTGATGGTTTTGCGTTCGGTGTGACTCTTGCCGATAAGGACAGTTGGCTTCCTTGTGACATCGAGAGACTTGAACTATCAGTCTGACTTCTCAGGATGTTGTTGATAGCCTTGGTCTTGCCGATGGCTCTATGATCGGGCACTTTGGCATTAGTGAGACACGGTCTGGTGTCTCACTGACATGCGACATAGTTGAATTCATTTTGATCGAACGATTGTCCTATGTGGTCTATTTTGGACAAATGAGAGAAGTAGAAGGAGAACCATTGGCAGTTGAAGTGTTGTGACCGTTCTTGTGTGGAAGATCAACAGACCGTGAACAAAAGGGTTTTTTCTCTGTAATGATTGAAGATGATGAATAGTTTGGTGGTGAAAGAGTTGTTCGAATTGAACACGAATTGATCATTGTGTGAATTCATTTTCTGAGAGTATTGTAACAGTAATGTTCTGTACAAGGTTGATCAGGGAAATGTTGCTGCTGTAAAATTGACAACTGAAAGTGAAGTTTGATCTTTGTATGTAATTTTGTTTACTGTAATACAAAGAAGCTTTACTTGGTGTGGTGGGTTTTTCTCCCGTAAGGGTTTTCCCACGTAAATATGGTGTCCAATTGTGTATGTGTTTATTTCTCTATTCAATTATTCTTTTCATGTGTATCTTATTGAACTATAATTGCAAAATTTAAAGTCTTATCTGCATTCTTCTATGAGTTTTGGCATTAGGAGAGTTTGTTCTGCATCTTATCTTTCCTTACAAGTGGTATCAGAGCCTGGCCAGTTGTGTTATCCTTGTGGGTAGGTTGGGTTTTTTGTGTTAATTCTATTAAGTGGGATTCTTCTAGAAGTCTGGTAATTTAAATTATAGATTAAGATGGAAAGCACATCATGAAAGATTGAAATTGAGAAATTCAATGGCAACAATTTTGAGTTGTGGAAACTCAAAATGGAAGATCTGTTGGTTGATCGTGATCTTTGGCTTGCTGTGTCTGGAATGAAATCTACAGGCATGAAGCAAGAGGATTGGGACCTCGTAGATCAAAAATCAAAGGGGCTTAGAAGGCTCTTCTGGTAGATTCTTTTCTTCTAAATGTTCATGAAGAAAAGACTGGGAGCTATTTATCAGGGCAAGTCCTTGGTGAATAAGTTGTTCTTGAGGAAGAATCTATACTCTTTGAAAATGCAGGAAGGAGCATCTGTTGCTGATCCTTTGAATGCTTTCAACATGCTAATTGCTCAATTAACATATGTGGGTGTGAAGATTGATGAAGACGATCATTGTATGCTATTGTTATGTTCTTTGCCAGATTCTTGGGATCACTTTGTGATGGCTATTGGGAGTATGATATCCACTTTTAAAATGGAAGATGTTGCTTCTTTGTTATCATAAGAGATGAGAAGAAAATCTTCTGAGATGGCGAAGGAGGCTCTTGTCTTTCGAGGCAGATCAGAAGAAAAAGGAAAGAAGGACAAGAAGTCCAAATCGAAATAAGAAGGGAGATCAAAGTCTCCTAGTAAGAAGTCCAAGGTGAAGTGCTGGAATTGTGGGCAGCCTGGTTATGTCTGAAAGGATTGCAAAGAGGAGAAAAAGAAGAAGAAGAAGAACTCTTCAGACAATGATTCTTCTCAGAGTGATGCATATGCTTTCATTACAGCCTTGGCAACTTAGGCATCAGATGATGTCTGGCTGATTGATTATGGAGCATCTTTCCACATGACATCTCATAGAGATTGGTTCACTAAGTATGAAAAATACAATGGTGGAAGGGTGTATTTGGTAAGTGATTCATCTCTATAAATAGTTGGTCGTGGAAGAGTCAGAATTCAGTTCCCTAATGGAAGAGTGAAGGCAATCAATGATGTAATTCATATACTAGGTCTGGCTAAAAATTTACTTTCTATTAGTAAGTTGAATGATGCTAGAGTGCAAGTCACATTCTCTAGAAATGGCTATAAAATTACTAGAGTCTCAATGATGCTAGCTAGGGGTGCTTGTATTGGTACTTTGTATAAGTTGGACACACTTGTTGTTTAATGCAACAGTTTCTCTGCAAAGTTACAAAAGGC